>OY282581.2:5191080-5594983 GCA_958299025.2 Drosophila histrio
CCTTAAGTGTCAACACTTTCCAAATAAAAGTTTACTGAGTGCAGCTGTCACAAAGATTACAGGGTGAATGCCAGGTAAGTTCTATCCAGACGCCAGGACTAAGTAATAATTTACCTGCCAATATTCCTGTGTTACCTGCTACCAGTTTTTCATATATAAAGTGCGAGCTCATAGCATTGTCATCACAGTCAACTGACAATCATTGTACAAGCAACATCTAAAACCAGAAGATACTTCTATTCACATCATGCTGCAAAATACCAAATTCTATAAGCACGCCTTGGAGGCACAGAAGGTGCAATTGCCAGAGCCATTGCCACCAAATTATATTGACAACCTGCACGAGATATTTTTCGAGCAGATCTTTGAGCGCATCGATTATCTGAGCGATCAGGTAAGAATGGCACGTGCCTATCCACAGTTTCTGCCCCAGATCCTGAAGATTTGGCAGAAGCGTTGGCACTATCGCATTGTGGGTCCAAGCACCGCATTCCTGAGCCTGTTGGACATCGAAGACTATGTCTTCTTCATGGAACAGATGGCCGATCGCTTTACGGAGCTGCATGTTCACGAGGATGGCGTTGGAGCCTTCGCCGAGTTCTACGATTACATAACGCATCTGTGCGACATCAACATCACACGATTCCCCAGTGTGGAATGCTGTGTCCTGGGTGGCAATCCGACTACCATGGTCGATGAGGACATACGTGATCTGACTGCAATGCTGCCCAACCTGAAACGTCTGACGAGCTGCATGAATCTCTCCGGTCTGTACATGCGGGGTTTCAAGAAGCTGGAGCAGCTGGTCTTTAAGTCCATGTACCACTCGGTTCCCCTTGACAGCCGCTGGATGCAGGAGATCTGTCTGGGGATGCACCAGTTGCGAGTTCTAGACATCACCGATTCCTTTGACAGCAGCGTTCGTCTGCATGACATCAAGCTGCCCAATCTGGAGGTACTCAAGATCAATCTGAGCAGCGTGGAGTGTATGCTATCGCAGGTGCTCCAGTTGCCCAAGCTACGAAAGCTGGCCATAAGATTTGACGATTCCCGACAACTGCACGCCGACCAGGAGACCATCTTCCAACAGATCATTGTGGCAAAAAGCGAATCCATTACAAGAATTGCCCTCAACAATGAAGTAGTCCAGTTGCCGGCACGCTGGCAGAACAGTCTGCTGCTGGAGCTGCCCAAGCTGCGGGCTCTGGTCTGTGAGAATTGGTACCACGATGTGTTCTTCCTAGACCGCCAGCACATACCCTGCCACCAGATGCAGGTGCTCAGCTTCAGTGGCTGGGAGGTGGTGCGTGAATACCAGCTCCTCGAAATGGTGGCCGAGTGTCCCCAGCTCACACAACTCGCCCTGAATGGCTATCACAGCAACACCGACAAGCTGCAGAAACTGGCCAGCATACGCAGCTACGAGCGCAACTCAAAACCTTTGCAAGTCTTCAGCGAAATCATGTGGACCAATCTGCATCCCAACGAGTATTTGCACTGGCAGCGTGGAAACAAGTACGTGCAAGTTACCTGCGATGGCACCGACTACGAGTACCAGGAGGATGGATTCGAATTTGACTTTGTCTAAGCCCAAAACTAACCTTAATTGTACATATAACCCTTGGCATATTGTCTTGTAAATATTTGATAATAAAGAATTGCATTGGCTAAAATGAAACGCTACATCTTTCCCCTCATTTATCCTCGTTCACCCCTTGCTGGCTCTCGCCTTGGACTCTCTTATTTATACTCATTGCAGCGCTTTAGGGCTCCATCGTCTGGCAAATGGAAAAATCAACACATTTTATGGCCAGTCCAACAGATTTAACTGTGCTTTGGGCCCAGACACACACGGGTCTATTGGCATTGGCAACGGGGCAACGGCAACTGCATCTACATGACCTCCACTCACTTGGCCAGTTCATTTTGTAAGACATAAATTATTTGATTTGATTGAGTCGGAAAATGAGTTCGCAAAGTGCCCAAAGCATTTGAAACTCCAGCGAGTTGCCGTTTGTGCAACTTAGCCACTTCTACTTGGACACTTCCACTTGGCCACATACATACTCCACGGTTGGGCAAGGCTCACTTAATTGTGTGTTTTCATACGTGGAATGGGGGGGGGGGAACCAACAATGTAACTGCAATTGCCAATCAAAAATTATTATTAACAAAAGTTTAGCTTTAAATAATGAAGTTTGTTATAACATTCAATTGCAATAAATACAAATAATTAAAATAGTCGAGAATCTTTTTAAATTCAAATGAGGGAAAATACCAAATATTGTTTGTGGAAAAAGTTGGCTAAATATACATGTAGTTTGATTTAAAGCTGGAATTTTGCCAGTTATATCTATAGAATTATGACCTGAGGATCTGATTTTATTTTAAAATAAAATTGTTGGAAATTGAAATGTATAAATAAATAGCTACATATTACAAAATATAGAAAATCAAATATTTTATATATTTTTTATATTTCAAAGGAATGAATAACACTGGATAAATTTTAATAGAAAATTTTAGCTGCTATTTAAATAAATATTTTCATCTAAGAAGCATCTAACACATTCTCCAATTGATTAATAAAATCAGTTAAGGTTCAAAAAGGATGAAAACAAAATTGAATACGTAAAAGTTGCTTTTGATCCTTTAGTTAAATGATCGAACTAAATTTAAATCTGTTTCGGAGAAAAATTAAGCAATCGTTTTATAAAATTATTTGAAAGCAAAACAATTTACATAATTTTTTTGGGGGGGGAGCAGAAAATAAAACTCCTTTTGCTTTCGTTTTTCATTACGTGACAGCGTGTAAGTTATTGGCCGCACTGCCAAGTCAACACAAAGTGAGCACTGGACTAATTTGTGGTTCCATGTGGTCCCCACCCCCTTCCGACCCGCTCATAAAAGAGATTAAAATGCAAACGAAGCAGCCGACGGAATGTGAGACGGTCACTTGGCGACTTGGCGACGACAGTTTGAAGTGGACAAAATTTAGAAATAATGGACTATTAATTTATGGCCCATTGAGACCGTTGCTACAGTTGCCATTTCAGTGAGACCTTTTGGCCATATCGATAAATGTTAGCCGCATATTTATGGCTTTTTCATTAATTGACTAATTGCAGTTGGCCGACGCGAAGATTGAGGAGGGAAAACTATACCACTTAAAGCCCAAAACGAATGCGGTCAATTAACTGTGCTCTCTCTCTCTCTCTATATTCTCTCTCTTTCTCACACGCTTTGCCTAATTTCTCTATTAATTTAAGTTAACATTAACAAAGGGTCGCTGCAATTCGTCATGGGCTCCAAAATGTATAACGAATATTATTGAATCTTAAATTGGAACGTGTTTCCAGGTTCAATTCGTTCAGAGCCATAACTATGTGGATTTGCGTTTGACGACTCAGGTTAATACGCAACGCATCCAAATGAAATGAAATAAAATGAATTCATTTCAGCATAATTAAATTAAACATAGGCGATTTAAGGCTTCGCTTTAAGTGGTGCACGGTGTCCGATAAAGTCAATCGCTCAGACACATAAATACCACGATAAGACGATGCGGCACGTTTGATATTATGTGTATTTTCCACTTGGTACTACTTCTTACGTATGGAAATTGTGATGGGAAGAGTAAGTATCTTTCGTTTTGAAGAGTTAACAGGTCATGTGAAAAGTAGATCTACACTTGCTATGATCTTCCTTAAAATACTATAAAGCCTTAAATGATTGTTTTTCGTCAATTGAATCTCTAGTTAAAATTGTACGTTTGGAGAACTGATATTCTAGATAATAGTTCGACAATTTAGAAAATCAATTGACAGACGCTGGGAATATCAATATAATACCAAAAGATACAGTAATTACAAATACAATCCTTATCCATTTTATGCCAGAAATTTCATTAAAAATGTCAGTCTTTTATTTAATAATTTAATTTAGTGTCAAATTAAGTAAAAGTTTTTAAGTTCGATGAGCTTTGGGAAATCTAAACAACTCTCACCGCCTAAACTTGATTACATTCTATTCAGGGAAACTTAAGAGAGATCTTTTAGATTTTCAATCAGCTAAGAATAAATTTGCCCATAACACAAACTCTAGTTGAGCTTTGCCGGTGGTCCCATCCGTTGATTTGCATGGCCAAAAACAACAACAACAAGAAAAACATCATAGTATGTGTCAACAAATCTTTACGAGCCAACAAAATGCCCGGGTCGAACGTCCCCCTCCTGCAACGTAACGCCCCCTTTGACATTGGTCTAAACGTTGACAAATCGTTTGGTAACTCAATACTTTTGTAATGCAAAAAAGAAAAGCCCATTTTTGGTCTACGCATGAGAAAAACACAGCAACAACACATAAAGGCGACAATACACAAAGGCCGCGACGGAATAGAAACTCCAACAACAACAAGAATAACAACAATGTACAAGATAAATGCTTACAATTTTATTGCCAAACAACTTGACAACGTGTTGTCTGTCGCCTGTTGTCGAATGTCGAATGTTGTTGTGCCTTTTGACTGCTCGCAGAGTTGTTGTTGTCGTTGTTGTTGTTGTTGTTATTGTTGCTGCTGCTAGCCAGCCATTTGTTTTGGGCCAAATCAAAGCTGCATCCCTGTCGGCAATCGCATTGATTAATGCGAGTGGCTTTAGCGGTTTGGCAAAAATGCAAAATACTGAAAAACTTAATGACCACAAGATTGTCACAGCTGGCGCCGCTGGATGCCAGTTGATTGGTCGTCGAGTCAAGTCTTTCGAAAATCGCGTGACATTTCATAAATTCAAATGATTTAATAATGTGACCGCCTCTAACGTCAACCTGCAGCCAGTCAAGCTGCGAGAGTTGACCCAGAAGTATACCAGAATGTTAGAAATTGAAAAAAAAAACCGCAAAATAATCGTCTGGAATTGAACTATACATTTACATTATTCAAGCGATACGATTTTGCTAACAATATAAATTGAATGTCCGTCTATAAAGTTTTCCTGAAGTTCCTGGTCCGCTCGGAGAAATTGATTAGCTTGGGGAGATTTAAGTTATAAGTCATTATCTTTAACTCGGATAGCTGAAAATGAATTAAAGTAAGTGAATTCGTCTTGATTTGGAGAATGAAGTGAATGCATTTTATGGAAAGATTATACTAATTATTTTCAACAACATTTTGTGATCAGACTTTACGGATAAATTTGGCATCACGATGAGAAGTGAATTCTTCAACGTTTATAATACAGAGAATGCATAATACATATATATATATATACAGTTATACATTATACTCGTATCTATAACCACAAACACCTAGGATTGTGGGTTTCGAGTTCCCTTCGATTTATTGTTGTTCAAATATTTAGTTTATATTCAAGCGTTAACTCATTCCAAGAATTTTAAATAAACATTTATTGTAGACATGAACATTCAAAATTGATCTGCCTTACCATCTAAGGGTCCTCTCTGAGATCACTTCATTCATTATGATAGGCGAGCATTTGCACAAACTTCATATACCCCCGGTCATAGTATAAGAACAAGTTAGAACGCTTTAGTTGAGAGTGTCCTGTTATAGATAGCCCAAGACGAATATACTTCTATTTACAAACACAATAAATTAAGTACACACACGAACAAACATGCCACAAAATTGCTGTTCTTAGTGTACATTTTGATCTAAGTGATCCGCGTGATCACGCTCGTCTGTGCCTTTCCCACTAGCTTAAAATATATATTTAATATTTTACTTTTAGCACCACTTAATCATCCCTCTAATCGATATGTTTGTAAAGATTCATTTCACATACCTATGACACCATTATTTAGAAAATTAATTTTATCTTATCGTAATTTCGGTACAGGCTTGAGCCGTTTGGGCTGGAGCCTGCCTCTTAGAGAAGACTGTTACCCATCTCTAGTTACTACCCTCGCAGATCGTTACTACAAACGATCCACTGCTTTATGAAGTGCTATCAATTGCCTATCAATGGCGACGATTTTTGTTCTATCCGCTCATTTGTAGTGCCATCAAAATGCTAATTGAAATCGCAGCCGATTTCTTTCATCTCGTGCCGCGGTTGCACCAGAAAATCAAACAAGCTGCTGATAATTCCCCAACTTGAAGTAATTTAGTAGCCGTAGCCGAGCCGTAGCTTATGTTGTAGCTGTAGCCGTGGCTGGCGGCAACTTTTCAAAGCAATCGGCAACTGTAAACTGTCAAATCTAATAACTGCATTTAACAATGGACGAGTGCTTAAATTGAATTTAAATTTCTGTTTCTTTATCCGCCAACTTAACGATGCAAAGCACTCATGCAGCATCCATGCTAGATCAGATCTGATCGAAATTTGCATTTAAATTGCTCGGCTACTGCGGCAGCTTGGGTAGATCTTTAAAATTGACAAAAGATCGATCCACTTTCCACAATTCCAACCCAATTAATTAAAAGCCCGTGGCTGGGTTATTAAAAACCGATTTCCATCATCACACAACGCTTATCATCAGCGTTCAGTCAGACGTTCGGTTGCTAATGAAGACATCATCAGCGCAGGTGCTGACAAACAAAAGACTTAGGTGACGAACTTGGTTTGCATCATAATACAAAATAATGTGGGCGCCGCAGCCAGTTAATGTTTACAATACTCAACTTATAAGGATGATAATAATTCCATCATCTACTGCCGAGAGAGCAAAAAAGTATATCAATAGTGAAATTATCATATACATATTTTGATCATATATGAAGGGGAGTATCTTAATGGGAAGAATCAGAATACTATTAGAGGATACACTTTATAAAATTAATCAATCCATCATCAATCATTAATCCATTTTAATTATAAATGTGACTACAATAAAAACTTTAAACATAAGCGTTTCAATATATGAATTCCATCATATATACAATTTCAAATGATGTTTGTTTGTCGTCCCTTAAACTAACTGATCTCGTTAGAATATCTAAAAGTGTATTCATATTTGTAAATAATATGTATATTGAAATATAACTCCGACTCTTTAACTATTATCTAGAGCTTAACTGGTATGTGATCCTCTAATGAATGCGTGACTTAGGTGACGAACTTGCTTAGAATTTGCCATGAAATTGCGATCAGTTAAACTCTGGTAACTTGAGTAACAACTATCCAACGCATCTTCAACTTTGCCTGTGCCACAAAAACTTGCATGGGGCAACAAAAAAGTGCAACATTTTATAGCTTTAAGGCACGTGCATGCAATTTTCATTCATACATTATTCATTCATAATGTGCATTCGGTTTGGAGGAACTGCAAAATGCAGACAACTCCAACAACAACAACAACGCCTGCAACAGCACCGACAACAACTCGCATCGTACATGAGAGACGGCCCATATCCATTCACATGTGAACTGTCTGTGCAGCTTTAGCTTAGCTTCAGCTCTGACTTTGGTACTGGCTAAAAAAAAAAAAAAAACAGAATAAAAATAAATAGGCAAAAAATAATTGCCAATTTCAAGTCAATTGCCTATTTACCCTGCTTAAAGTTAATAGAGAAATCGCTGGGGCAATCATTCGAGCTGTGCGCTGTGTGGAACTGTGTAAACTATGAAAATATGATGGGCATAGGCGCTGGGAATTCATTTGCATAGATCCCAACAATTGAGTTAATGGCGAAATTTTCACAAATGGTGCCCTTGGCAGGCAACGATTTTCTCTTATTTTTATTATTTCCTTCAGCTGTCAACTGACAATTATGTGACACCAAAAATATGCAACTTGTTGACAAGCATTAAGCATTCAGACTTGAGGTGGTAACTCAATTTATTTATTTAAATTTTCGAGGAAAAAACCAGAGAGAAACGAACAGGAATATGAGATGCCGAAGATTATATACTCTTGCTAAGGTGATAATTGCTCATGTGTTGTAGATACAATACTAGATAATAAACTTAATCATACACTATTATAATATTATATTCTATTAAATATCTGTAAGGAATTTAATTAAATTATATATGAATATCTCTTAAATTATGATTATTAAACCAATCGGATTGATAAGTAAATCTATTATATATTTACTCAACATCTATATCTACTAAATTATATTTGAAATTCGAAGTACTCCACTAGTTAGGGTATTAAAAGACACGCAGGAAGTGCGCAACTTGACGCCAGTCGCCAGTTTCAAGTCACATAACTGAGACATTTTCAAAGAGACGAGAACAAACACAAGAGGTAACTTCGTCTTATGCAAGTCCATGATTTATTTGACATAGTTTTCTTGGTCTTCAGGGCGTTGCATTAATTGAAATTGCAAATGTTGTCTGAAAATTGATAGAAGTATTATGCAGTTCTTCAACTTTATTAACTCTTATTATTTTTGGGTGGAAATTCTTTGTTGGCCCATACAACAGATTTATGACCAAGAAAAGGGCTTGGCGATTTACGTATGTCAAAAATGGAAGGCGACTCCCAAACGACGTTTATTAATTGAAGAATTATAAATTTTCAAGCAGTGGCATACAATGCCTACAATGTTCACAGATCTTCCAGATATATCGAAATCCGAAAATCGAGTAACTAAATCCATTCAACTTGTGTGGCTGCCATCAAAAACCAATAAAACAATATAAATTGATGTCATTCAATAAAGAAAATGTTCAATAAATATGCCTGAAATATATACACCACAAATAAAATCAAATAATAATGGTTAAGTGAAGTGAATGACTGTGAAATACCCTGTCAGTCACAGACAGTCACGAAATATCTTAGAGTCTATCTATGAAATAATGTATAAAATTGGACAGAAGTGACAGCGATGCTACATCATTTTTCAGGCTAAGTGAGATTACATTAGGACAGTGAGATTACTTCTTAGCATTTCTTATGGAAATTTCCGAGCCTCAGTATACTTATAATATGCAAACACAAACGCTTTGTATCAACTCAAACCTTCAGTTGTACAAATACTTTTGTTAATCTAATTGCTTAAGATTTGTTTAACCGTGGTTAAATATCAGAAAAATATTCAGTTAAAAGAACTTCATATCTATACATTTTTTCAGCTCTTTATATGTATCTCTCTCAAGCTTATAAATTTTCTCTTTACAGGGTATCACAGATATATATATAAAATGAAACTTGCTGGCTAGCGGACAAACTAAATTTGCATAAAATCAATGAAACTTTGTACGATTATCGTATAACGAATAAAATGTGCATAGATCTTTATGGAGCGCGTTATCATAAATCACAAAGCGAATGCCAAATAAAAGTGTCGCTGTGCATCTATCAGATACATATGTGTATATTTAAGTCTCCCCCCAAAGATGTTTGATGATGATGAAAACAAAGCCAGACAAACACACACGAAGCTGTAGTGTTGCTCAATTAAAATGTATATAATTTATGACTAGAAAAAGGTATATTTAAGAATAAATTATCGGTCATCAGCATAAGGGCTTTTACTAGTGAGAGAGCTAGAGCCTTTCAAGCGGTCTTACCTTAAGTGATCGTGGCTTTTAACACTAGTATTAAATGCAATTTAATTAAAAAAATAAACATTATGTTAACCACTCGCTGACTGCCAACTAAATATAGCCTTGGCAGACGAAAGGAGTTAAGCGTTGTCCAGGCAACAACCAACAATCAACAGCGACAACAACAACAACAACTTACAGTCAATGCTAATGAATGGAACGCGCTTTGTAGAATGTCTGCCAAATGAATGAATAAGTGAATAAATGAGTGAGTGACAGCCAAATGGCAGTAGCCGCAGCCGCAGCCGCAGCCGCAGTCGTTGCCAGAAGTCGCATTTAATGAGTAGTCACAGTCGCAGTCCGATTGCAGCTCCCTGTCTGCAAGTATACCCTGTAGGTAGTAAAACCTGTAAGAAATACTTTGCTTGCATTTCCATCTTTTTCATGATAAGTTCTTAAATACTTCATATGATAATCGTAATCCTTAGTTATAGGGTATTTGACAGTCATTCCCTTGCTCACTTTAATTCTGCTTACTTTATTTTGCAGCGATTTTAGTGGTTGATCGTTCGGTAGCTTAAACATTTCTCATTAATTCATTAAGCGGTGCTAAAAACGGAAGTTAACTGGTTAAAAGATTTAACTTTTTCAATACGCTCGTGTTTACACTATGAAATTAACACGTGAAATTCTTGTTCGGATGAGTAAGAGGTGTTAGAGATAATAAGGCATTTCTTACAAATATTGTCTATTTTGGTATCAATTTAATGCCACGAGTTGCGCTTGAATTGTATTTAATTTTTACTTGTTTTGCATGACATTAAAAACAAATAATATATGAATAAATCGATTGATAAATCGATTATGTTGTGTTCTTGCGTCAATTTCTTTATATCAAGTTAAGAGAGTCACATCTATTAATCATGTGTATAAAGTCGAATGATATCTCAGTTGCTTTAAACCTCATTTCAGTTGTTGTTGTCTGTCTTTATGAATGGAGCAATTACAGTTAATGCCCCACCGAGCAAATGGCAAATCGATGTCGAGGTGTGTGGGCGTGCTTTCAGCTAAATATAATTAATTTGCTCGAGTGCGCAGTGAGCATTTGTTTCGCTCAGTGTACCGGGGCACTTGAACTAATTTACAAGTTTCCATATATAAGCATTTTGTGAATGAAGTCAAGTTGTGTCTAAAGGAGAGGGCGCTCTATACAATAGATATACACGTATGTACTTGTATGTATATATGTTTATGAATATGATTAAAATCCAATTGGTGTGTGAGAAAAGCGTCGCTTTTGGTGGGCGTTGGCAGCTGTCTCTATTTTGAATTGCTGTTTCTCTCTCTCTCTCTTCTATCTGTATTTCTATCTCTGTTTTGGTTGCGGCAGACAAAGACGGCAACGGAATTCATTCACAAAAGCCACGTCAAAAGTCTCTAATGCCTGGGCATGATCCACTCCCACATAGTCAGCCATGACGTTGTTTAAAGTGGAGCGCAGCTTTTTCTCGCTGCCTGCAGCCTGGTGCTTTTCCTCTCTTTCTCTCACTCACTCACTCTCTCTTTCGCTCTCCGCACAGCTGCAACATTTTGCAATTCAATTTGCAGTTAATCTTTGGCCCAGCTGCAGCAGCATCAAAGCAGCGCAGCAGCAAGCAACGCCGCACCATCACAGCGCAAATTTATCAATGAAGCCACCCACATAAGCAGCGCAGTCGACGTCGACGCCGACTGCGATGCGCACGCTTTCTGTGTGGGTGATGACGCAGTCGCTTGTGGGCGCAGAAGCGTTTGCAAAAAAAGCTTTTACGAAAGCTTCCGAGCGACTGCTTTGAAGCTTTCGTTGGTATTATTTTTGGCTGCTGAGCTTTTTGTACCAAAAAGCTTTGCAGGACTTCCAAGAATTTGCAACAAGTGATTGAGAGAGAAATGTGGGCGTGAACTCGAGCCTTTCATTAAACTGCAGCGAATGACGCAAGTGCAACGGCTGCAACCGTGCAGAAAATGGGCGTTGGGCTGAGATCAGCACCTAATTGTGTACAGTTCTCTATCCAGCGTGCGTGTGTGTGTGTGTGTGTGTGGGATGGCAGACGCCATGACAAAAGCCTACTTAGAATTGAAAGCCCACACACATGAACACACACACACACACTGACTGCTAGGCACGAGCTGGACTTGAAACTCAGCCAAAATGTTGCTAACGCACAGTGGGCTAAACAAATGTTTTGTAAATTATTTTCATAAACTACTATTAGAATATTGGAAAAGCATTTGAATAAAGAACCGATGAGAGAATTATTTATAAACATACAAAGTTTGTCAAAAATTCTTATAGACCAAAAGAAGCTTTCTGCAAACTTTATAAAAGCTCTGAGACTATTGTCTGTCGCATTTTTAAGTTCTTTCAGAATAGGCAATCAAAACATTGTGATATTTGTAAATTATAACTAATAGCAACTTTTAAAATTATGATATACAAAAGAATTTCTGAAAATTTGACTTAAAAGTAAGCCAAAATGTCTCATAGCCTTACTATAAAACAACTTTTTTATAGAATTAGTATTAGAATATCAAATGTTCTGAAAATTTGGTTATTTATAACTTAGCAGATGATCATTTCATCCCATTGTAGAAAGGTGTTAACCCTTGTGTAAGTGTGTGTGTGTCGTTCTGTGTTAGTGTCAAGATAGAAGCTCAGTCTTTCGATTGAGCAGAGAAAAGCACTTGAAAAAAAAAACAAATTGCGGGGGTTGTTCTGGTTGTATGTTAGAGGGAGACAGCTAGTTGCATGCAGCTATGTACAGTTGCCCACACACTCAGTCAGTCAGGCAGCAACAACAACAACACGAGCAACACTTGGGCGACAGACGAGTGTCTAAGTAAGGCGATGATCGGCCCACGATGCGTTGTCGTCGTCAGCGTCGCAAGCGTCGCAGCTGCTGGCCTCAACTGAGCAGCCAAAACTGTGGCAGGCAGCGCGAGCAAAACAGTTTTTCAACCTCAGTTGAAACGCAAAAACGCAACCGGAAGGAAATTATCGGTTAAATAGTTAAAAATCCTAGTGAAATATCTCTCCCGCTCTTTTGCCCTCTCGATTTACGCGCACGCTGCATGAGATCGTTAAAGCGCCGACGAAACATCAACACATCTGCCCCAGACTCGTATCTCTGTGCCCCCAAATTGCGTGTTTCAAATCAAAATTGCATAATCTTCGACTGTGTCGACTCTCCGTTTACGGGCAGCATCTCCAGCTACTCTCTACTCTTATCTCTTATCTTTACTTGCTGCCGCGTCGCGTAATCGCAGTAGCCGGCGCGCATCCTTTGACTAGTTGCACGTTGCACAAACTGCCGCCGCCGTCGACGTCGCTAACGTCGCCAACGTTACCTTATCGCCACTTGGCCATCTCTCTTGGAGGCCAAGACCAAGTCTAAGTTGCCAGTTTGAGTCAGCTCGCGCGTGCGTCGCCGTTTTGGCCCGCCTTGTAATTAATTACAAACGCAGTCGCAGATCGGTTGCAAGTTCTTACTAACTATCTCTTGCTTGCTCGCTCGCTCGCTCGCTGTCTCTCTTTCTCTTACTCAATCTCCCATTCATGTGCGTTGTCTCTCTCGCTCTGTCATTCTGGCCTTGCCGCTGAAAACTTCTTATTTACGCGCTATATCTTGATTCCACCAGAGAGGATCACATCCCGGTTCGCCTTCATTCCCCTGTCCCAGCCACGTTCCGGCTTGCGTGCATCGCCGTGGCATCGACGACATCTGATTGCCTTTTTATAGCGGGTAAGTAGCTTCGGCCCCGGTACTATTCAAGGGGTCTATTGCCTGGGCTTAGCTGACATCTAAACAAGTCTATTAATGGGCAGCCAAGAAGCAGTTGCAAGTCTTCTTTCCTTCTTCTTCTTTTTCTCTTTGACTGTTTATGACCATTTCATTTGGCGGATTATTTATGATTTATGCGGGATTTTAATGATAATTTTTATTACAAGATCGCACTTAATAGTAAAAAAACTAAAGCAAAGGCATTTTAAATATTTGAAGATCATAAAAATGATCAATAGAATGACAAGCAATCTAGAATTAATTAATTGCAGTTAAGATCAGTGTTAAACAACGAACGAAAGATAGAATATAAATGATAAGTCACACTTGAATAGTTGAATAGTTTTTCATTTTGGAAAACTTTTAGAATGAAAATATTTAAAACTATAAAAAGTAATAAAAAGGATAAATGGATGTTGCGAAAGGCAGGAAATACGATGGGGTAGAATTTAAAAGGAAGCAAAGCTCCTAGGAGAGATAAGTATTTCAAAATAAAAGAAAAGGAAGTATTAATAATTTGAGTAAACGAGATGGAAATCTATATATGGAAATATAATAATAAGTAATTAAGTAAAGTAAAGAAGATATGGATAAAATTAGATAAATACAGCAAGAAATATATAATCAACTATAAATATTGGAATGAAAAATATATCTTAAAACCCCTTAGTATGAAGATAGTGTCGTTAAAGTTATGCCATTATGAGATACGAGTAAGAACGAAACGAAGTATAAACAAACTTCCGAAAGATAAAATCTTGTAAAAGAAATAAATATGTTCGAAAAACACAAGCCGAAAAGTCGGGAGTCCGACCGTAAGATACTCTGTGGCAGTACAGGGCAACGCTCAAATTCCCAATTTAAATATCCTGATATTCGGTTGTTTGGTTGAGAATTCTTATGATACAACACTGATGTTCATACTTACCCATAATTTTCGACCTATGCTATGAAATATAGTGAACCTATTTAAACCAAATTTTGTCAGAATGTATAAGACACAACCAAATGCATAATCTGTGAGCTTGGTTGAGGACCGTCGATAAACTGAATAAATTGTCAAACTAAAGTATTAGATTCGACCGATTGCTTATATAGCAGCTGATCCGATCTGGCCGGTTCCGATAATAGGGAAATGGTGGGCTCTGCTCAAATTCGCTACCGATGTCATTCTCTAGAAATTCTTTTCAATTCAATTTGTCGGCAAAGGGACATGGCATTTAAGATTCAATGGATCTACCGGCAATTATAAGCAGTGCTGAGGGATCAAGTTCACGATTCTAGCTCTTACGGACGGACTGACAGACATGGCTATATCGGCTATTGAGGCTGATAACGAATATACATTTATGCTTAATGGGGTCGGCCAAGCTTCCTTTTGCTTGCTGCATAACAAACTTAATAAACCTCCACAGGACATAATAATAAATATAAATTCAAGTTGCTCTATCATTTTAATGGAAATGCTCCCGAACGGTCTAAAAATATTAAAAGAAAATGCAATACATGTCCAATTAAGTATAAAATCGCCTTATTATAGCCAAGAGAAATGTATGGACACAGCGAATAACCGTGCAACAAATTAATTAGCCAGGCAATTATATGCTGCAGATACGCCTCCACACCGTTCTAATGTGTGTGCGTGTGTGTGTGTGTGAATGTGTATAAATCGCGGCTACAATCTACACCCCCGCTCAGTTTCTCACTCGAACGACCACACACGCAGCATTCGCAAATGTCAAATGTCACATAAAGCGCGTGTGGCAGTTGTTGTCAAAGGTCAAACTGCAACTTCAACAAACTAAAAGTGTGGCTAATTAAATAACATTCCTACCAGTTACGGCCACTGTAGTTGAAATCCGTGCAACAGCATGTGGAAAGACACAACTCTCAGTTGTTGCAGACATTTGAATAACAACGAATTCTCGCACACTCGTGAATAGTCAGTAAACGTAACGACAAATATCAAAGTTGAAACGGTCAGTGCAAATGTTCTCTCCACTCTCATTTTCTCTCTTATTTTCTTGATAGGCTTTCTCCTTGAATGAAATTTGAAACGTTTGGTCAGTTTCATACATATGAAGTTGCTTGAGCTTTTCATTGATTTCTGCATATTATTCATTCATTCACATAATTCATTCTATCGCTGGCATTTGCCGCCATTTTGCTTCCAGCAAATGGTAGCAACAGTTGCTACCCTTATCCCCACACAACTGTTGCTGCTGCCGTTGCTGCTTCTCTTGTTGCTCATGTTGCTCATGTTGCTGTCATGGCAAAATTCTCACCCACACACGTGCCAGGCAAGCAGCAAACCGCAAAGGTCAAAGTACAATCATGTAATAAGCAACAAACAACATTTTCGAGCCTGTATCTATCTTTTTGGAAGAAAATTAACATCCACATTATGATATGTTGCCGACAAAAGCTAAAATTGCCAGTCACAAATCAGCATCATGAAGTTACACTATTGCCACTTCGTTTATCTACATCTGGCAACGTCTATTAATTAAATATGCTAGCAAATTGTCCAAATGGAAGAGAGCATAAGAATGAGAAAGATAACTTATCTTATTGAAAAACATTAACATTAAAGGTATATATATATACACATATATTTCAAACATACTCATACAACTTTTTCTTCTTTGTTTTCTTGTGATTAAGCGATTTACAGGGTAACTTACAGTCCCATTTGTTTGTCTCCAAGGACCCTGCTAAATTTTCGGTTCAGTTTGTGGGCGTTTAATCGCATCTATTAGCAGTCGAGTCGAGCATTTTCATTGCCCTCTTTCAGTGAAAACACATTTTCCGTGAAACAAAAACAAAATATATTTCTCACACCCACCGGCAATGCTGGTGGATTCAAAATGCCAACCGGCAGGCGAATCAACAAGTTGAAATGCCAGCCCAAATTTACTTCTGCTGTTATCCTTAATGTTGAAGCTGTGTTCTGCTTGATTTGTTGTTGTTGCCATTGTTGCTGTCGTCCTGTAAGTCAGCTCCTGTCTATCCTTTCATGCGATTATTACGATATGATGTTGTTTTTAATATAAAGGGAGCTCTTGGTAGTCCCAGTTTCTCGCTATTGTTTTGACAGTCCTAATATTTCACTCTTGTTGGGTTTACTGATTGATGCTAAACCTTTGACCTTTAAATGTCAAAATGCAGGGGATGTGGAACCTTTTGGCGTTTATTGCTTTTGTTGCTCGCTTGCAACTTTAATTGCCGTTCCTATAGTTCTTGTTGCTTCTGCTGCTACTATGCTTTTGCTCCAAATGTGGGTGATAACATTTTTCATATTTGTCTGTTTTGGTGACTTTTGAAGTGTCTTCAATTCATGGAATTTGTCAGGTCAAAAGGTCAATTTCAATTTATTTTAGCTTTGACTAAATGCCGACCTTTTATATGTCATAATATCGACAAAGAATTATTAGGAGTTAAGTAATAGGTTACATTTGACTACATTTTCAATATTCGGGCCGAATGTTCAAAATCCCACTAGTGTCACAATTGGAAATCGAAAAATCAGACTCCTTCAAATGTGAGCGAATAGGACAATGTTAAGGCTCATGGAAGGAGCCTATAAGAATTTAAGAAAATAGACGTATGAAGAATATGCGACAAGGAGGTAGTTTGTACCTAGTGTCCTGACCTACAGTATTCAACCGAAATAATTTAATAATAATATAGAATAAAATACAGAAGTGGGAGATTTGTATTGTTACTTTGTATGACTCTTCACCCATGGCGATCCGTTGCCATTGTGCGTATACTTAATACCACGCATTACGCATACGCACGGTAAACTAACGTCATTCAACGATAATTGGCAATTACCAAACGTTTTCCATTCAAAAAGCTAGAAAAGTGAAAGCAATTTGTTTATATGTAGATAAGAAGCATATGACGCCATATAGATACGTATTTGCCATAGATATTAAGTAGCGTAGAGGAATCTCTCGCTGAGAGAGTTTCTCACTCACTCATTAAATTAGCTATGACAATTTCTATGGTCAACTCTCACACACCCACACTTTCTCTCTCGTTCTTTCTTCGCTTCGCTTCGCTTTGCTTTGCTTCTCTTCGCTGCTCTTCTCGCTTTTCTCTTGCACTCACTCTCAGTGCTGTTTAGCAACCCACACGGCTTTTACTTTGACAGGAGCTTGGCGCTTTGTCGAAAAATCGCAAATGCCGGTTTCTCACTCTCGACTCGCAACTCTCCCACCTCCGAAAGAGAGGTGCCATAAAGCATTCAAGTAAAAAAATAAAATAAATAATAATGGCATAGCGAAACAATAGCAACAATTACATTGATACAGTTAGTTGCTCTTGTTGGTGCTGTTACTGTCTCACGTTGATGACGAGGCAGCAAATACTTTTCGGGCATTTCTCGTCTCGTTTCCGACGACGTTGACGCCGACGCAGCCGATTTGCCGCATCTGCTGTTGTTGCCGCTGATACGGTTTTTCACCGATGTCGAGTTTTCCATTTTCATTTATAATTTTCACCGCTCGCGCCAGTAGCGTATTGACGGCTCAGCAGCTCGTCTCGGCTGCTTTCGATTTCACTTATTTGCCACCCGCGTGGCGCCGTCAATCAAAAATTCAAAAACAAATTTGCACAAATAAATTATTATATTATTATATGATTATAGTATAAATAATTACGCAGTTATAAACCAAACTGTGCGTCGAGAAAATTATTTGAAACAAAAAGTATTTTGGTGCCAACAACTTTTTATATTATATTATCAAATACAAACCAAAAAATAAATAAATAAATTACCGTCGGCATTTCAACAAATAGTGCGATAATTTTTAAAAAATAGTATATTTACTAAAAACCATTTATTGTAATGTATCTATTTTGAAATTTGTATGATCAATTTTGAAGTGGAAAATTGAAGAGTAAATATTCAATACATTAAATATTATATTTAATAATTTTTTAAATCTATATATCTGTGTGTGATTTAAGCTGTAAGTTCACATATATTTTGGACGTGTTTTGTGTTTATTTTTGTAAGAAATAAATCATTGAAATATTACTTTTAATGAACAGACTTTAATGATGATATTCAAAAGGTAACTATAAGTAATTATAATAAATAATATATTTATCAATATAGCAATGACTCTATGCTCATTTTCCGGCATCGAGTTTACATTTCCCAAAATCGATAGGCAAGTGACAAATTGTTTTTTTTTTGGGAAGAGCTTCAGAAATAAGTTTTAATTGATTCACATCAAATAATAAAAGATAACAGTTTATGTATGTATTATCAATTCTTTTCTATTGCATTGCCTTCTAGTTTTAGCCAAAAACTTGTAAATCCGCGATCAAATACCATTCTAATGCCATATTCACTTCTTTTTCAGATCTATTTGCAAGTCAATCAAATTATATTAAAAAAAATAATCAACGTAAAGACTGATTCTATGACATAGAATTTAATAGTACAAGTGACAACACAACCAATCGATCAATCAATCCTAAAGGATCCATGCAATGGTGAAAATCTAATCAGAAAATGTGCTAATCAAGTGTCCAATACAAAAACCAATGGAGTCAATTCATTTATTGAATTTTTGTTTTTCTTTTTTGTTCGATTTCCATATTCGTTTCGTTTCCGTATCCGTATACGTATCTGCGTCCGCTTTCGTTTTGATTTCTCTTTCGGTATTTTCATTTATGCACGTTGCCAACGCGTTGAACAGTTACAAAAATGTTGCTGACAATGAGGCGTCAGAATGAAGTGATAAGCAGCCAGCAGCATTCCACATCAGTGACAACCACAAACACAGCGACGCCCTCGCCACCTGCAACAGCAGCAACAGCTGCCGTTGCATCACCCATCTTGCCACAAATAGCGCCAGGCTTAAGCCTTGGGCCTACAACACCCACAGCAACACAGGACTCGCTTAATACCCCAACCACACCGCTCAGCCGCAATCCATTGCAGTTTGCCGCACCACCCGCACCACTGCCCATTGCATTGCCAAGTGTGGCTGCCCCAGCACCCGCCTTTGGGTATTACAATAACAACAGCGCCGTTGCAACATCACAGCCAACATCGAATTATCTGCATCATCCGGCGGCAGTTGGCAAGGAGACGGCAGGCGTCGAGCTCGACGAGTACGTGGATATATTGCAGGTGCAACAACTGTTGCTGGACTCTTCGGCGGCAGCAGCAGCGGCAGCTAATCCCACCCAGGAGCTGCAACCGAGCCCACACCAACAACATCAACAACAGCAACTACAGTCTCTCGCCAAGCCGCGTCCGCGCATCAATCTACAGAAGGCATCGGAGTACGCCGCTCAACTAGCGCAGGGTAAGTTCCATCATCATCAGCCACATAGTTGTAGCTGTGTCTAACGCTGGCCTTGGCATATTTTCCAAATTAATCTTCCTCAAAACAGCTGAGACATCCTCACCTGCCTCGCGTCGCGTTCTTCTCGACTATCCAAATCCCTATCTGTACGGAAATCACTATCATCACACGCCGCCAAGCGAGGACCTCGTGGCCCTTTGGTTTGGCAGCAATGGAACAGGTGAGTCATCCACATGGGACTGAGATCTTTCCCAGACTTACCAAAAAACGCAACGTTTAATTATTAATTAACTTCACTCGAGTGTGAATTGTTGTCATAGGCGAGTGCCACAGACGCATTCATAATTGTATTTGCGTCTTGTACGCTTTGCCAACACACACAAAAATGCAACAAGACTTTTAAGTAACTTCAGGCAAGTCGATGTTGCAATACTCTATAAATTGGTTAGCTTGGGAAGATCCCCTATATGTTAGAATTGTTGGGGTAGAACATCAGGCACTCTTGAAATTTCAAAATCGAATTTCCACTTTTTACACAACACGGGAGTAATTTACAGAAGGACAAAAATGTTAATTAAATGCGACAGAATTCATAGTCAACTTTTGTGTGTAAGTTGAGTTCCTTAAATGTTTTCGCGTTACATAAAAACAAAAGTAACTCTTGATTTCTCCTTCTCAACTTTAAATTAACTTTAACGCCTGCTCTTATTTGGTGTAGAGCCGTAATATTAAACGGTCTACAGTCTTTTAAAAAGTTAGCAAATAAATTTCCATTTTAGTTCAATTTCAAATCGGAACCTTTTCCAACAAGACATGACCTTTCAAGACATATATACATGAAGCAGCTTTAGATATATTTCCATCTGCATCCTGCAAACTGATGGAACCTTTTATGACTTGAGTGTATTCATAATAATATTTTTTGTCGCCAGCTTGTTGCAGTGCTTGCAATATTTGCAACTTGTGGCGCCCCGTCTCATTGCATAATTCACTGGCGACAGCCGATGTCTCTATGGCAGCAGGCCGGTCTCCATGTTGCATGTCCCCTCTGTCCATAATGCAGTTACTCAAAAGTATCTCAGTGGCTATAAATTGCCAAAATTAATCTATGAATGAGCTGACAGTCAAAGTTGTCCCCCTAAATCCCTCTCTGTCCATCCCTCTGTCTATCCATCTCTCTCTCTCTTTCTCTAATGGCTCAATAAATTAAATTAAATTTGCGCACTTTAATGCCGTTCGCTTGTAATTTTTGACGTCGCCGTTCAATGCAACGCCTGTGGCGCCGCCGCCGTCGGAGCGTTGCACGCGTTCGCATTCGCTTCTCATAGAGTCCGACGAGTCTTTTGAAATGCTGCCAAAAACTTGAAATTGAATTTGCAAATGATGCAGCGCATCGGCAACTATAACAACAACAACGACATTGCCATCGGCCCCAAAAGCGCCCTTTCATTTTGTCGCCATGGCAATGGGGCAACAGGTGTTGTCCCGGGCTCTGTCCGCTCCTTCCTTCTCCCCCTTTTGCTCCACAATATGCCACTTGCAATGCATGTGTCGTCGTCGTCGTCGTCGTTGTAGTTGTCGTTGCCGTCACACGTTTCATCGATTACTCGTCTGCCGCTGCCGCTTTTGGGTTGGGCTGTCTTTGCTGTTTTGCCAAAATTAAGTCAGCGCCAAGACCACCCAAAGTGTGTCAATGTTGGCATCAATATTGACTTTTTATCGCACAAAGATCCAAGGGAAATGCCCAGTCAATATGATCAGTTAATATAGAACTCTATACAGATTTTTAATTTAGCAAATACGAGACACAATATTCTAAAAACGAGTGTGACATGGCTCTGTAAATCCTTACATTATAATATCTCCGATTTTAGGATATTAAGTTCTCCAAATCTGATTGGATCTAAAGATTGTAAACCCTTTTCTTCGACAATCATAATACAAATTTTATCTAATATTGATGCTGTATTTAAATATAAATTAGTTTAGCAAACTTTCTACATTTTTCTGCAACTTCGCATCCTTTAAATGATTCAAAGATTGTTAATGAGTTAATTTTCGTATTTTCGACTTTCATGTCTTATTGTTATAGCTTTATAACATGGCAATTTAATTGCAACATTTCGCAAGTCTTGAGACTGTTTCGTTGTTTACCAAAATTGAAAGCCATTTCAGCAAGTGAGTGAAAATCAAGAGACTTGCTGTTAAGTACGAAAGATCTCGTATTTCCAAGATGCACACAAATTGCCTTAATTAATTAATATCATAATATGCGAGCCAGCGCTTAATTGCCGATTGAAGCAGCAAAAAATAAAAATAAAAAATAAAACTGACTGAAACGGCGCCGGGGTAATGTTTAAGGAGGGACAAATCTGTGATGACAATCGCTAATTAGTCAGGAAATGACCCCGGCTGACCGATCAGACGCAATTGCAGTCAAACACACACAGACTGACACACACAGCTGACTGACCCTAATCGACAGGAAGCTGACTCAATCTGAGTGTGTTGCGACAGCCCAGGGCCACAGCAGCCACCAGACTGACTTTGTTGCACTTCCAAGTTGCAATCAATATTCATAAATCTGTGTGGCAAAAGGTTCACCAATTAATAACGTGACCCGTTTTTTTTTGTTATTTTCCAAGCCAGCCAAATCAAGCTGGGTGATCGTTTCCAATGAAAAATCACACAAAGCCTTTCAGCGTTTGTCAACGACGTTGACACTGCAGCAATGCGGCAACTGGTAACTTGCAACAACTGGCAGCAACACGAATGCAACAGCCAAGAAAACTGCAAGAAAATTAAGGCGACAATCACTGCTGGGGCAACCTTTGCGCCTTTTGTGCAACGGAAATCGCTGACATGGACCACACCACACCACAGCACCACCATGCCACAAGATACAGCAACAACAGCAACAACAACAGCAACAACAACAACAACACCATCAACACCATCAGCAACAACAACAACAGCTGTGACGACCAACTACCGACTACCGACTTCCCAGCCAAGTGAGGCTTGCCTAATGTTTAATTAAGGTGATTGCTGTGCGGTCAGTTGAATGTTGTTGCTGTCGTGGCAGTTGCTGTTGTTGTGGCGACAACAGCAGCAGCTCACGATGATCACCAAATTGGTTTGTAAGGATCTAAGCCTGCTTCTCTTGCCATGTCAAACACTTGGGCCAAAAAGGACATTTGCCTTGCCCCTTAACTCCTCTATCTACCACCCCACCCCACTCCCTTCTTCCGCCTCCCGCGTTGATTGCTGGGCGTGTCTGCTCAGCCTTTAATGAAGATTAATTGCAATCAGTGCGCCAGTTGAGTGGCGATTAATTGCAGTGCGCGAGAGTCTGGCAAATGGAAATGAGCAAAAGGAAACAGCAACTTGCAACTTGCAACTGGCCATAGACGACTTCCTCCTAGAATCGCAGCTGATGCCTTTGGCCGTGGCATCGTCTGGTTCACAAGTTCACAAGACCTCACGAGACGACGATGACGGCAACTTAATTGCCATTTACATGGCAAATGTTGAATGGCATTTGCTGCCGGCTCTCTGCATCGCTTTGTTGGTGGCACAATCCAGCTGATGAATTGTTGTTGCAAGTAGCCACGTTGCCAGGCCAGTAACCAGGTTGCCTCGTTGTTGCAGCGTTAAGCCAACGACATGCCAAATCCAAAGATTTGTCACAGTTCATCAATGGAAAAAACGAAATCTCCCTCAGTGGATTATTAACATAATTTGTGTGGGTCGGTAAAGTGTGCCATGAATGGATCTCTGATCGAGTTTTATTTCTTTCATCGATTTATATTTTAATATGCCTGTTTTCTTATACCCTATACAATTGTTGAAAAAAGTGAAGTGACTTCACACTATTATTAATCTAACCGTTTAAAGTCAAAGAATATTGAATCTTAAGCTATAAAATATATTAAATTCACTATTAAATGTAAAGTATTTCATTCACAATTGTAGAGATTTCAATTCTAAATGCTCTTATAGCAAGGAAAATAAACGTTTTAATTTGTCTCTTTCACAACAATCTATATATACAGCAAACTATATTTTTGTACAGGGTATTTCCATTACTCCCAATATAAACTGGCGAATTAAGTATTGTGTGCTTTTTTTTTTTGCATTGTCACCTGTTTGCATGTGACTCGAGCTGGCGCCAGTCTAAAACTCTAGACTCTGTCCGATGTCCGTTGTCCATTGTCCGGCGTCTACGCCGACTGTTTCTATCGAATTCAAATCAAATGTATCTTTAAGAAACCGCAACACGTGGGTAGTTTTTTTTTTTATTTTGTGGTTTTCGGTTTGCTGTTTGCATTTAACTTAAGTTAAGTTATAATTTGTGTATATCTTTTTAACGACTTTCAAAGTGAACGCTTTGGCATCATGTGTCTAAAAATAGAGTCATAGCTCAGGTGCCCCAGAGTAATACTTATGTATTTATGTTGATTGTGTGGGTGCTTCTGCAACTAGTTTACCTACAAATATTGTAATACATAGCACGTATATAAGGTTTAAGCACCCAAATGCAGTTTTTAAATGCGCTTAAGTTGAATTTATGTTTTTATGAATTATTGTGCTTGATCTGCGTATGAACTTACATAAAATAAATAATGTAAACAGTTTGTACAGTTTATATACCTTGTGCCCATTAAAAATGTGCAAAAAAGGGTATAATGAATTTGTGTGAATGTATGTAACAGGCAAAAGGAAGCATGTCCGACCCATAAAGTTGATATATTCTTGATCAGTATGAAAAGCCGAGTCGATTGACACTTGTCCATCTGTCTGTCCGTCTGTCCGTCCGTCTGTCTGTATGAACGCGTGAATCTCAGCAACTATAAGAGCTAGAGACTACAAATTTGGAATGTAGGTTCCTGAATACCATACGCAGATCAAGTTCATTTTCAATTTTCGATACCAAGACCCTTTTGTTTTATTAATTAGAAAAATCACTATAACATAAGCAATGATAAAGCTAGAGACTTGAGATTTGGCACACATGATAAAAAGCTTAAGCTTAATGTGTCCTGAAAATTTCATCGCGATGCCACGCCCCCTTCGCCCTTAACTCGAAAAGCTGATAATAACACACATGGTAAGTATCCTACTCTCAATGTGTGTACGATCAGTACGATCGGATATTGAACTCAGAAGTTATTCAAGAAACAAATATAAATCCCATTATAATGAAAATACTTTTCCTTGGAGACCTGCACAGGGTTTCCTACAGTCGCGGGCGCTCGACTGATCGGCTTGTTGAGTTAACTTAGCGTAGACAGACAAATATTGGCAAGAAATGCTTCATTTCTTTTTTCTTTTGAACCTAAATCGGAGGATAGAGGATAGACAGAGCAATACTGACTTTAATTGCAACTTCTTCCACTCCTTGCAGAATATGTTATTGCTTAAAGAGATTTTACAGACCAATAACCAGCACTGTCATTTTCCCAAATGAAAGTTTGTAGGCAAAGTACGCACAGGCTCAACTGTCAACTTATTAGTATTATCATTCAATCGAATAATATAATCGACTGCTAATCGAATTGACGACAAAGTGAAATGCGCGCCATTTTGTTCTTTTTCTATACGTTCGAAACTATTTTAAATCTGTTTACAATACGATATCACGTTGGAACCTTTATGAATTTGCCCGAGAAGCAAGATTTGCTTAAAGAGGAACTTCAACAGTACATATTTTCTGTAATATTCCAATTTCTGACAATCCTCACGTTTTTCTCAAGCATTAGCATATGCACTGGGAACTTGCCGAAACCATGGCTCGAGGTAATACGCACGGGCCTGGGATCGATATGCAATATAATCCTATCGCTCGCCACTATGTGGGATGCGGAAAACAGTGCGGCCAGAAATTTTATACAGAAAACACCGAAGGTTCATCCATACTTTATGTATATGCGGGGTCAGTCTATTTGTGCGCTGTTAAGTGGAGCTTTGAATCTGCTTCATTGCATCATCGTGATAGACATAATGTTGTCTCACGAAATGTCGAATGATAACGATGATCCCGAATCGGATCTAACGGTGCCCATTAAACTTTATATCGGCAGTGAATGGATAGAGAAGCGACTAGAGAAATATCCATGGTTTCAGGTCATCAATGATAAACGTCGTGTCTCTTTGTAGCTACTCCAGATAAACATCAAACTGAAGATGAGCCCACGCCGTAGACGCCAGAAGGCCCACGCAGCTACTTCTCAATAAAACCAAATAAACAAATATATGAAAATATTACAAATAAATAGAAAACCACATAACAATCATTAAATCAAGCAGCGAATGAACAACATTGAAATTCGTTTGATTTTGCTCATTTGCAAAAATTGCAAATCTTTTTGGGATTTGCATAAAAAATTGCTGCCAAGCAAGAGACATGATCTCGAAACATGCCCAGCCCCAGTCCCGGTCTCGGCCTCAGCATGTTGCTTGAATTAAATTCATTCATAAGCCGCAGCTCCATTCATAAGTTGTGCATTTCTAGTTTAAGGTAAGCCACCGCTGAACACCTACCAGCACCAGCAGCTTCAGCTTGGCAACTGGCAACTGGCAACTGGCAACTTGCAACTGGCAACTGCATATTATTTATAACATTTTGCTGTTTTTTGGGGTCACATGTTGGCGTGTGTTGCAAATTAAATTTGCAAATTATAGGCTGTCGCAGCGGGTTTCCGGTACTCTGAAAACAACAACAGCAACAACAGCCACAGCAACAACAACAACAACAACAACGATTGCAACGCTCTCTCAGGGCGCTTCAAATGTGTGGCAGCATAAACAAACTCCAGAGCTTAAGATACGAGCGCCAGTTTCAGCTCTGCTCTTCATCACGCTCTTGGCCGCCTGACAAGCTCAATGGATATTCATACAGTGCAAAAAACAAACCCCCCGCCCAGGCATCAACCCTCCTCAACCCTCCTCGCCAAAAACATATTTAAATAAAAAATGGCACAATCAACAACAACAACAACAACAAAAATGGTCTCGTGCACATTTGAACTGTCATGCCACAGAGTCAGAGTCACAGTCACAGAGCTACACAATTATCTGACATTTGAGATTTGAGGCGAAATGTCAGTCACTGCTCACAGTCCGTTTTAGTGCTTCACTGTAGAGCGCTTGAGTCCATCGTGGGCCGACTATTTGCCTCACAGATGGTTTACAAATATGACAAATATGACTTTTTCTTCAGCTAACATATTTAAAACGAATAGCTAATACCCTGGATGATCAAGGAATGATTCACAAATTGTATTTCCTAGCTTATTTTGCTAGCTAAAAAACTGGAATCATTGTAAACACAAAGATTGAATATAAGTTTAAGATCGTATAAGTTACTATCGTAACGTCACCATATCGAACCTTGTCTCATATTTGCATAAATGTTTATAAAGATTAGCTTAAACATCTCCTAGACTATAAATCGAAACACATTGTAGAGAGTTTTAAGTTAGTAAACAAGATAATAATTAACATAATTGCAGTAACTCACGCTTAGTTCCATCGCATGACTCTAGAATAAAAGCATCTGAAATCGGTACAGGGTGGACAATATTATTCAATCGAATTCCAATTAATTTTAAATAGAAGTAAAATATGCTTAATCTAGTAATCACTATTATTTATTAAGAAGATAGTTAAACTTAATGCGACTATATATCTGCGCTTTTTCTAAAGAACTCTGACTTTGTATGAAGCTTAGAGTTAATTTAGTATGTGGTTATTATTATAAGATGAATCAATTCCCCCTTTATGTTTCTATATCTTCTTCTCTATCTCAATTTTCGTCCATCGTTTCATCGTTTACATGGTTTTTTAAGTAGTTTCTAGGACTTCTCATTGCGGCAAGTGTATTTGAAACGGAGGCAAACAACGCAGATCACAAGATTTCCAACTAAATTTGGTAGTCAAATAATTTACATCAACTTGAGGTTGTTTATTGTTCTGTTTGCAGCTACTCTTGTTGTTGTAAATGCTATTATTATTATTATTATTTTTGTATATTGTTGTTGTTGCATGATTTGAAGTTTTTTGTTATTGTTTTTCTAGCCAGATGACCGGGTGGGCGTATCGCGCGCGCAGCTTTCGGCCCACTCAGTTGATGTTGCCTTTTTTAGTGCCGCTTTAGATGAGCCGCCGTTTCTGCCGTTGCCGCCGAGCCGCTTAAATTTGATTGGTGGTCAATGCTGGTAGCCAAGTTTCAAGTGCGTTTCCCTCCAGCTCTCGTTGGCTGATCCATGCCACCATGCCACTTGACACATTTCAATGAAACAACAACATCAGTCAGCAGCAGAGCACGAACCAATTCAAAAATAGCCACATGCTAGTCCAAATGTCTCACAAATTACGCGCATATTTTCTAATGAGCTCATGCGCGCCATAGATCGCCATGGTTCGAAGCGATTTGGCTCGTTCGGAACGGGGAAAATGCCCCAAACCCCACCGAATAGACCACCTTATACCATCTGATGGACTATTTCAAATCTATGTGTGTGTGTGTCTGTGTGTGTGTGGACCGATGTTTGTCCCAAGATTTATGCCATATGATCAGAGGGAGGGTAGGGAGTGGATTTTGGAGCAAAATACGCTACTAGTTGCCAAGTTTTTTGCTTCATGGTATCGTTAACACAAAGCCAAAGGCTGTCTTCTAGTATTTTCCTGCTGTCAATGTTGAGAGATACGACGATTTGTGACTGAGTAAAAAGAACACATGCTAATTAGTGCTGCTAATGGGATAAGTGCTCTCGTTGAGTATTTCTATAATCCATTGTTTGCACCCACTTCTTGTTCCTCACTAATAAGGTATGTTGCCAATGGAAATGATTTTTAGTTGTAGGCGCTCAATATCAGCGCAAATTGTTCAAATCAATATTTAATATTTATATTAGTTCACTATGTTTTCTTTTATTAATATAAATATTTATATTATTTCCATTTATATTGTGATGTTGAAGATAATTTGGGTTTAAAACGCTGCGTAAGTCAAAAAGAAGAAATTTATTTCATTTTGATAATTAAGCGCAAAGTATTGAAAACATTTCTGTACAGTTCTTATATTTAAAAGTTAATTTATAAGTTAATATATTTAATGATAAATTGAAAAGCCAGTTATATTGAATATTGAAAAAACTTTCATTTTCGTTCTTCTGGCAAGTGTTATTAGTTTCTTGGTGGCAAAAAATCAGAGCTAAATATATTTTCCGGACAATTGAACATTTAAAATTAACATTACTAAATAAGAACAAGCAGATGAGTCGAGCGCGCGCTACTGTAGGACACCCTGTGCAGGTCTTCAAAGAAAAGTATTTGCATTATAATGCGATTTAAATATATTTTGCTTGCATCTACATTCCAAATTTGAAGTCTCTTGCTCTTATAGTTGCTGAGATCCACGCGTTCATACAGAAGGACAGACAGACGGACGGACGGACAGACGGACAGGTGTCAATCGACTCGGCTATTGATACTGATCAAGAATATATATCCTTTTTAGGGTCGGAGATGCCTCCTTCTGCCTGTTACATATATTCACACAAGTTAATTATACCCTTTTAAGACCATTTTTAATGGGCACAGGGTATAACAAGCTGGCGAGTCAGGGCGGGAGCGAACGTAGGGTGCCCTGAGCCAGTCTTCTTTGCAATTTTTGGCACGCCAAAGATTTCATACCCTTGCAGAACCCTGATGCACTTTTCAACCGATCTTTTCTATTGCATCTATATACAGTCTGCAGCGAATAGACTAATCTGTACCAAGTTTCATCCAGATAACTCTAAAACTGAGAGACTAGTTTGCATAGAAACAGACGGACGACGGACATGGCTATATCGACTCGGCTGTTGATGGAGATCAAGAATATATATACTGAATAGGGTCGGACATGTCTGCTTTCATGCGTTACACATTTCGGGACAAAATTGTAATACCCTCTGCAAATGTATAGTGATAATTACCATTGAATAAAAGTGGCACAACTATGACAAGCTTTAAATATACCCAAAAACAACTAAAATTAATCCTTCTCCTAGACTTTATTAAATTCAATAATTTAATTTCCCCACACACCATATAACCTCGATATGGATGAAATAAAACTTGGCAAATAAAAAAAAGAAAGTTTTTTTTTATTGTTCGTAAACGTTTTATGCGTAATCAAAACTCATTTATTAAACAATCGCTGCTAGTTAGTCCATTAACAAAAACCGTTTGCTGCCCGCACCTCCTTCCTGTAATGCACATCCTCGTAAACTCACACATCCACACACGAGTAACAACACAAATGCAATCAGGCCATCAAATCGCAACGACTTCAACTTCAACTCCGACTCCAAATCCGAGTCCAACTTCCAGCCAGACGACGACAGCAGCCAACAAAGCCAACAAAACTGTACACAAAGCTACTTACTTTGGCAACAGCCCCCGCAAAAAAAAAATAAACTAATATAAAATAAATAACAAGAAGGCAGAGCTAGCTTTCGAGTGTCGACTTTTGAATACCCTGCATTCATTAACAAAATCTTTCATATACATAAAATATCTATAATGAAAAGCTCTTCTCTGCGCCGTAAATATAATATACTTGTGACTTGGTAAATATCACTTTCATGAGTTACTTATTCCATGAGCAAATCACAGCACTCCCTCTGTAAGGGTATACTATTAAAAAAAAAAGCCAGACCCAAAGGCCCAAAAAATAAAAAAAAAAGAATATAAAAACCGCGCCAGTTGCTACAACTGTGAGTTTTTTCTAAGCCGACACGCGTTGACTTTGGCTACACGAATCTCTCCGTCTCCGTCTCCGTCGCCCCGTTCTCTTTCCCGTCCCCTTCTCGTCACCCGCTGATCTTTTAGCTTGTCGCTGTCGCTTGTGCTTTGCTGCTGGAAGCTGCTATGACTTCCTCGAACCTCTCGCTCGCACTTGTGTGACAACAACAGCGGCGACATTGCATTTGAACAGTGGAACAAATTTGCAGCTGATTTATGTAAATCGCCATCGAGTTTTGGTTTTGACTGTGGTCTCGGTTTTGGGTCTCTCCAATCAGCGCGTTGCAGTTGCATGTTGTATTACGTGCTGCTCCTGCAGCTCCTGCTGTTGATGCCGCATCTCCTCTGCCGAGCTCCTCAACACGGGCGTTGTATTATGCCGTTATTTGGCCCAAGCTGCAAAACTGCAATTCATTCAGTCGCTAAAAATGTTCGTTATGAATGAAGCTGCCCACGCGCAACACTGACAATAACAGCAACAGCAACAGCAACAGCTAAAAACGAACGTTGCAGTCGACGTCGACAGAGGATGTTGTTGTTGTTATTGTTGTCGTGCTGCGCCTCATTCATTAAACATTTTGGATATTTTCGATATATATTTTGAGTTTTCAAGTTGAGATTGAGATTGAGGGAGGGCGCAAATGCAGCCCAACTGCAATTTTGTCGCTTTTCATGCCAAAAATTGATCAACAACACCGACGCCGACGCCGACGACGCCGCCGCCGCCGCCCTCCCCAAAGCTGACGTTGACGTTGACGTTGACGTCGACTTCGCGTCGTGACAGGCGAATGGCTCAAGCCAGGCCAGAGTCGAGGCACAGTTATGGCTTACTGCTGTTGGCCAATATTCAAATGCAATTTATGTCATCGTCGTTGCTTTTATGCATATATGACGTCAGCCTGGCCATGATTGTGGTTAGTGGTTCAGTGGTAATGTTTGTTGTGTTGTTTTTTTCTGTTTATGCTGTTTTTATTGTTGTTGTCGTCGTTTTACCAGCTATAAAGTTGTAATGCCCGCCAGCTGTGTGTGAGAATTTTGGTTTTTGCCAGCGCCTTGACAGCAACTTGAAAGCCAAGCAAAAAAGCACAATTTTCAAAACTATTATTGTCGAAATGAACTCAACAACTCAACTGAACTCAACGATCGTTAGAAGTGTTAAGCATTCCATAATTAAGTTGATACATTTATGATAATATGTTCATGTGTGGGTTGCACCTTCTCCTTATGGCTCAATTTATTGAAGGTTATTTGAATGATCAAAGGAAAGCTGAATCTAAAGCTTTGACTTGTTTTGCAACTCTGTAATTACCTTTACAACTACTTATATATTAACAAAGTAGATTGACAGTTAATATATGTAACTACAAAAGCGACGCAATTAATAAGAATACGAGAAACACAATCCACATATAATTTTCTTAAGTTTATCCATGGCTATGACAAAGAAGTCTGAGAAGAGACTGCAAGATGCAAGATACCCTTCTGTGTTCTGTCAGCTTATCAGTTATAAAACGGAAATAATATTCAAGTTTTAAAGGCCCGCTGTTTTATGTGTGATAGCCCAAACTAAACTTTAACGACTTGAAAATATTAGAACACTTTGTATGGGAACAATGACAGCCGTTGACAATCTTTGAAATATGATACGTACTACATATGCATGTGCCATAGAAAAATGTGTTGCCTGCTGATTGCATCGATGGATTTTCCCCATTCCCAATTAAGCTTTCGCCTCTTCGAACAAAAGTTGCAGGGAGAGGAAAAGAGATAAATTTCATTCATAAAAGAAAAAAAAATAGAAGAAGATATTTGGAAATGTTTTCATTGAATGCATCAAATGATGTCGAACCATTTGACAGTTAATTTGTTAGCATTCAGTGGAGTCAGGCTTTGGCACTTTCCGGTCTTCCTCATCCACATTGATGATGATCATGCTAATGCGGTTCCGGTGTGCGTGGCTAATGGAGATGGAGATGGAGATGGAAAACGATGAGCATCGTCTTAGCCATGGCCATCAATTTGCATTTGCTGCCCACATTTCACGTTTCATGTCTCGTGCCCTTTTGGCACCTGGGCTTGGGCCCCATTCATTCATTCATGATTTCATCATGTGGCGCACAACGTGGGCGTATTTTCATTTTTTTCTTTACTATTTCATTCATTAAAACTCAACAACTCGATATGTTGGCCAAAAAGCCGTAACCAGACACCAAAACGTAACCCATTGATTTTATTAGGTTAAGCTGCGGGTTCCGCCAACAACACGACACGCTGTCCATTGAGTTGGTTTCAGCTTTTGGTTGCATCTTCGGGTCGCCGTTCTGTGTGTGTGCATCGCTTAATTTTAGCAACATTTAACCCACTTTTTTGTTTTGCTAATGAAGTGTCAACAACAAATTGAATGTCTAACATTTGTTGCATGTCGCCAGCAGCAGCAACAACAACCACATCAACAGCAACTACAACTACAACATGTGTCTGTGTCTTTGTTTAATGCTTTAAATAAATAAATGCGAATGTAAATGCAAAATGAAAAAGTCAACAGGCGCAACGTTTAGCAAAGAGTCGAAGTTTTAATGCCCTCAAGTATCGAGAGATTCGATTATTATTATTTTAAAATAAAAATAGATTGAAAGCACGCTAAAGTTATAAATATTTTACGTTGTGTAAAATGATTCAAGTTTTTATTGCAGGTATAGGAAAGCAGTCGTAAAAGCTTTATAATATTAAAATGAAGAGCTTATAACTTTAGCGAGGAACTACTCCCACTTGACACTCTATAAATTGGTTTATGTTTTTATGCGATTTTACTTTCTTCTGATTGAACTCATTCTCTGTAAGATTCGGCACTAAGTCTGTTATCTGTTGGTCAATAGGCCCGCAGTGTAGGGTGAATTTTAATATAATTTATGCCAATACGTAGCCGACACGTAGGCCCGTCCGATGGACATGCCCTGGGCCAGGGCGCACAATTCCATTCATTGATGGCGGCGGCTCAGTTGTTGTCGCTGTTGCAATCACTGAACATCGCTTGCCAAGTGTGTCGCAGTTTCAGTCGCCGTCGCCGTCGCCGTCGCAGTTGCGTTCGCAGTCTGCGTCAACTGCGACGTCAACTGAAAACTGCCACAACAGAGTTGAAAGCCAGCGGTCAATTTGCATACAACGGCCGCCGTTTTGTGAATGAAAATTTTGTTTTTGGCCAAGTGGCCGGACAACAACAACAACAACAGCAACAACAAATTAAAGCGGCAACTGCAATAAATTGTTGAATTTTATTATGCTGCTGCTGCTGCTGCTGCTGCTGCTGCTATGGCGAGCAGATACAGGGTGCTGCTGGTTCAGCCTACGCACTGACCGCAGCCCACACGCCAAGTATCTGTAAGATACGCGACTGTGTCGTGCGCCATGTTGCGGCTAATTCGATTTCTGCATTGCCAAACGCTTTGCTAGTCAAAGCTGCCGATTGCCTTTAGCAACGCCAACACAGCAACAACAACAACAACAACAACAACAACAGCAGCAGCAGCAGACACATAGATACAACGATATACAACAACAAATACATAGATACGTCTGTACATTGTGGCTAAGTAGAAGCTGGCTGTTTCCATTGATGATTTCTTGTCAGTTTGCTTTTGCTTTTGCCATTGCCTTTACCTTTTTTTTCTTGATTCATTCATTTAATTTTGTCATTTGCTGTTGCTGTTGTTGTTTTGCCTCTTGTTTCTTATTTATCCATTTACTTTTCATATTAATTGCCGCCGTGAATGTGATAATAAATTATTACAACAAATACGCATTCGCCGGGTGGGCGAACATTACAGAAAACAAAATCACTCACTCATACATACATGCATATGTACGTCGCTTTATAGCCAAGTTACCAGCGTTGTGACCAGGTCAAGTGCTGCTTGGCTGCCTGTCTGCTTGGCTGCTTGGATTACTCATTTGTAATTCAATTTCCTGTCTGGCCGCACTAAAAGCAACCAACATTTAAATCAAAAGGAAATTCTAAACAGTCAATTAAGTATGACTACGAAAACCTATCAGCAGGCTAACAAGGCTATCTACCTCATTAATAGATAACAGATTAATCATATCTTTCGAATTGAAAGCTAAGAATTAATCTACATTGGATCACTGCAATCAGTTGTAGATCATAAAATAATATTATGTCTATAAAAGCTCCGCTTTCTAAAAGTGCTTCGTTTAGTACGTTTTGTTCGGCGGGACATTAAGTGCTACAATCACACGGATTCTTTGATTTCAATAGATACTTCTGTCTAGTTTAAAATATTTTATAACATTCGAGTTGTAAATTATTGCTTTTAAACATGCGGAGTTTAATACTTAAACCTTGACAGCAGCACATTTATAGAATAATAATATTAATAATACAATGAAATGTTGAAGATCGATTGGATTACTTTAAAAACTTGTATACTGATAATAAACTCTGTGTATCGTAAGAAATATACCATAAAATTCATCAACAAGCAATATCTATACAAATATCTTTTATTAACCAATGAAGTTCTGTTTATCAAGAAATAAACGAGCAAAATTATGTAATTAAATGAATGCAATGCTATACGTTATGAAATTGACTTGAATATCTTGTCCAAGATTGTTCAAGAAGTATCCAATCTATATAGCAGATAAATTGGAAAAGTGCATTAACATATCGAATATAATCGATAATTGGCATTAAAAGCAGCAATAAACATATGTATTTGAATAACCTTCAATGTGAAAGATCACTAAAAATAGATTTTCGCATAAAAAATATTTATATTTTAATATATATTGCAACATTGTTGCACATTAAATGTTGATAATATTATGCTGGCAAACTGTTCAGTTCGAAAGGTGCACATATTTAGATGCAGCGTAATATAGTAGTTTATGGCCTCGACGCGCTTAAAATGCAAAGAGCGAAAAGATGCATCCGAAAATGATGACAAGCAGAATGAGAATTTATATGGGAAGCCATAAAGAAGGCGACGCATAAATAACAAGACGACGCACCACACACCACAGTTACCCACTGAGGCATGCAACCTGAAGATCTCTCTTTCCCTCTCGACATGTGTGTTTGTTGCACGCGCAACTAATTAAATTAAAAGCGATCGACGTTCTCGCTATAAGATTGGGCTTATATAGTTTTTCGGTCCGTTATATTGAGGTGGGCGTGAGTGTGTGTACGCTTGTGTGTGTATGTGTTTGTAAAATTTATGTGCAATAATTTTCGTATGCATTTCAAGTGCGCGAGCGGTTCCCACACCCACCCGGACTAGACAGGCAGACAGACAGACAGACAGACAAGTGATCGCCACTAACTGTGCAACCCACTTGGCTAACCAATTTGGCAACCGATTCGCGTGGCAACCGCTAAACGGACGCCTCCAGTTCAGCAGATCTCTCGATCTCGCGATCTGTTTTTGGAGCGTGTTCAGTTGAGTGACCCCCACCCGGCAAATCATCATCAACGTACGTGTGTGTGTGAGTGTGTGAGTGTAGGACAAAGCGGCACGCGACCGGCAACAACAGCAACACCCCCTCCCTGCTCCTCCTCTCCCGCCTCCTCCTCCGCATGTATAGAATTCTGCGCGTTCTCTTGGCATCGACAAGTGTAGGGGACGTTGTTGACGTCGCGTCGTCGCGTCTGGTCGCAAAAATTGTTTTTGCGGGGGTTGTTTGTTGTGCTTGCGGTTTGTTTGTTTGCTTTTCTCACATATGCCCACACACACACACACCAACACACACACACACACCGACTCACACACTCGGCCAGACAGTATGTCCACCCACCTGCAACGCGCCAAAATGTCGGTCAGCTGTTTTGGCCATAAGTTCAAGGGCAGCTCGAAACCTTCTTTAGAATTGGTTGTTATCCATGGGCGTTTATTTGGCACGCGCCACAAGTACGACGCCTCGTTAGCTGATTTGGCCCCCACGTACATTTGCATATACGATTGACACACCCCCTTCCCCGTCCAGGCAAAACCCCTTGTGAGCCCAGCCTCTTACTTACTTGCACTTTTGCTGCTTGTCATTTGTCGCCCATCCTTTTGGACGTGGTCGTCGGCTGGTCGTGTGCCGGCTCAAATAAATCAACAACATGTTGCACGCAGCACATTGCACATTGCACGTTGCACGTTGCACGTTGCTGCTCGCCTATCGCATCCGGTTCGCCCAGGCTTAGTTTGTTCTCTCTGTTTTTTTTTTGTGTTTGTTACTTATTTTATATATATTTATATAACTTTGTTTTTGGCACAGACTCAATCAAGCCATTTTATAAGCCATGCTTTTTTTTGTGTTGCTTTTCATTTTTATGTGGTGCAAATCGACGGCTGGCGCATTGTTGTTGCCCCTTGTCAGAAGAGCCTGGCCAACATGGCAGTCAACAAATTTACGACATAATAATTTACATTTATCTGCAGCAACGAGGCAGCCACAATGCGACACCAACAACAACAACAACACCGACAACAACAACAACAAACTGGATCCCAATATTTGTGCGTGTATTTTGTTTGGTTTTCATTCTTTCAGCAAAAAGTCGAAGAGTGTTTGCACTTTTGAGCATCTCTTGAGATACCTTTACTTGTTGAATCTATAATGAGATAAACTCTTAAAGAAATTAACCTATTGATAAATAACATATATTTTTTGTCATAAATTCTAATAGTTTTAAAGTCAAATTTCGATTTAAAACCTACATGCTTTCATTGATTTGATATAAGCTTCGAATTCGTTCGATATTGGTTCATATCTGTCCACTATTTTGAAGGGTAAGATTATCTTTTCCTAAATAAAAAAGAAACGATTCAATTTTAGTTGTTCATTCCAAAAAGTTGAAACCCTAATAGCATCTAGTATAGTAGTTGTTCAGTAAGTGGAACTATTCAAATTTTATTGCATTCGTTTAATACCGCTCATCAGACATTCTGCTTGTTAGGCCAAGCTATATAGTTCTTATACCCAAGCTGTTAAAGTGTATTATAAACATTCAGCGCCATGTTGTTTAATAAGTTACCTTTTTGCGATATGTCGCCGTCAGACGGCGCAGACGTCGCCTCTTTATCAGTTTATTACTTGGCAAACTTTTCATTTTAATATCATTTCGCATTTGCGCAATGCAATCGCCTTAATGTTGTTGTCGTTGTTGCAGTTGAGCGACTTTTAATTTTGAACGCCTTCGTGGCGAGACTTGAACAAATCGGGTTGGTTGCCTGCTTGACTGACTGCCGAGATGATAAATGTGCACCGGTTTTAAAGGTGGTACACACTCCATTCGCCTCCATTCTATCCACACACACACACACACACACGCACACACACGGAGTGCTCCTGCCAAGTCATAGTCAAGGAGAAGCGACACTGAGCGCCCAACAATGACAATGAGAGATGAAGAGCAAACTTTCTCTTTTACTTCCTCTCTCCCAATATGTCTTTCTCATTCTCTCTATTGTTGCATCTAGCAAAAATCGATGGAGCTAAAAATTGCCGGTTTCTGGGTGTATAACGATAATAGAGCTACCCCAACCCACAAAATGTTTACTTGCGTAAAGTTTCCCGGTCAGTTTTTATGAATGAATACAACAAGTATAGCATACTTAAAAGCGCGCCTGCGTTGCCTCCCTAACTTTATTTTCGTGCGTGTGAGTGTGCGTGTGAGTGTGCGTGTGTGTGTGTGCATGTGTGTGAGTTGTGACGAAAGCAAGTGTGGCCTTGACTCTGACAACAGGTGGATATTTTCTTTCATTGTTATTGCCGTCGCCGCTGACGCAGTGAAAGCAATGGAAATGTTGCAGCCCATAAATTTCCATCAGTTCGTGCAGTTTGTTATTTGCACTAAGTAACTAAAAATAGTCACCATACCGGCGTCACAATGGGACGGCCGGTGTGGAGTCTAACGAAACCTAGCTAAAAATAAACCATAGAGGGTGACATGGAAGTTAGATTGAAAATGATTCCACGAATTATAAGGAATACTAGAAACCCTTTGTTCTCGGATTAATTTGACAGTGGAAATCATTTATCTACTAAATATAGAAGAGTTTTCTTGAGAAAATCGAAGGATTGCTGGTAAAGCAAACTACAATTGCTATATATAATTTGAGATGCAAACTAAGAACTTCAGTTATACAGATTACTCATTAAAACAAGTTGTTTTCGATTATTTTATCATTTTGTTCCTTTTTTTATTATGATTTGTACTCTATTTTGCGTTTATTTCTTTTTAATAGTCTTACTACAAAATAATCTTCTAAAGCGTACTAAAATGTTCGGGCATTATTAACTACAGTAAAACATATTTAAAAGGAACTATATAACAACAATTGTAATGCTTATGTTGAATAGAAAGCAACTCAGCTTTGCTGTAGACATGACAAATGTAGTTAAAAGTATTTGAAGACATAACTTTATATTATTTATTACTTTCGTTTTATTTACATAAATACTTGAAAAGTCAAATAACCCATATATAGAAATGAACTGCTTAATGCGACACTTGACAACTGTTTATTATAGATCTCAAATATTAACCTGATTCTTACTGAGAGTTAGTCATATGAGAGACTTTAGCGAAAATGTCAAGTGCTTAAATTCATAAAATCAAAGCATTTTATTTGCTTTGGCTGCAGACCCAATCGAATATTCACATAATAAATTCGTTCGGCTTAAAGATGAGAGCGCCAAAAATATTAAAAATAAAGAAAACGGGTCAAGAGACAAAAAGCTTTGGGGTACAAGCTATACAAGTATATTATACAATACAATTCACAAATCACAAAAACCAAAAACCAAATTTCGAGCGATAAACGTGCATCCAAATTTGGTCAAAAGTAGGCACCACAAATTTCGGGCACATCATCATTGACTTTTGTTGTTTCTCTTGCCATGTCTTGTTTCTCCCTTGATTATTATTGTTGTTGTTGTTGTTGTTGTTGTTGTTGTTCTTGAGTCTTTACCAATTTTGGGCAAACTTTGTGATTTGTGCTTAATTGCGGTTTCGTTGGGTTTCAACTCCAAAAATGGCAACACTTCTTGCCAGTCACAAAAAAACAAGTTAATAATTTCATGGGCGCTTAATCATCGCTTGCGAGTAACAACAACACCAACAATAACTACAGCAGCAGCAGCAACAACGACGACGACGACGACGCGTCGTCGACTATTTATAACTAATTTCGCCATGCAAATTTGTTTCTAGTTTCACTTAAGAGCGTTCCCGTATCGAACTTGTCTGTCAAAATTTTGTCAAATTTTATAACGCATAAAAATTTAACAGTATTCTTAAGACCTTTAATACTCAGAAATTACAAAAGCAAACATAGAGCTTTGTAGTCATATGCAGGTTATTATTATTATAATATAAAATCAGCCTAAAGTCATACGCTGCTTAGGCTACAACTATATTGTAATTTAGGATTAATTTCTATGAAACCATTATACAATAATAATGAATAATATAATTACACTAAATTTGTAATCTATAAACTAGTCTTAAAAGTCTTTTAGATCTTAGAAGTGCCATCGCTTAATAGACTCTATAGTTATCAGATAAAGTGATAGACTCATTTATCGTGACGAAATGCCTAAAACATTATTAATTTCCGATATGTTTCAGATACGGATTATAATAGTTATTAACGCAATATATCCATAAATAGTAATATGTGTAAAGCTGTTTTCTGTTAAAATAAACAACAATCAATCACAACAATATATTAGTTTTTATTATTTATAAATCAAAATAGAAAACCCTTCCAAAATGCAGGAAACAACAACATTCATAGATAATCGTCCAAGTATAACAACTATCTTTCTAGTTTATAGAGACTCTTTAGATCTCTTAGTCTTAGTTTTCACTTCAAATCATGTGTGTATTAAAGTTGATTAATTTGGTCGCATTATAAAAGTGTTTTGCTTCGTGTTCAGCATTAATTTGCCGTGTGATTTTTAGAATCAGACCATAGCAAGCCATATCCGAAATGTCTGGAATGGGGAAATACTAAAGTGAAATGCAGCTTGTGGCAGGTCCGAAAAACAAATTTCATGTTTTTGCAAGAGAAAAAGAAAAAAAACAAAAAAATATAGAATGAAATGTGCAACTAAAAGCCAAAAAAAAGACCAAAAGACCAAAACTATTTGAAGTTATTTTCGCCACTTGGCCTGACACTCGTCTGTGTCATTGTTCCATGTGTGGTTCTTAGTTGTTTTTGTTGATATGGTTGTTGTTGTTGTTGGAGTGTGGCTGTAAAGTGTTCGCCTGTCGCTTTCATTATGCATCCAGCAAAGCATGTAGGCGTATTTTGATTATGATAAACTGGCGAATTATGTTGTCACTTTGCATTTTTCATATAGAATGAAATTATATTTTATAAGCGTTGCACTTTTCCACTTCTTCTTCTTCTTCTTCATCGTTTGCCAGCTTCTTTTTCCTCCTCTTGTTATTGTTGTTGTCATTGTGATTGTCGCGTCGTCTGTTGAAAATATTTACATGTCGTGGCATTTGAAGGGATTTATGTGTCGCCCCAAAGTTGCCTGGACTGATTCTACTGTCAACCCGCGACTTTGCGCCATGAAAAATTACAAAAAAAATAAAAAAAAAACTAGAGAATTTAAGAATTTGTATTAGCCAGTCGTTGAAGAATTGATATTACCAATAAAAATAATAAAGTATACGACAACAAGTTATCCTGTTGTCCAACAAAAATATATGTACATTAAGTAAGAAAGCTGTCAGTTAAATAAAATATATAAAAGCTTAACTGGGTGCTACCCATTTAGCCTTGGTCTCTAATAGTACAGGGTAAATAAAATTATTAAAAAAAAAAAACACTCTGCCATTTGTTTGACTTAGCGACGTCAACAAAAACGCTACGCAAGGCTGAAAAACAACAAAATTAAGATACTTTTGTGTATCTATGCCCGATTTTATATACTCTCACTGGTCGTATCTAAATTTATAACACGCCCGTCTATTTATAATGTTTCACGTAACGAATATTAGCTGTTGATTATAAACAAAATGCTTTTCCACAAAGTATTTAACAGTCTGACGCCAAGTTCAGCTGAAGATTCGCAAACACAACAACAACAATGGATAGGGGAGGAGGGGAAAAAAAACAATGACGTATCTGCGATTTCTTGAGATTAATACGATTTAAGCACTCCCACATGATTGCGGGTTAAAGGAAAAACAAATAAACATGTTCTAACTATAGTTCTTCAAATGAGTCTGGAGCTGCTAAAATTAGAATACTTATTTAAGATATTTCATTTGCAATTTTTGGTAGCACGTCATGAGTCTTGGATGAAAATTCAGTTGGTTGGAACTATAAATATCAGCACTAAATGGGCCACTTAATCAATAAAAAGACAACAACATGTTGCAGAGTTCAGGAATCAGAAGTGTACGTGACACACTTCAGATCAGAAGAAACAGATACAGATACAGATACAAATTCGAATAAAATAAGATAAAATACATACGGTTAAACGAATATTAAATACTCTAGCAGAGCACAATATTCCATAACTCCACTTTCCACCTTAGATCCATGCTTGCAATGTCTAATTTGCACTCACTGAAATGTATTTTCAATAACTGTTACCGTATCATAAATAGTTGATTGGGTCTACACAGTTAAAGAAACTGAGGATTCTGTAAAAATACCAAATCTGATCTGAAACTATTATAAAACCCCCAAGGTAAGGGTATACAACTATAAATGAGATGGGGTATACACTTATGTTTTGGGGGCTGTTCAACAGCGCTGCGAACATAAAAATTACAGCTATATCAAGACTGCAGATACTTTGACTAGGAATACCAAAAATTAATGGCAACAACGCGGCGCAAACACGACTAAATTTGTTTTCTTTCTGAATCTATGTCTTTGTATCTGAATCTGGCCCATTGTGTGTGTCAAATGAAAAAGCATTAGCCAGAGCCATATGGAACACGAAAATTAATGATGTAACTTGGCGCAGCGGAAGTGTGTCATGGGTCCTAAAGATTCCGCTACCTCAAAATGTTTCAAATGCTGTTCGAAGCGCTCATTAGCCAGCATGGGCTGGGCCATCCCGAGACCCCCCCACCTCCCCTCGACGCCTTGTCAACTAATCAAATGATATACATACATATATCGTAAGTATCTATGGGTATAATAAGTATGAATATATATATACTTATATATATTGAATGGCTGACTAAATTTAGAAGTCTGGCATACATAAATACTAAAGTATACTTTTTTTTATATATTAGGCCGATTGACGCACAATGTGACGCTATCGACGCTTATCGATATCTTTATCTTTATCTGTATCTGTATCTGTATCTGAACCTGTGACGTGATTCGCGCCACTTTGATAAGCGTTAAACATATTTTTGCAATGTTTTCGCACAAATCGCCAAATCATTCTTAAGTCAATGATCATGTGTATGATTGTGTATGAATCAAATATCTAGCAATGATATACCAAAAATGGGCGCACATTCGGAATGCAACTCTTAAGTATGAATAAGTATGTGTGAATGGATAAAGTTGCGCATTCATCGTATTTGTCACATTTGCTAATTATAAAGGATTAGAGAAAAAATGGAAAAACTGACTTTAATATGCTAAAGTTTAGATACACTTCCAATTTAATCTCAAAAACTTTTGTTAAAACAATTGTAAGAATACAATTGTACTACAATGACACCCAATTCTATAGTTGAATAAAAGTATCTATGGGGTGTTCACAACACGTAGAACTTCTGGAATGCTAATGACTAAGTTATGATACCCCAGTCAGAGGGTATTGAAATGAATAAAATGTTTTCCTCACATGCGATACAACACACACACACACACACACACACATACCCTGAAAATTGTGTGCTATAAACTATAAACGGCATTTAGTGGGATTAACTTTTTGTGGCCGTCGTTGTCATATAAATATCTACACATATCTGTGTGCGCCTCGTAAATAAAGTCATTAAAGTGGAATTCAAGGCATCCCAGAAAGATCGGAAATCGAAAAAAAAATAAATGAGAAGGAGAAGGAGAAAAATAAATGCATTTAGCCACTAAAATGCTGTCACAATCGCTCGTGCACAAATGCAAATCCCGGCGAATCATCTATTTATTTTGGCCATTTCATAGTGTTGGCAAGGGGGGGGGGGCAGAGAAAGCAGCCGACAGATCGCAATGTGTTGCACGTCATGAAGAGAAGTGCCTAAAATTACCTTGACCGAGGCAAGTCGATGCCCAAATAGAACACAAATAAAACTATAAATAAATCGCACAATCACACACGTCTATTCCCGTCCATCTACGTGAGCGATCTAAAGCGAGGCGAGCTGATTAAGCAAATACCCTTTCCCTTTCCTCCCTTCATCTCCGCACATACTAGCCCCTACAAATTTATGAACTTGACGTGCAAAATTCTATTTGTAATTATTTTGATATTTGCACGCGGCGCTTTTCACGTCATCATCACCAAATGTAAACATTTCAGATCTGTAGTTCAATTGTTTAAACAAATCAAGCAAAGAGTGACCAGGAGCGGGGGGTGGGGTGGTATGAGACTGAGAGAGACAGAGAGTTAGTTAGTGAGTCTGTGTAATTCCAATTTAGGCATGATGCCTGCCGCCCTCAGATGCTGACCAGATTCTATGGTCAATGGCACACGCTCTCAAAAATACATTGACCAGCTGATTAACAGGCCAAATATTGTGTTCTGTCTTTCAATTCTATATATATATGTTTTTTTTTTCATTTCTTTGCTTTTCTTTTTCATTACACAGCCAGCTGCTGTCTTCATCTGCTTCTTATTTACGTACGTATGCCAGAAAAACAAAATAATAATAATAATTATTATGAATGTTTTCGTCTAAATAGGTTCATTAAAATGTTTATTTTGCCCTGACTTAAGGTATTAACAATTGCTGATGATATTCTTTTCGTTAATAAAACGATCGCTTTACTGATTTGCTATATTGTGGAAAATCTTTTGAATGGCACTTATTAAATATCATTAGACACATCAAGTCTTATAATGAGATATATAGGTTCTCATTGATTGACTTGATTGTAGAACAGTTCTGCAAGTGTATTAAATAGTCGGCTAACCGTAGAAATTATATATTTCTTGTTAGATTTCTCTTAAATTTAGTGTTATGAGGCACGCGTTTTATATTTAGATGATTGCCACGGCCTCACAATTGCCACAAACACACAAGTATTCATACTCGTATTCGAATCCGCATTCGTACTCTACTATGTATAAAGAAAACGAAACACTTGTCAATATCTATTCATTTAAACCATTTTTAGAGTAATTTGTTGACCCACTTTCACCGAGTCTATCGGTTAGCTGCTTATGCCTATTTTGGCATATTCTCATATTATCTATGAATATATTCATATACGTGAATATACGTGATTATGTGCCACAAAAAAATAATACAATTCACAATTAGACAAGTCAACAATTGCGACAACAACTACAACAGCTGTGGGAGTCGATTGGCTCAACTTTCGAAACCCAAAACAAACCACAAATAATCATTAAAATCACATTTATAAAAAAAACTAATAAAATATTAAGAAGAAGAAAAAAAGAAACTAATCAGATTTAAGTCCAGTTATGGACTAAAGCTATAAAACGGATTGTCTTAACCTATTTACCAGGCTTTTAACTGATATACTATGTACATATTTCAGACAAATTAAGAAAAAGTCTTAATATCAATTTTATAAGTCTTTTAACGGTTATAAAGACCTTCAGCTAAGTGCTTACATATTCGAAATATTAAAATGAAATTTTTATTACCTATTTTATGATGTGTGTGTGTTGTTTGTGTATATTAATGTCACGCTAAAATAATTGCGTACATAACATAAGTATTCATTTAATTCTTTTTTTATTTTATATATTTACATTTTGCTCTTAACTATGAGTTTAGTCTTTGAAGCTCACTAGACGAAATTGCTCTTAAATATGATAGAATATCACTTTAATTATGAATAGCTATAAATGTGCTTTAATATACTTGGCGTGAAAATGTATTTTAAAATTTATTTTAACTTATACGAAAAAAATTTATTTATTTAAGATATTTTTTTGTTTTTATATTTGCAGTAAATCATAAAATAAACTCAAATTTATGTAAAAGCCAATTATTACATTTACTATACTATGATGTCATTGCTTGATTTTGATTGCTTTTATTCAAAATAATACATTTCACAAATTTAGTTTTATTTAATTTAAAGATTTTAATTCCTAATATTCTTTATTAAAATGAAAATGATCATACAATAAATCAAAAAAAAATACATATATTTTCCAAATTCATTCAGTATACATACATACAGTTCTCACCTATAAAAAAATAATTTCTTGCCTTCTTTGATTGCTCCAATTTCGACCAATGGAAATTTTCAATAATTTGACTGTTTAAATTTTTAATTTGTGTCTCGAATTGTTGTTGCTGTCGTTGTCGTTGTTTTGTATATTTTCCGTTGACTGGAGCAATTTACGGCAACATGCCAAGCTCATAAAGCATATTATGATGCTCATAAATTATATAATATAATGTGATATTTATGAATTTTACACAAAATATCTGAAAAACAGGAGATGAGTGCATGAAAAATGAAAAGTATGCATACTTATATACATAGAGACATGGAAGATTTACAATTTGAAATTTAAGTATTATCAAAATAGCAATGCAAACATAAGTTTATATATATATATACGAGTATACATATGTATATAAGTATCAATGTATGTTCAGTCTATGTATTTTGTTGTGAATTCATAAATTTATTCACACCTCAATGGAGTGACTCGAAACTCGCTGAATGACAACGCCCACTGTCCATTGGTTTATAGCCACATTGCTTATGGTGGCTATATGGCATATAGTATAGCCTCTCCAATTTGAGCTGTAGAAAATGAAGTTGACTTGCGTAATGCGCAGCTGGCAGCAAGCAAATAAAAAGTTTAATACAAACGGGGAAAGGGTGAGTGCGAAGAGGAAGGAGGGAGGAGGGAAGAAGGGGAAACTGTCTATACAAAGCGTCCAATGGTGGCGAGCACGGCACATAGAAAACAATTGTCAAGAGGGCAGTCTCAACCAATAATAAAAAGTGGCAACAGCAACAGCAACGGCAATAAATGTATCTTATAGATTTCAAATTGTGCGAGCAAGATAGCTGCAAATGCAATCGAAGCAACAGTCAATACGCTTTTAATTACAACCTACACGGCCCAGTCGTGAGTCGAGACGCTCGACACGGCCCTAACAAGAGTCTCAAACTCGGTCTGAGGCCTGGCCACCATTTATGGCAATGCGGACCTTGTCGCAATATATTGAGATACGTGTCAAGAAAAGGAAAGACAGAGGAATGGATTGGGAGGGGGGGGAGCCTATAACTTGGCATTGGTGCGTCTATCTATCTCCCTCTCTTTGGCTGTTTCTGTATTTTAGTTTTTCTTTGATTTGTTTGTTGTTTTGTTGTTATTTTCGAGGCGCGTGCCATGTGTCATGCAACTTGCAACTTGCGACTTGCGACTATCTAACGCCTCTGCCTCATCAACAACATTCAGCAGTCGACGCCGTCTCCCCATTGACCCACGCATAAGCAGCAGCAACAACAACAGCAACAACAACAGCAACAACAACAGCAACAACAACAGCAACAACAACAACAAAGTTCTCGACTAGCGATAACACGACATAGAAATCCCACACGACACACACAATTGGCATATGGGCAGATACACACACTAGGTGCACAGTGCTGTGCATATGAATAGAAACGGACGCAAAGTGTGACCATATTGAGCAATTAGTAATTGCAATTAACAATAGCTCTTATCGTAATTCATTAATTGTGCAAATGTAATATATTTTATGTTGATAATTATCATAATATATACACTTAAATAGTTACATCATCAATATATTAAACTTCAGGAGCAAATGGTTTATTGAAATAATGTAACGCACGTTGGGCGCCAGCTAGTGAAGTATTATAATTGTGTAACGATATTATTTTAACATAATATCTAGTACATTTACTAAACTATTATTTTTATTGTTATTCATCATGTCTTCCCGCATATTTTAAAAATATTATGAAAGCCACGTTGGGCGCCTTATTGAGAAATCTTCAAACTTACAAAATAAGATATGCGAAACATTCTTTTAAATAAAATGCAAGCTTAAGAAATAGTTAAGTAAAATTTATCTAAATTTCCAAATTAAACTTCAGGCAGCAAATACTCTGTAATAAATAATTGGTAATTATAATTTATAAACACTTATAGACACTGCCTTCGACACTTTTAATTTGTAACAATATTTAATATTGTGTATAGCAGTTCATATTCAAATTGAAGATAGCTTTTTATAATTGTCAACTTAGAATAAAATAATTCGAATTTCTTAGCATATCATAATCCAGTTTCAGCATAAAACACACTTCGTTGAATCCACAAAATTTCTATTCAATTAACTAGTGCTGTATTGACACTTCTATTTGATATTGTACTTTTATACTCTGCCATGGCAAACTTCAATTAGTTTGCTAATGCGACAAAAACAACAACAGCAACAAGATGAATAAAAATGAATGTTAGCAAATTTATGAATGTTTATTGCTCGTTGGGTGCGCTGCCAATTGAGGAAGAGGTGCAGCTTACAGCTTCCATTCAATTTGCGATCAGCTCATTCATGTCCATCTTTGGCTTTTCCTCAGTTTGCGCATAGCAAATTGACAATCAGTCATCTACCAAAAATCACTTTATACCCGCCACTTGATGTAGTGGCCAGCAAAATGTCGATATATTATACCCTGTAACCAGATAATTGACAGAGACTGCAACATAAAGTCAACATTTTTTGAGTATGCTTTAGTTTATTAGTGTTTTTTTTACAAGAATGATCGCTCTATCAGTGAAAAAATTCACATAACTTCTACAGACATAACTAACAGTTTTGCGGGTAGGATATATCGTAGTCGATCCCTTTCTTACTTGTTTCTATTTTCAGTCGAAGGGGGCGCGTGCAAAAAACCAAAGCGATTTTTCGTGGGTGTTGTGAGAGGGGCTGGGCCCAGAAAAATCTGAATGGCCATAAACCGAGAAATGAGGCACTTGCAGTTGAATTGTTGAGTTGTTCCGTTGCTCGGTTGTTCCTTGTTGTTTATGGCTAAAATGCAGTCGTTGCTGAGAGATATGAACGTCTCTCTATTTATGGTCAAGTTGAAGGCGACGTCATATTAAATGTATGTGAATAGACTCGTTATTTTTGGCCAACTAGCGTAATGAGTTTTCGTTTTCACTAGACGGCATTAATGTCTACAGGTGGCAAAGTACACACCTTCCCTCCCCCACCCCCCCCAGCCACCAACACTCTGTTCCCCTTTCCCAACCCGGTAGCTACCTTAGGTTTCTAGCCAAATAAACAAATAGACGTAATGTGTGCACATCATGTGAAACGTTTTTTAAAAATAGTCCTCTACGTTTTGGCTTTTGTTTTGGCCCGAAAACTTTCACAAATGAGGCAAAGTTCTATTTTTGGTATGTATCTGTATCTGTATCTGTTGTATCTGTTGTATCTGGCAGATAACGGCACGTAATTCCGCGCCGTCTGTTAGGAAAAACTTTGCCGACGTCAAAACTACGCGCAATTTTTTCCCAAAAAAAAATTCTCTGTGCGATTTATTTTTAGGTCATGGCGTGCTGCTCCAATCCGATCCAATCTATTCGGATTCTGGGTTATGTTATGGTTCGGTTCAACAGGCCGGCCGGCCGGCCGGTCTGACTGTCCGCCCGTCCGCCCGGCCGCACGTCTCCCGGTCATGGTCACCCCAATTTACACACTCACACTCCCAGTAGTTGCACTTTGCGGTTCACAACTCGTAAATAAATTACATTTTACTTGAGTTTTCCTACGCTGGCAGCGTTTCAATAATCTTTTTTTGTTCATTCTCTTTTGTTTATGTGGCATTTTGTTTATGTTTAGTTTTGTGCAACAATGCGGAATGCGTTTGCCTCTGTGGTTGTTGTTCCTTTTGTTGTTGTACAACCTTGTCCTTAGCACATGAAAATTTTTGTTTTGGTTTACTGTCCCCACAGTTTGCAATGTGCGAAATGAATTATTTTTCATCTTATATATTTTTGGCAAATGCCTGTCAATGAGCTGGGAAGCATGGAAATGGAAATGGCAACGGTCTGTGGCATGGAAATTTGACAAGCTGTGACAACCGAATGCATAAATAAAATGAAAAGTTGCAGGAGAAAAAAATATGGCATTTACTTAGGAAAAAGGCGCTTGTTTTATTTTTTTTTGAATTTTATATGATTTCGGCTGCTATGAAATTAATTTAAATTGATTAATTTGGGTCTGTCGCATTGCCAATTTAAATTTCAAACGAAACCAGCTTGTATATCCCAAAATATATGATGAAATAAGATCATTTAAGGTGGAGTCTACATTACAATTTGTATTAAAAATCGAAAGTAAATAATAAATTGCAATTTCCTTATGCAAAAGAAAATGTCATAAACTTTAGCTATATTACCATATATTGAAATTAGATTAATTCACTATATGCATATATTTAAAATGAATATATCCCAAAATATATGATGAACTAAGATCACTTAAGGTGGAGTCTGTAAAACAGTTTACATTAAATAACTAATATAAATAATAAATTGAAATTTACTTATGCAAAAGGAAACGGCATTTGTGTTATAAACTTAAACTTTATTTATGTTTTTAAGTTTTCAATTTCAAACTAATTAGATATATAAATCATGTTTATATTTTATATATTGAAAAATTCAATTGGAAACAGCTTATATATCAAATTCATAAATACTTTGTAAAATTAAATAGCTCAAATAAATAATGAATTGCAATTGACTCCTAAAGAAAACGAAACTCATAAACTTTAGCTATATATTTGTACTTATTAAGTCTGACTGAATTTTTAAATTATTATTTGATATTACACTTGAAATTCCTCAATTGAAAACTCCCATAAATATAGTAAAAAATGTATACCATAAATATAGAAAAAATATATATATTGAGTATATTTCAAACGGAAGCAGCTTATATATCTAAAAGTGTTTTATAAAATGAAATGAGATACATTAAAGTGTATGTCAAAATATATACTAAATAACTAATCAAAACAAGCCGATCAGTCGAGCGCCCGCGATAGTTGGAAACCCTGTGCAGGTCTTCAAAGAAAAGTATTTTCATTATAATAGGATTTAAATATATCGCTTGAAGTCGAATTTGCTTGCATCGAGAGTAGGTAGCTTGCGATAGTCTGGTAACACTGGACTGCGACTGTTGATTGTTTATGTTTAGCGTCTTTTCGTTCCTTATATCGTCGCCGCGGCGAAGCGACTGCGCTGCTACTGCGCTGCTACTGCGTTGCGACGCATCTGCTGCGCTGCATAAATTTGTTTCTTGAATAACTTCTGATATCAATATCCGATCGTACTGAAATTTGTAGCATTCAGGAACCTACATTACAAATTTGAAGTCTCTAGCTCTTATAGTTGCTGAGATCCACGCGTTCATACAGACGGACAGACAGACGGACAGACGGACGGACGGACGGACAGATGTCAATCGACTCGGCTATTGATACTGATCAAGAAGATAGTATATACTTTATATGGTCGGAGATGCTTCCTTCTGCCTGTTACATACATTCACACAAATTCATTATACTGCTTTTGCCCATTTTCAATGGGCACAGGGTATAAAAATTAGCTGATAAGTGGAGTCTATGAATAAAATGTAAATTGATATGCCATTTACTTCTGTCATAAACTTCAGTTATATTTATATTTATATATTAAGTCATAAATATTTTAGCTATAACATTTGAAATTCCTCAATGACAAAATCTCTTATATAAAGTATATAAATTAGCTGGCTTCCCTGACCCTGTCAAGTGCACAACAAATGGAAATATCTCAACTTCCGGCTACGCTTTCCTTGACCCAGCCACCCTATTATGGATTTAGACATTCGCAAAATAAGATCATAACAAATCGGTTGGATTTTTCTCTCTTTCACTGATAAAACTTTCCATAAATGGTCAAGTGAATCATTTGTTTAAATTTTTGGCCGCGGTTTCTGCGTTGTGTTTACGTAGATTGAAAAGTTAATGGGCCGCGTATGAACGTTGATGACGTATTTTGGGAAATCATAACACTACACACAGACACACAAGCACTCTTTCTCACACACACACACACACACACACACACGCAGATACACACAGAGAGAACATCGACTGGGGTACCTGTTGTCTTATTTTTACCTCAAAGCCCCCTCCATATGAAAGAGAGCGTGCAGAAGCCGCTGCTGAGAGATCAACAAACCAAACTCACCACAATTCACCATATGGGGCTCACATATACGCATACATACTCACAGTGACAGGGCAAACAGGCCTGGCAAACTGTTGATTGGCTGCTCTGCGCGTGCGCCACGAAAATGGCTGCAAGGCAGGGAGGCAACAAACCCAGCGATTGGCTCTGCAGCTATGTATGTGTTCGTACGTGAGCGTGTGTGTGTATGCCGTGACGTGCGAGTTCCCCACGACAACAAAGCTCGCTCGCTCTCTCTCTCTGCTTTCGATTTTCGAAGTTGCCGCCGTTTTGGCTTTGAGGCGCGTGCCGTACGCTGCCAAGTAGGGGCAATGTCTCTGTGTACGTATAGTCGCTCTCTCTCTGTTTTTCGACTTGGCTCTCGCTGTGTGTGCTGCTGCTGTTGAGTTTTCATTCATAAAAACCGAAAGAGGGCGCATCTCGTGTCTCAGTTGTGTTCGAACAAGCAAACGCGACGGTTTGAAAATCAGAAGCAGCAACAGCTGAAAATATATTTAAATAGATTTTAAATTTCAACGGCAACAACAACTAAACAAACACACAACAGCATATATATATATATATATTCATATATATATATATATACGACAACAAATATTGTGCAAATCCAAAAAAGTGTATAAAGAAAATTGTGTGAGAAAATAACAAATCAAGTTGGCGGCATTAAACAAAAGCGAAAGAGAGTGAAAGGATATTTTTGCAAAACTTGTGAAAGCTGTGCCGCTTTTTGCCCCCTGACCCCGCGTTGCAACTCTTGATGAATGAAAAGCGACTGTAAACTGTGACGTACGCAAAGAAAAATAGAAGAAAAATCAAAGAAAAAATCATATACAAAATACAATTGCAATTAGGATTAAAATATCCCACATCCAGCAAACCAAACAATAAGATGTTGACTTAGAATTCGTATCGATTTACAATTTGAAGAGAATAAAGCAAGAAAAACCCAAAAGAAAACCGTGTTCTGTGTGTGGAAAAGTGTGTGCAGAGCAATCCACGAGGATTGCGCTAAGCTAAAGCAAAAGAAAAACTACCTTTGAATTCTTCAGAACGTGCCATTGCGATCCAGGTGATTAATTAGTGATATATATAGCTATCAATCAATATATATATACATATAATTAAATACTGCTATGTATCTGCAGATACGTTATGTGTATCTTTTAGCTACTGCTGCGGAAATCATAAAACAAACGCTTGTCACATTTTTAATTTGTGCAAATAATTTTTGGAAATTCTCTTGTCAAATATGAAAAAAAAAATAAAGAAAAAGAAAATGTATATCAACTTTAGTTCTTTTGGTGTTGTCATCGAATTAAGTTAAGAACTTTCAGTCGATGTGATATATGTATTTTAGTTGATCTAAAAGTTTTTTATTTGAATACTAAACATAACAACAACATAAACTTAAATCTGAGATACTTTTAATGATGCTCAGCATCAGAGAAATTTGTCAATCATTTAATAAAGTTTAATACGTTAAAGACTTAACATAATCTCGACTAATGGGAAATTTATTTTCTCTATATTAAGCATACATTGTGTAAACGGCATAACATTTATTTTAGTTTAATTGTTTAATAAACTATTCTACTTGGTAAAATAGTTAGAAAACTTTTTAGCATCTTCAAAACGCTTTAATTAATTTGTTTGTGTTACTTACTTTAATAGAAGTTTCTTCTTTTTTCTTATAGTTTGACATAATATTCAATAAGTGCCAACTTTTTTGGAATATTTATAGCCAAAGTTTAAATGTTTTCCTAGACTGCATTTCACACTGAGCAGAAATCTTCCTGAATGCAACTATTGCAACAATTTTATTAGATGTTATCCAAGCGAATGATGCATAAATTCATTTAACGCATAATAAAAATCTCTGCACGTTATTAAAGAGCGCAGTGTAAATCCCAAAAAAAATAAAATAAAGAAGAAAACATTGCCACACCTGACAGCGTTGCAACTATGTATATAGTATGTGTGTGTGTTTTATAGTATCAGATACTATTATATTTACTATATATAATCGTCGGGACACATCAGTTAACGCTGCAATTTTGTAATTAAATTATTGCCATTGCACTTTGCGGTTAATTTGAGAAAAGCGCGAGCACAAATTTTTTTGTTTACAATTTAATGGCACATCTTAGAGGCGACAGACGCTAAAAGTCTGCGAGGAGTGAGAAAGGAAGGGGGGGGTAGCTGAAACTAACTCAATCCCAATCCCAAGCACAAGATGTTAAAATGCTAAAAGTGTTTATAAAAAGAAAAAAAAAACAATTAGCAAAATGATTTACATGCAGCCTCCCATGTCCAGCGACAACAACAACAACGACGACAACAATGCAGCTAAAAACTTTTGATAGCTCCTCGACAACAAATTTTTCCAATTTCCCAGTTTTCATTTTCGGCTTTTCGGCTTTTTATGTGTATTTAACCAAATAATTATGACATCAAAAACAAAATACCGACGGTTCATCAAAGAGCCTTCGCTTAACACTCCGTCTAACCAAATGGCACTTTGACACCCAGCCAATGTAGCTGGCCACTGAATGTGCCAGAGGTTCCGGTTAAGATAGTGATGGTTGCTGTTAGAGGGAGGGGGGAGGGGTGGGACGGGCTAGTATCGACTACGTTGCGCCTGCCAAGCCAAACAAAAGAAGGCGACGCCTGCCCGCCCAACTAAGTGCCCACTAAAAATGATTTTAAAATTTATAAAAATACTCTTGTATGTTGTTTTTACCAAATGTATACCCTGTAAAAAAAACACTAGAGTGTAAAGTGGTATAAATTGTTGGTAGAGGAAAATAATAGAAGGATGTGAATTGATTATATGTATATGACTGTAGAAGTAAAGTAATTATAAAGTAAACTATTTATGGAGTTAAGTATTAATGAATATAAACTATTTATGAAATAAAGTATTAATGAAGTTAAGTATTTATGAAATAAACTATTTATTAAATAAACTATTTATGATATAAAGTATTAATGAAATAAAGTATTTATTAAATAAACTATTTATTCAATAAACTATTTATGATATAAAGTATTAATGAAATAAAGTATGTATTAAATCAAATATTTACAACATAAAGTATTTATGAAATAAACTATTTATGAAATAAAGTATTTATTAAATAAACTATTTATGATATAAAGTATTAATGGAATAAAGTATTTATTAAATAAAGTATTTATTAAATAAACTATTTATTAAATAAACTATTTATGATATAAATTATTAATGAAATAAAGTATTTATTAAATAAACTATTTATTAAATAAACTATTTATGATATAAAGTATTAATGAAATAAAGTATTTCTTAAATAAAATATTTACAACATAAAGTATTCATGAAATAAAGTATTTATTAAATAAAGTATTTATGAAATTATTTATGAAATAAAGTATTAATGAAATAAAGTATTTATTTAATAATATATTTATAACTTAAAGTATGAAATAAACCATTTATTAAATATACTTAATATACTATGCCAAGCTGCTGTAAAGAAGAAAGTTATTTTATGAATTAAAAAAAAAAAAATGTTCTTTCAATTGAAAACTAGTCAATTTTTATTAAATCATTAACTATTCAATGAAGTTCACTAAAGTTCCATTAAAATGATTTGCTTTTTATATATGCAGATCGTATTCCATAATATAACAAATATGATCATAAAATATATAGTTTAACTCTGTTGAACTCTAGTTTATACAAACCTAACAACTTTCTTAAATTGTTAGCCTTCAGTTTATTTGAAATAAATTTTAATTCTTTTTTTTTTTAATCTTATTTTCTTATCATATTCATTCATTCTTGTTGTCTGCTTTTAGTCGATGCCAAATAAATAAATTATAAATTTTTATACAACATACTACCCAATGCAGATGTTTGCGGGGTATCTTTGACTTCGAGCTGTTGCTGTTGTTATTGCTGTAGTGCCTGCGGCTGTTTATTTTCATTAATTGTTCTCATGAGGAAAACACAAGAGCAACAACAACAGCAGCAGCCGCAGCAACAACATGGCATAGTTGTAGCTGTTGGCATGAAAAGTGTGACAAAGTGTTACGCATGCAAAGACGGCGTCGGCAAAAGATACATTTTCCATGTTGCAAGTTGCCTGCTGTTGTTGTTGTTGCTGTTGTTGCACTGCTTAACTTGTTGGCTGTTGGTCTGAGTTGTCCGGCTCGCTGCCCGCTGCGTGAATGATGGACTTTGTCTTTGTCTCCTCCTCTTGCAACTTCAACTGCCACACTCAACTCTGTGAGCTGTTGCTGTTGCTGTTGCCGTTGCCGTTGCTGTTGCTGTTGCCGTGTCGCATGCGAGTTGCATGTTTGTATCTATGTTGCCTGCCAGATACTTTTACTGCAACGTCTTTTGCATTTTGACTAATGACGCCGCCTCTCCAGCCGTTTCTCCAATTTCTTTTTCTGTTAATAACCAACCAACAACAATAAGTATATTTTGTGTTGTTGTTGGTTAATTGTTTGGTGTTTAGGTTGTTGTTTTGAGGTTTCTGCTCAAGGTTATTGGTCTACTACGATATCAAATCTCTAAGGTCTTTATGCAAATCTGCTGCCAGCCCGGACAGTCTGACTGTCAGTCTCTCTGTCATTGCATAAGACATCATAAGACAACAACAGCAAGAAAAACAATAAAAGTAATATAAAACAACAAGCGCTGTACATAAAATAATAGCCAAAAACAACAGATTGCATTTATTTTTGGAGCCGCTAAGTAGCCAAGTCGATAAGGTCGCAACTTAATCCTCAATGAGGTCTTCACAAAAAAAAAATTAACTAAAAACAACAATAAACAACGACAGACGCAGCAATGTATCTGAAGATGCATTGAATCCACAGAGTGTGGGTCAAGCCCAAGATCGTCGTTTGGTCCACTTGCCAGTCTAAACAAATTGGCGCCCATCTATCGAAATGTTAACACTCGTAAGAGCCAGAATCCCAAATGAAACTACGGAACCAGTCACATACTCATACACACACACACACACGCAGGCAAACAACAACAACAACAACCGGTTTGGCAAAACTTAATTAAAATAATATCAACATAACAATTTGTATTATTTTTTTTTTTTTGCCTTTCTTTCTTCCTCATCGAGACGAAAGACTTGAAGCTGTATGCCAATATTCATTCATGGCAAAATCTAAACTCGACTCTTGACTCGATATGTATGTGTCTAAGGCTAAAACTGAGACTGAGACTGAGACTGAGACTAAGGCTAAAACTGAAGCTAAAACTACTACAACTATACCAAAATGCTATGCAAAATTATGCAGAGTGAAAGAAACAGGCAACAGACATACAAGATTTACAATATCTATATATATATCTATATGTGTTTTATACAGTATGCACTCACTAAAGAGTTAACTTGCGGAAGTTAAGAACGAAAGTTATTTTAATTTATAATTAAAAAGTAACTTAAGTTTAAGTAAGTTATCGATTATTATTATAGTATTATTGTTTTTGCTTTAGCTTATTTAATACCACAAAAAAAAACGCTGCACGAGGCAAAAGTCTAGTGACGAAAGCATATTCAAGCTTCAAAATTTCTGATATCATATTTTGGTGCCGTCTTACAGAGGACATATATCAACACTTTTAAAAGTAGATAGAAAGTTTCAATATATTTAGACTTTCGAATGATATAATTCTTAAATGTGATACATATATAATTGAAATATAGTTATATCTTATGTATATCTTCGATTTATATGAATTAGATCGCTATACAATTCGCTGCCAATCGATAGATCATCGTATTTGTTTTCCTTGGCAAAAGATCAGTGTGAATTCCTTTAGTCAGTGTTCACTGTAGTAGGTTAACTTTAAATGTAAATGTCTGCGGCACGAAACGCAACAACAACATTGAACGTTCGCAGCTTCGCTTATATTTTTTTCTCTGTTTTTTTTTTTTAAGGGAGTGTCAATTGTTAGCCAAGTTATTAAGCGCACAAGAAGAAGAAGAAGAAGAAGCTGGCCAAGATTCGAGCTGAGATTGAGAGGCAACAGGCAGCAGGCAGCAGGCCGGTTGTGCTCAGCTCAGCTCAGCTCGATTGACTTTGCGCTCAGTTGGAGCAGCGTGAAGCACAATCCGAGTGCCGATGTGAATGATTCATGTGGCACTCGTATTCAGATACAAATCTTTGATCGACTGTAAAATTATTGACTGCGTCGCATAATTTTATGAATGAACGAAAGCAACAAAAGGCACAAAACAGAGTTTTTTTCTTCATTTATTTATTTTTTTTTGGAGCACAGCACGCGCTGCCCATTGTAGCTATAGATGCTTGTAGCTGTAGCTGTGTATATCTGTAGCTGTGAGATACAAACGTATCTGTGCGTTGTACGTAATTTTCATGCTGCGCCGAATGCGCTGCTTGTCGTCTCGTCTCAAGTGCACTTTGCCACGGAAATTATGCGTGAAATCAAATGTAAATAAAAAAAAAAAAGCAAAAGTGCCAAAAGCAGGCAACACGGCGGCAAATGAAGGCAGCGTCAACTTGGGGCACGGTAGTTATTTTGGCGCATAGCTGCCTGTCAACACGAGTGCACTTGTAATGCAAATCAACGCGGTCAAGTCGAACCGCGCCACGCAAGAGACGCACTCAACGAAGATGACGCCACAGCAACAGCAACAGCAACCACAACAACAACAACGAGAGTCGCCACAAGTTGTTGCTGTTGTTGACTGAAGTCAAATCAAAGCCGTTTGCCAAATTATAAGCCAAGTTTATGGCATATGAGCGGTCTTTAATTGCGCTTGCGCAACACATTTCTCGGCTAGCTGCTGACCATTGCGTAAGGTCAACGCTTGACCCAACCGCAAAACGCCTGACCCACTTGCCACTTTGCAACTTGCAGCTTGCCACTTGCCACTTGTTGAAGGTGGGCCAACATGCTGTGGGAAAGCAACATGTTCTACTTCTCACATGTCTCTGTCACTCTCTTGTTTAAGTGTTTAATCGATTTTAATTTAATTGCTTAACTCGTGGGCTGTGACATCTGTTGTTGCTAAAAAGAGAAAAGTCCATGTGAGATGCCACAATTTGTAGCAAATTAAATTGTTTGTAGCTCATAAATTGTTTTCCAACAGACGCGGCTCTTATGCAATTGAACAGCTGTCATGGCAAATCAATAAGAAAATATATATATATATATATGTGTGTTGTGGCCAAAATGCGTTCGATCTTTTATAGATGCATACCATTTAATATGTTGCACCACCCGCGGTGCACACTTCGATATTGCAAGTTAATTTCTTAACGAATTCATGCAGGTGAGAAACCCAAGTTAAAACTGTTCAATTTATGCCTCTAATTAAACTGAAGCTGTGCAAATTACGTTTAATGGTTAAACAGTAGTTCAAATAAATTTGTTGGCATCGTTTAAATGATTTCTCTGATCTATGAATTTGTAAAATTCTTTATGATTTCATTGAGTTAATAAAAGTGTAATTTATATAAATGAATTTATGACATAACTCTATGGAATTGTATCATTTGTTTAGATTATAGATTATACTTATCGTATATTAGATTAAAATTAATAAAAAACATTACCTAAAGAAAACTTCTAGATTTCTAAGAGTCCTGATCTACTTTATAGATTCTAAAGTAACATAAAGTGACAGAAGTCATTCACATTTCATTTATAAATGCAGTTTCCATTCATAGTGTGTTTTATATTTTAAAATCAATTATATATAATAATTATCTATTATTAAATGAGTGTTGACCATTTTATAGAAATCAACTTGTATGAACCATAATTGTAAATATGTAGTATTGCCAATCTTTGCTCATACACTTTATAAAACAGCAAATATTCTAGTATAATTAAATTAAACAGAAACTTGTAAGCTTGTTGACTGACAATTAAGCTGGAAGCTACTGTTTATAATTTTATAATATTTATTATTTATAGAATTATGTATTTTTAGCATTAATCTATTAGTCAATTTACATACTAATGCAATTAAATTGATAAATTTAAGTTTATACTTCAATTTAAAAATGTAACATATGTTTAATTTCCTTTTTCTTTCTTTCTATATTTTTTTTTTAGGCGGCGTAGCCCCTGGAACCCCATCAGCGGCCATGATCATGGAAGGGCTTGAAACCCTGGTGGCGCCAACGCATCACGCATTCCTGCTAACAGAAACGGCCGCTGCGGCCCATTTCAATGTGCTGAGCTTTGACACGTGCCTCTTTAAGACGAGCACGGCACAGAGCAGCAGTCCGTCGGCTGCCAGTTATCTGAGCTCTGCGCAGTTTGGCGGTGGCGCCACCGCCGGCAGCAGCTCATCTGTTGCTGCCACAAGCAGCGGTCAAACGTTGTTACACTATACAACAACAGCTGCAACAGCGGCCAGTCACAATCACAACAATAATAATAATAATAACCACAATCATAACAATAACAATAACAATAACTCGGTGCTGCGTGCCCGTAATCAAACAGCCACGCCCACACAAGGCGGCAGCCCTGGTAACGTGGCAGCTCAGCCAATTTCGGGCAGCGCAGCAGCCGCTAGCAGCGGTCGAAGTTCAGCTTCACATCTCAGCCTGCTGAACACTAGCCAACAAAGTCCCGCTACAGCCATAGAGCACGGTGTGTCCGTGGAATCCAAACAGCTGATCGAGGCATTGCCCGGTGATCTCAACACGCCGGTGACCACGTCCAGCGATATACCCTCATTCTTTGGACCATCCACAGTGGTTGAACCACCGCCAATTACGGGTAAGTTAAGACGAGGGAGAATATATAAAACGAAGAAGGAGAAATTTAAAATTGATAGACAAATTGAAGTGTAGTATTTTACTTGACAAGCATAATGAGTTTGATCAACAATTACATGATTGAACTTTAGATATTATCAACCAGATTCAAATACGTAGTCTCATTGATACCCCATATTAGTTGAAACTGGCCAAAAAGGCAGTCTAATGTGTTTTCTTAGTAGTAGAGATCCACAAACTATATTCTTCAACACAATAAATAAAGATCTTATTAAAACCGAGTTTGATCTACAATTACAAGATCAAACTTAAGAGAACAAGATTCAAACATTGAGACCACAGTTCATATAAGTTTATTGTATTTTCCTAAAAGTATAGATTCACAAATCTAAATCTATTATTTTGGAAAATATAATATGTTCAAGACAAAGCCTAACACCTTAATATAACTGCACTCTGATCCCAGTTACTACAGACTCTTTGTCGTCCAAAAACATACTTGACAATCACTTAGACACAGTTAGTATAACCCTTATTTTGGTAAGGGTATCGCTCGCCAAACTGCGATATATGGAAACTTATGGTTTTGGGTTTTCTTTATCTGAGCACTGCTAATGGATGCAGCTGCCACATGCTGCAGTTGCAAGTTGCAGTCTCCAAAGACTGCAACTAATCCGTTGTCAGGCTTAAGTCGCAACATAAATCAGCCTCAACTGCAGCCTGGCAAACAGAAAGCTGCTGTCTTTTCGAATAGCTCCATCTCTCTCTCTCTCTCTCTCTCTGCCTGTCTCGTTCTTTCTCCCCAGCTTTCTCAGTTTATCTGTTTTTGTGTCTCTCTCTCTTTCTTCTACTCGCAATCCGCAGAAACAAGTTCAAAATCAAAAACAAACATTCCACACAAAAATTCAAGTACCAATTTTTTATTGAAATCTTTTTGTGATTTCTTTTTTTTTTTATTATTAATAATGAACGATGTTAAGAGTCACCGAAAACTTGACATATATTATTGCTACTTATAATAAAATGCAATTAAGAAAATTGTTGACATTCTAGAGAGCAACAGCTCTTCTCTATATAGACTTATTAATTATTCTTTTTGAGCCTTTTAATTAATTGCAAATAAATTCAATTGCATGAGAATTCCCAACGTAGGGGAGAGAGAATCTCTCTCTCACTTTATTCTAAGGCTGCACAATAAAACAACAAGCACTTAATTAATCAAGAAACAACAACAATAATAATACATAATAGCAACAACAACAATAAAGTGTTGTCGCGGCACATGTATTAAACATTTCCGTTCAGTGTCAATGTTTCGAGCGCAATTTACTCGGCTCGAGATACAACAAGAGCCAGAGTCAGAGCCAGACGATATCAACGATATAATACTTACTATATTCCACATATATATATATATATGTATATATACATATAGGTCTCGGCTTCTCTATATACACAAAAGAAACAGCACTTTTCTAATTGAATTAAGGCAAAGCAAATAAAGTATACTAGATTTTCCCGAGCGCGTATCAGAAACAATTGAGTTTAATTGCTCGCGTCATATTTTTGCAGATCCAACTAAGAAAGTAACAAAACTAAATTTCAACCAAATTGCAATCAGATTTTGTCAGCAACTTCACAATCATTAAATTAACTAGATTGCTACACAAGGTATACCCTGTAACCGCAACTGTAAAACGTAGATATCATTTGTATAAATAAGAAGTAATTGTGAATTATAATAATAATCTATGAACAACCAACAGTATGCAGTTAATGGATAAATCTATTATTTCTAAGAATATTTTCAGTTTAGAGTGATTAACCCATGTCATCTGTGTATTTTGATATTTAAAGCTTACCCTGTCTTACAGGGTATACTAAATTGACCAATTGAAAATGCATAAAATCAACCATTTTATACATATACAAATATACTTAAGTTTGACTAGATGTAGATACATTTAGTAGCTTGAAATATCTAAAAATTGGACGCGTCGCGCCAAAAAATGTCACTCATAAATTTGGCGCAGTCGCCTGACAAGCGTCGCAGCCCACGCAAAAAAGTCTCCAAGAAAAATCGTCAGCAAAAGATTTTCAACAACCAAGTAAAAAAACCAAAACAAAAAAAAAACAAAATAATAAATAAATAACAAAATGAAGAAAAAAAAAAACTAAACTGAAATACATTAAAACAATTTGCATGGGGACAGCGCGTTTTTCTTTTCTAGTTGACTGCGGGACAATGATAAAGCAGCTTTTAATCGCTAAACTTGGCAGCCGGCACTGGGCATAACTTACTCGCATGTCCAATCGAATGAGTTATACATGCAACTGCCAAGTGCCGCAAGGCTTGGGGCAAGTGGCAACTGGGCAAAGGGTGAGCAATTTCTATTGCCTGCTATTGTCTCCAAAAAAAATTGGCCAAATATGCGTTTGCCTTCAAGGCATTAATTATGCCACAAATAATATATTAGACATATGACTCAGACTGCACTTTGTTCCCCCCCCCCCTGCGATACTCTTACTCCCTTGTCTTCTGCATTTCTGTGAATTAAAGTACATTGGGCACCAGATCGTCTGCCCCTGTATCACTCTGCCTCCGTCGAGATTGATGTCGCAGCACATTAGGCGCAATGCAACTCAATCAATAGCCAAGCGAACTGCGACTCTGGCATTAATGACTACCACAATGATCAACATCATTATTATCAGCATTGTGATGATGATGATGATGTGTGCTTCGGCCACAAGCAACAAAAAAGTGTCCAGAGTCAAAGTCAGCAGCCCAAAGGGCTTGTGCATCCCAAGCCACAGCGGTAGCCGCGTAATTAGTCTTCTGGCCGGCACTTTTGCTGGTCTAGAGATGATCACGTGAGAGTACGTGACACGACAATCACGCAAATACAGATATATCTATTTAGGCTTCGGATCCACATAAAAGGATATTTGCAATTTATTTAGAAGCTACGTTTGAATTAAGGTTGAACTTGCTAACCTTTTAGTTATGCTTTCTCTAGCTCTGCCATTCTTCCTCAATTAATCCAACTTAATTCTTATGCTAAACGTTTTCCATAGTCACTTTAAACCCAATCGGAAGCATCTTCAAGATTTTCAACCCATTTACTTTAATTGATAATCCATCAAATGGTTTTTTTTTTATAAAAAGAATGCAAACACAGATTTGATAATGCCTAAACTAAAGCTAAACAAATGTATTTTATTTTAATTATTTATAATAAATAACTTGAGCCTTAAAAACAAAACATAGTCAGAAGTACTGGTACTGGTCACTGGGCATTTAAACTCTCAATTGTTATAATTTCTTAACTTGTTTTCAATCTGTCAAGAAACCCACCTGACCCCATTAATTTTGTAGTTTTAATTGTCACCTCCATAGTCACATTCTTCACTCTCGCGGTGTTAAATACATTTATTGCAAATCGTGAATGTCGTGTGTGAATGGATATTGATTCATACGAGTGGTGGATGCCACCACAAGCTGCAGCAACAGCGGCAACGGCAGCGAATTCAGCGACAACGATGAGCGATGATGCGACCTCCCGTGTTGTTCGATTTCCGCGAAATCAAAGCGCGCCCAGCTGCAGCAGCAACATTGGCAACTGCGGCAGCATCGGCCCATATAACACTTACTTCCAATGCCAGGGCCGTTCAAGGGAACTGTGATTGATATCGTCAGGCATTCTGATGGTCTGTAAAAACAAGACGAACAGAAGGAAAGGGAAGGAGGCAGCAGCTTTAGATTGAATATCATGTTTTGAGCTTAGCTAAGAGATAATTTCATTCATAGACTAAAGTTGAGAATTCTTTTATTTTTACTATTTGCAGGCTCAATTGAATCGGAGGATCTGTCACTGGAGCCTCAGGTTGTGTCCGTGGCGAGTCCTGTGCTGTCCTCGTGCAGCCCGCTGAAGGAGGAACGCAGCACACCGCCCGCATTGTCAATTGTCAAGGAAGAATCAAGTAATAATAGTTGTAACATGTATCCACTACACAACAACAACAACAACAGCCACCATCACACCACATCAACAACAACAACATCAACAACAGCAACAACAACAGCCACAGCAACAGCCACAAAACAAACAAACAGCGATAGCAGTAACACTGAAAGTGTTGGCTCGCCCGCTGCAGCAGCAACAACTGCTGCTGGCAATAGCAATACACAACACTCACAACAACAGCAACAGCTGCATCACAACAACAGCCACTGTCAACACAGTCACCAACAGCAGCAGCAGCAGCAACACATGAGCTCGCCGCAACACCAACAACAATACCAACTACAACAACACCAAATACTACACCAACAGCACCAACAGCAGCAACAGTTGCCACATCATCATCATCATCATCATCACCATCATCACAGTCACCACCAACATCAACACCAACACCAACAGCAACAACAGCAGCAACACCAACAGCAGCAACACCAACAACAACAGCAGCAACAACAACACCAGCAACACTATCAACAACATGCACTACAACAACAACAACTGCCTGGCAAAATCTCATATCGTGGCATTTTCACCACCACAGGCAACAACAACAATAACACAGCAATGAGCGCCGCTCAGCAACTGCAACAGCAACAACAACAGCAGCAGCAACAGCAACAGCAACTGTCGTCTCCACAGCTGAGTGTGTTGCCTGGACAGATGTCGCCGCCATCGAACAGTCTGGGAAATAGTTGGGGACTTCCCAGTCCGGACAAGTCGCTTTTCCAGCCGCCCATGTTCAGCCTGCCCGCCCACTACGCCGTGCAACAGCAACAGCAACAGCAGCAGCAACAACAGCAGCAGCAGCAACAACAACAGCAGCAATCTGCTACCACAACCTCGCCCTACGACGATGGACGTGTTGCAGTTGCTGCAGCTGCCCAGCATGCCGAGCTGCTAGGTCTAAGCATGGATTGCACACCCTTGTTGCTGAAGCAGGCGCCTCCCAGCTACACAGGAGCCACCGTATCGACTGCCGGATTCGCCAGCCTCGCGGATTTGCAGAGCAGCCACGAACAACTGCAGCAGCAGCAGCAACAATATGCCGTACGCTCTCAATTATCCGCCGTGGCCACACCCAAATATCAATGGCTGGATACACCCGCCGATTATGCAGCTGCCGCGGCAGTTGTGCAACAGCAGCAACAACAACAGCAACAGCAGCAACAGCAACAGCAGACACTTGTACTTCCGGGGCCAACATCCTCAGCCAGCTCGAGTAATGCTGCTCTTGGCGTGCTCATACCGAAACAGGAAAACTATCCGGACATGCAGCCCAATTCAAATGGCACCGGCTACTCGAGTGCATCGGCAGCTGCTGCCGCTGCGGCTGCTGCTGCTGTGCAATTGGCGGAATATAGTCCATCCACAAGCAAGGGACATGAGATATTATCGCAGGTCTATCAACAGAGCACTGTTCCACTCAAGCTGGTGCCCGTGAAGCCACGCAAATATCCGAATCGTCCCAGCAAGACCCCAGTTCATGAGCGTCCCTACGCTTGTCCCGTGGAGAACTGCGACAGGCGCTTCTCTCGCTCCGATGAGCTAACCCGCCACATACGCATCCACACCGGGCAGAAGCCATTCCAGTGTCGTATCTGCATGCGCAGCTTCAGTCGCAGTGATCACCTGACCACCCACATCCGCACGCACACCGGCGAGAAGCCCTTTAGCTGTGACATCTGTGGACGCAAATTCGCCCGCTCCGATGAGAAGAAGCGTCATGCCAAGGTGCATCTAAAGCAGCGCATCAAGAAGGAGTCCAAACTGAGTCGAGAACAGCATCAGCAGCAGCAACAGCAGCAACAACAGCAACAAGCAGCCGCCGCCGCACAGCAGCAACAGTTGCAACAACAGCAGCAACATCATCAACAGTATCAGCATCATCATTTGTTGCATGCCGCCGATTTGGCCATTGTGACAAGCAGTGCAACCAGCATGTAGACCGCAGAGAACTCAACGTCGGTGATTGATTCCAACAAGGGGCAGCGTCATCTGCAACAATCCGCATTTGAATTGGGCCTCGAACTGGACCTCGACATCGAAGAGAGTCCGTTGCCCTTTGAGCTAACTTTGACCTCAGACTACGGAACACTTTCACCATTGACCAGCCCGCTGCAGTACAACTATGTGCTGCTCAGTCAGGAGTCTAGTGAGCTGCTGCTTTGCAGCCAGGATTCGCTAAGTCAAGGTCTATAAAAAGTACAACAAATACAATAAGAAGGTGCCCCTTTCCCTCTCTCCCTCTCTCTCTCTCTCTCTCTCTCTTCCCCTACAATATTTATCAAACTAAGCAGGAGTCAATCGTTGATGCTGAATTTAAAAAAAATATACACACACAACAAATAACACTAGGCAACAATATTTAATCAGCCCAAGAAGCCAACATATTATACTTTCAATTTAGCTAAACGACTTTAAAACCGAAATTAACATTCACAATATGAAATTTTTATATTACTTATATATTTTTGGATATATTTTGATTACTTTTCTATACCATTATATACACAATATTTTTCGAATTGTAAAGTTTATGTAAAGTATATCATTTGCAAGTAATTTAACTTGTTTATATTATTATTTATTTTTATTTAAAACATCTAACTAAATTTGAAAACTATATGTGCCGGCTTTTTGTGGTTGATGAAGAGTTTATAATTTTGTAACCTACTGTAATTAGCTAAATGGCTAACAAGTTGTAGCTGTAATTTGGGGTTGTGCTATCAACAAAATCTACGCAAGACATTAATCTAAAAAAAGAAAAAAACAAATAAATACATATATAATAAACTGAAGCAAAAAAAAAGTTCGAGAAGTCGCACTTAAAATAAAAGTTACTAACCGATCAAAGTCTAACAAAAACAAAAATATAGTAAAACCTAAAAAGAAATAATATTAATATTTAAAAATATTTAACTTATGTCTCTAATACTGTGATCTCATGTGTAATAATTATTAATTTTAATTTCTTAAAACTAAAAAAGCGTTAAATTAAACAACAATTATAAATTTTTCAACTTTGCATAGCTAATGTTAATTTAAACAAAAAAAAATAATAACAAAATGATTCTAACACAAGCAAACTAATTTATTGCAGTTAAGCATTTTAAAGTCTATTATTAACTTATTTAGCATCTTAGTGTTTAGGTTTTAACACACACACACACACACCCATTGAAAAAAAGATAAGAACAGTAATATAAATAAATTTAAAAATAATAAACTTTAGCATATCATTTTTGTGTAAGTTTAAGTAATTAAAGCAGCCATTCATTAAGTATTTAAGAGCTTAAGTTTGAATGTGTGTTAAGAAGGAAACTAAATTGTGCAACATAAGATTATAATTATATTAAATTAATTAATTAATTTTTATGTGAATTACGTGTTGAAAATGCCCCTTGTACTTCCTTAAATGATTCGAAATCAAATGGCAAAGTTATCTAAATCTAATTTACAATTTTTATTACGTTTTTGTGTATCAAAATACAAATCAAATATATATACATATATATTATAGTTTTTAATTTAAAATTGCTTTAATTCTAAGTTGAAACATTTTTATAATTAGCTTATTTTATTTTCGAAAATATATAACAATTTTAAAAACAAAACAAAATTCACAAAGAAACACTTTTCGTTTTTTTCTTTTATTTCTTCCGTTTACATTTCTTTTTTCTTTTCAGTTTCAGCAGCGAATCGGTTTGAGCCGAGTCAAGCAATTAGCTTTAAGAACTTAACGAAGAAACTATATATTAGTCATATATTTATACAGTAAAGTTTAAAACTACATGGAACTTTAGTGCCACTTAAGCAACGATAGCTGAATAATTAAAGAAACGAATGGTTTGAGCTACTTATGGTAATTATGAATAGACGCAAAATATACCAAAATAATTGGTAAATATTTTGCATAGCCGCTGGTATGAGACACAAACTAATATTAGGAACATTAGAATCGCATAAGCACTACAACAAAACCAAACATTAAAAGAGTTCCAGTACATGTTTCTGTAAGGAATTTGTATTTCTTGGCGTGCATATTCAATAATAAAAAAAAATTTTAAAGTTTGTTGTCTTCAATGTTCAAACTGGTGTTAAACAAAAAACAGGTCGCAACGAGCCTTCGAAACAAAAAAAAAACTACATTTAAATGTGTGAAACTTATGTGCCATCAGGAAAAAAATATTACAAAATTTAACATAAGCTGAAACATTTTTAATAAAATCTGAAAAAAAATCAAAAAATGTTGAACACACTACAAATAAAAATATTTTTAAAAAGTAAAAAAAAAAAAAAAAAAATAAAGTTGAAATTTAAAACGTTGTGATTTAAATTGTTTATTCAATGCATGGTTCAATAAGAAAAAAAAAACTAATAAACATTTAATTCTTGTGTATTAAACAAAAAAGTGCTAACTAAATTAAAATATATATATATTATATAACCATATATATGTATGTATTTAGGTGTAGTATATATACTAACATATAATTTATTAATGTTGCTTATGGACAGTTTTTCTTCCATACACAAAAAATTATATAAAGTTATATATATATATATATATATATATATATATATAAATTCAGTATGAAATGATTTGGATAAATGTATTTATTGATGCATTCTTAGCTAGCTACAAATTGTTTATAGCTAAAAAAAAATATATATATATTAAAAAATAATTTTGAAAATGCTCAAAAAAACAAAATGTTGCAGCTGGCAAATTAATTTTTATAGATGTTGCAGTTGCAGTTTTATGTGTGAGTTTTTCGTATAGTTGAAGGATGAAGGATCATATAAATACTATATTATATTCAATAAATGTTTAATTGATGTATTTTCATGTTTAAATGTGCACAAGTTTAAGTAAAGTATAAGAGATACGAGTACATTTCAAGACTAACAATAAGATCTCTCAAATTCATCTCTATTTTTAAAGACTGTCCCTTATGTAAATCTTAAGCATTCCGAATTTTGATCAGAAATTTAAGCGCGTGTTTAGTTCTTATCGATAGATCGAAAGAAACCTATTCGAACATATATGTCCCTTAAACTTGTAGCTGTATCAGTTTTTTTTCTAACTGCAAACGATTCTTTAAAATATATTATACCTAACTATATCCATAGGCCTAAGATTATATTTTGTGTCAGAATATATATACACATATACTAAAATATACCCAATAAATTAAATGATAATAATAATATGCAAATTTGGCAAAGAACTTTTTGAACAAATAAAACAGAAACAACAAAAAACTAAAGATTTAGCCGTGTCGTTCATTATGACCATATAAATTACCCCAACATACATTTCAATCAGCCTCTATCTATGCCATATAAAGCAGGCTCTATGACCGAACGAAATGCAGCGCTAATAAAAAGCGCAATAAAATTGAAAATAATAGCCAAACCAAGTCGAGCCGTGCCGTGCCAGAAGACCAGATGACCAGCTCCACATCGAAGATATATGCCGGCACTCAAAACTAATGAAATGTTCCAAACTCAAAACGATCCAGCCGGTGGCAACCACACGCGCTTGAAAGTCAACCACGACCACAACAACGTTGACGTTGACGTCGCGGTCGTCGTCGTCGTCGTCGTCGACTGCTCAGCCCAGAGCCGGCAGCGACAGGCGCATGTCGAGCCAAGAAATTCTTCAGTTTCGCTGAGGCCAGCAGCAAAGACGAGCAGCCGGCCGACGCAATGACGTCGCGACGTTACCTCGCCAAAGTTATGAGCGCAATTCTATCGTAAAAATGCCGGAGAAAGGAAACTATCTCAGATCGACATGTATACCAGATACTCTTAAAATCAAGGTGCTATAATAACTGATTACATCTCATCGTTCTGCTATCAATTTCAGTTTCAGAAGTATATCTGTTTATCGAGCTATCATTTTCAGCTCCAAAAATATTTCAATATACGTAAGTTAGCAGTCTCTAATTCTACTATGCTCCACTAAGACTTTCGACTTCATCGCTTCAATTGAATGTATTTTCTTGTAAACCTATATGTCCTAATAAAATGGCAACTTTTTCAAAGCCGAAACATTTTATTCAGGCATTTCAACATTCCTTTTATCCTAATCTGATCTACTTAAACTCAAAATTGAGTGTGATATGAGAGCTAATATATTATTCCAGTACATTCACAATGTTACAGATTCATAGTAAAATGGTATGGTCAACATGATTATTCCCGATTAATATTAATGGAGAGAGTACGAATCTCAATAACGATATTAATAAAAAGGTAACTTGATATATATTTTTAAGAAAATATCTCAAAATAATTAGAATATTTTAAACCTATGTGCTCAACATTGGCATCATGTCAACGATGCTCAATTTCTGAGAATAATATCAAATGCATTCAAGCAAATCTAGACATGTCCAAGCAATAAAAACCTTTAATTGTTTGAATTGTAACTTAAAATAAACTTTACCTAACGCATAAAAATAATAATAACTCTTCACTTCAATTACAAAAAAAAATAAACCAACTGAGCTACTCCCACTTTTAAGGAACTTCTTTCTATAATACTTATGCATAAATGTCTCATTCAATCTTATATAGTGCACTTACCCTTACCTTGAGTGATATTAAAATGCAAAATGCTTTCGCGGCCGTTTCCTAGACCTGGTCAAGCCTAGCCTGGCCCCATCCCCTGCCACAACCCCTGTCCCTGTCACGGTCAAGCCTGGCCTGGCCTGGCCTGCCACAGTTAAGGTTCGTTTTGGTTGCAAACTAGAAATTCTTGTCTTCGCAGCAATCATCGCTGGGCGACGGCAGCAGGGAAACGTAGAGGGGAGCTGGAGGAGTTGCTAGCTGGAGTAGTTGGAGTAGCGTTTTGTGATTTGTGTGCTTGCGGTACAATTTGAGCCGCAAGCTGTGGCTACCAATGGCCAGTTACCCAGTTAGTTGGCTCTTATGACAGGCGCAAACAAAATTATTTGAATCAGCTCCCTGGGCAAGTAATCCTCTTCACTCGACTGGTAACAGGTGATGAACTGTATGTGAATGTCGCCAATTTGACTTGTTTAGGTGTTTAGATGCCATGTCATAGATATGAATATAAAATTGATTTCGATTTGATAAGCACTGTCATACGGTAGCGGCAATATACGAGTATGACCCACTGTACGTTCTCTTATCGGAGCTAAAAGCTGTTGCACGTTGTGTGAAAAGACTTTCCAGCATTTGCCTATCACCCAGCGAGGTGTCGCCAGTCACAACCACTGATGAGTTCCAGACAGCCAACTGGGAGATTGACTCCAAGAAAGTTCCAAAAACCGGATCCAATTCTCCACAACGCGAAATGTCATGCAGGCAATCTCTCTTGGGCCTTGCCATAATATCTTTGCTTAACAGCTAATGAGTTGCCGTTAGTGATTTATTTGGTAAATGAATAGAATTGCTGGCACTTACCAAGTTCACTTTGCATGCCACATGCAACATGAGGCAACAATTTCACTTACCCAAAGTCAAGGCGACACGACTCTACAGAGTTACCCTAAAATATATTGTAGTATGTGGCAGCAGCACATATACTTTTCTATTGCTCAACTACTATGTTCTTAACTTTCCTAAAGTAAATTACTTTAACAACAGTAGAGTTTAAGTGTTTAATTTCCATTTAATTTAATATTAATTAATGCAAGTATTTTGATGCGGTGTTGAATAACATTTCTGATATTTCTGCAATTCTGGCAAGTTAAGATGCTCGAATACTTATATTCTACGGATGGTGAACCAACACTGGACAGTGTTGCAATATGTGACTTTTACTTATATGTATGTTATGCGTTGACACTCAAAACAAAAGTTAAAGTTAAGCTTAGTTTTGAGGCTAACTTAAGAAAACGAAACGATCAAAAGTTCACTCCTTTCTTCAACGGAATAACTTTATAACTGAAATTCCTTAACGTCTCTAATAACCATCCAAAAAAGGCCGCGATTAAACTCGGTCTACGGTTTTTTGTCGGTAGCCCGATGCAATTAATATGAGGCCATATCGCACCATGTATGACATGTGACTAATTGAATAGCTCTGATATATTATGGCTAAGAGATCAGCGAAAGTTGGCAGAGACACTGTCCAGTGGCAGTGGCACTGGCGGAGGCCCAACCCAGGGTGACATTGAAAAAGCACAAAATGCCAACCGGTCAGTTACCATGGGCTGTCCCTAATCAAAACTAATTCATCATGAACGCTGCCAATGCATTAGCCCAGGCCCAACTCAAATGGCCACCAAGTGTAGCCTCAGTCTAAGGTCTGGATGTGGATGTTGTCCAGTCGCATATCTATGGCCACATATTTCATAGTCTTCGTCTTCGCCGTCGCCGTCGAAATCGTCGCACAGAAGCATTTCATGGCCATAAAGAAACTAGATCAATTTAATTCTTTTTCTGTTTTATTTTAGTTCGCTCTTTGGGCTGTATTACGGGAGAGACGGGAGATGCCACAAGATCTGGCGACATTGCGGAAGCGTGCCACTTTGTCAAGGCATTGTGCCGCGGGCGTTTGCGACCAAAGGCGCCGCTTACCAGACACCGATCTAAACACTGTGGGGCAAGCGAAGACTTTTTTTGAACATAAATCCATTTAAAATGACAATTGTTTGAAATTAAAAATACTTTAAATATATATTTAATTGAGATTTAAGCATCGTACAAGTTCTTTACTTTATATTTGGTATTTTAATATCTGGTAATATTTGCTTAAAGAATAATGTTAATGAAATTCTATATTTATTAAGTGATTCATCTCTATCTTATAATAGTTGAACATTATAATAAATTAAAGGGTAAATTCTTTAATAAGTATAAAAAACCTTTTCACATTCGATATCTAAAACTAATAATCTCTCTCAATCTATGTGGCACAAAATATGCAAGTTTTTGCTATGGTGCATCGGGGCAACTGGTCCACTGACTGGGAGTCAGTGTTCACTTAGGTATGCCTGATAAATGCATTGCCTAGCATTGGTAGTCGCTCGCTTATCAGTGTTTGTAATTAGCGCATTTGCATTAAAAATAGCAATAATTTCCCATAAAGAAGCCCAACATCGATATGCATATGGACGGGTATGTGATTCTCGTACCTCGAGCTCCTCGTGCCACAGACGCTCTTCCAGTAATTACAGGAAGTGGCGCTGAATTAAAACCGCAACATTAAATAGATAGCGTCATGGAGTCTGTAGTCAAGAAACTTTGAGTATTAGAGTTGAGCGCGTGACTTGATTTCTTTCGTGACACGCAGGACATAACACGATCGGTGCTCTGTTAAGAAGTTGGAAATTGTCTCACCATGCTCTCCATAATAAAATACAACAAATGCATTAATTTCAGTATTTATAAATGATACCCGAATTATGAGATAAATAAAAATGAGAAAAAATTATCTGCAATATTTTAATAATTTTTTGAATAATTTACTAAGTATTTATCGAATTTTTAAAACATTTTCTGAGGGATTGACACAAATTAATGATGTCTAGTATTTGTCTGATATTATTTTAGTGCTAACAGTTATAGTATTTTTCATACCTGAGTGACGAAGTAAAATGAAATACTTAAAACAGACAGTAAGATAAATAGCTTGAAATTTACTTGTCCTTTAATAAATTAATTTCGAAAGTTTATGTAGTTAATGTAAATAGAATGAAAAATATTCTTAAATATTAATGTTGATCAGTTGGTCTGATCGTGTTTCAACACGAACCCATCTCTAGTCCTTACCCTGAAGAGCCTCTAGTCTGCAGCCGTAGCCATCAGGTATTTTGGTCCGTTGGCATTTAACGACTTGAGTCTAGCGCCATCTAGAGTTGGGATGCTGCAATTAGCCTGGAAAATAAATGTTAGTTAACTTTCGAATAGTTGTCACAGCATATCTTATATTGTACTCTCTCGTATATAGTGTGTAGTTAAAATCTGAAGAGTTTTCCATATCTCTTATATTTGTAATTAATCTTGCATCTCTGTGGCAATTATGTGGACTAATTAATAGTCTTTTAAACAAACTTGGCAACGCGTTTTGCGCACATTTGAGCCAATTATCTTGGGGTAGGCCATAGTCTCTGGCGCATAGAGCCGCCCCCTTTTGGCCAAGGCGTGCATTCATTGATTCACAATTAATGTTGATTATCAAGATCTCCAACGAGAACGCCCCAATTTGTAAAGCGAAAGATTCGCACAGGTGCAGCCTCTCTCTCCCAATCGATCGAAGATCATCGATTTCTGATCGTCGGTGATTTTACTCTTTCTTTTTTCTTGAATATATTTTTTTTTTTTGGCTGTTCGATCACAAATTCAGTAGCCGTTTTGACTGCCTAATGATGGCCCCGTATCGTGGGGCCAATGAATTATTACGCTAACCACCAGCAGGCCATGTTAGCACAATTGGCCTACAAGTCTATTATTATTTATGCAAAGGCTGCCAACGGTTGATCGCCCCATTCAGCGGATCTGTCGATCGTTGCCGTTAACTGAACTACGCGATCATCAATCTTGAAATTATTGCCGCCACATTGGGCGACCGTGTTGGCAATGCATTTGCATCTGGCTTCACTCCTGGCCTTCTATGCAAACCAGGCCAACAGGGAGGCCGAGCGAATGATAAAGAGGGAGACAAAGAGAATTCTAAACTGAACGCGCTTAAAAGGTAAAACTGTTCCTGGTCAGAACTATTTTATACTTCAAACTTGATGCCCAGCTTGTGTTTCCTATCAAAGCCACTTAAAGTCTGTAGATCGCGTCTCTAAAATGACAGATTCAACTTCTGATTGCTTAAAGAAGCAGACTTACTAATGACCAGCGACAACAGTTTCTGTCTGTTCATTTTATAAATGCTCCTAGGCTTCGAGAGTATTTTTCATGTATTAGCATTGCTTAAATAAAGAACTGTCTAAGTGATGAAGATGATGAGCTTGAATAGATTATGAAGTGTTCTTACTTAAATAAATAAATATATATTACTTTAAGTTCCAAATCTATTCACATCGATCAGCTGCAATGAACTACCAATATCGAAGCGATGGAATACTTAATTGTATCTTCAATATGACAACTGTAATTCAATAAAATTAACTAAAATATATTTAAATCAGTTTTCCTAATGTGGCTGTGATTTCCCACTTCTTTGACTTATTCTTATTAGATAAATTAATATAGTATAAAATTGTTTATATATTTATTATTAGCTCTTTTATACAAATTCTTTTACACAAATTTTGCATAGTTACTCAAAACATTCTATATATAAATCAATTGATATTAGCAGAAACGAACTTTCACTTTTAGTTAGAATGCTTTCACTCTCTTGATATTCAGATTTCAGACTTATTCCTGGTTAATTTAATTGACTCTTAACTCTCATTGGATTCTAGTTTCCTCGAAATAATCTATATCATATAAATCCGAAGTAAATATAGTCCTAGCCCCGCTCTATGCAAATATGTCATCCTAGTGTTTGACTGTCTGATTAGCTTCTAGTTCTGGTCACGTGGCCAGTTTATTAGTGAGACTCTCCGAGTTGAACCCTTGAATTGTGTGGCGTGTGGAAATTAATTAATGGCTGGTTCAATTAAAATTGCAACATGCCGATGAACAGACATTTTTGTTGAACGCCAAAAATGTGTGTGTTTGTGTGTGTGCTACAGACGTACCTGCAAGACCCTATAAGACACAGTAGAAGTGGCAGCAACAGCAACAGCAACAGCAGCGGCAGTACCTGCCACAAATACCCGATACCATGTACAACTTGTAGCTACAACTTGCGTGCCTCGTTGCTGATGAGCAACAACAGCAGGAGCAACAGCAGCAACATGTGTTGCACAGTGCTAATCTGCATCGACTCGGAAGTCGAGACTTTCGGGTAACTGCTTTAGCATTTGTAGACTTGTGTGTCCTGCGGGCAGGCAAAAGCCACAGTGTAAAATCAATTTAGATTTGCTGCTACTTCTGCTGCTGCAGCTGCATGCCCCCCCCAACAGCAGTCGCAACTTCAACAACTCACGTCCTTGGCAATTTGTGGCGAAAATGGAAAATTGCTGTTCAATTATTTGTAGCCCCTTGTAAATTTCCATGCCAGGTGACAAGAATTGTAATAACTTGCTTAGACCCAGTCAAAGGCTGCCACAGTTGCCGATGCGGCCACTTGTTGCTGTGCCAAGGAGTTGCTACACACCAGAACAAATTCTTAATTTAAGTAAAGTTAAGTAACTTAAGGTCCTATTATTATGAATCAATCTTTGTAATGACAATGGAAGTCTTGATAAGTTAGATAAGTAGATATCCTATTAACTAGTCTGATGTCACCGTAAATACTGAAAGTTTTCTATTGATCTGTAGTTAGCACTATTTAACAAATTATGTACAACTTTTATGTTCTTTGTGCATTCATTCTAAACTAATTTGGATATAAAACGAATTGATTAAAATATATATAAAGGCATGAGCCCATTTATTGAGTAATGACATATATGAGAAGTTACACAGTTTATTACACAAAATTGTTTGAAATCTGTACTTCTACTTATACACTCGATACTTATATCTGAAGACAACGAAATATCCTTTACTCAAATCTAATATCGAGTTTAATTTTTTTTTAAATATATATAGTTCCCACATCATGTTCGCTTTTGTTTAAAAGGTCTCTGAAATTCAACTTGATTCGAGTCTATCCGCTTGGGGTACTTGCTGGCCCTTTCCTCTGTCGACGCACTTATCTACCATTTAGTCAAAAATTTATTTAGGCTTTTGGCTAGAAAACCAATTAGTTAGTCGTGCGGGCCACACACATCAATGATCACCAACAAATAAAAATTAACATTTCTTTACAAATTTTCCAACGGTATTTAATGTGCTGAGCACTGATAAGGAAACTACTCGAATTCTCCCTGAAATACATATAAATATAAACAAAAAAATAACTTGAGGTAATTATCACAACATTGGAAAACAAAACGCAGTATCTCTCACTCCGCCCTCTCGTATTTCAGAAATTAACATTTAAATTGTTTAGCTGAGTTATATATTTATATATATTTTTAGTTTCTATCCGATAAGCAGCCGAAAATGGTGCACTTATTGACAACTTTAACGAGTCGACAACAACAGCAACAACAACAGCAACAACAACAACAAACTGAAATCAAAGCGTTTATAAATGCTTTTGGGCTCCACAAATGCTATAGACCCGAAAACCCTAAAGTCAATTAACACAGTTTGGAAATTCCTTTGTTTCAATGCCTTTTCTGGCTAAGAGATCGTCGATGTTGACCATGAAGCATGCAACAGATGCGGGACACAGCTAACATAAACTTCAATTGATGGACAACTCAAAGAGCTCCCCGCCCGCAATTTGCCGTTCCACCCACACTAACAGCCGCATTTCGAACCACCATTTGATGAACTGTCGACAAATTTTCAATTTAAACGCTTGGCTGCACAAGGGGGAATTATTTATGAGTTTGTTTCGGTTTTCAAATTGAAACTTAATTTGAATTCAATTTAAATTTAATATTATATGTGAGTTTGTTTTTCTTTCTTCATTTCTCACGGACAGGTTGCGGACAAGCCAGTAAGACTCAAAGTAAAATTTCCCTTCTGAAAATGATACACATAAGTATCTTTAATATTGATTTATGATACGCTTATTTAGGTTAGTATCTTTAATAGAAGTATTTGATAGTAATTACACATTTTGTATTGCTACAGCAAACAAAAATCTATTGTTTAATTCATAAATTATATATTAGTTAGACAAGAATTTATATTTCTGCGGTCTTCATCTAGTGCTATTTAAGATATCCCCATGATCTTCTGGGTGACAGAAAGTATATGTCAATTCATTTCTTTAGCTCCGTTTTGTCATAGTCAAGTTAAATTTTAACTGAGTGTTATTTTTATACCTTGTGGTGCTATTTAAACTTTGTGAAAAGTGTGTAACAGGTCTAAGAAAGTCTGATAGTCTCCACAAAGCATATATATTCTTGATCAGCATTAACAGTCGAGCCCGTCTGCCCGTCTGTTCGACCGTCCTTCCGTATAAACGCACGGATCTCAGAGATGGTTAGAGCTAGAAGCTTGAACTTGATCTCCCAGGACTGGTAATATTTACGGGTAGATCCAGTTTACCCTTTATTTTGGATGCCATGCCTCCTTTGGCCACAAACCAAAAAAAGTTAAGAACATAAAATAATTTAATATTAATTTCTACACATTCTACGTATAAATATCTTTCAAATAGTTTCAGAACCCATTAACTAGCCAGTGAAAATATGCGTCTTATTGTATTCTTCATTAGGTTGATCGCCATACATCGACAGATCGAGTTATTTACAAATATAAGAGGACTACTAGGCATCTAAAAATATGAAAATGGTTCACTTACCTTCATATCTTTAGGATTGAAATAGAGTTGTGCTCAAGAGCGTGTGTATATGTGTGTTTAGTGTGCAGAGTGATCAAAAGTATAACTGAACTTGGACAACAGTTGAGCGCTGACAGCATAAAAATTTTTATGCGCATTCCAAGACAAACATCAACCACAGCAACAGCGACAAGAACAACAACAACAGATACTGATATACACGAAGCGACAGCAAAAAGATCAAAACATGACAATAAAAATCAGGACTCTAAAAACGGGTCGCCTGGCGGGTCGTCTCTGACTTTGGGTCTGACTCTTGTCGTGTGCCTGTTTTAACGCCAAAAGTGTGACATATAATTTTGAAAATGACAAGCGGCAACAACAACAACAACAACAACAATGCCAGGCTATAACGAGAAACTCAACGGCGAGAATGTCACCAAATGAAAGACACGCAACTCGAAAGTGGGCCCTCCATCCAATCGAGGGTTTGGCGGGAAGATCGTGGACATGTTAACCCCTTCCCATTGCAGTTGTCTCGACGCTGAGAGTTGACCATTTACTTTACGACTGCCGTGTGCCGTTTTGGATGTTCCTTTAATTTTTATGCTCCTCTTTTGCGTCTCATTTACAAATTTCATAAAATGAAACAAATAAAAAGAAAAGGTTCATAAGCGAACAAGTGGAGAGGAAAACATACCGACAGATCGAACTATTGATGATTTTACTTTTAGTTATAAACAACGTTCTCAAAAACGAATAATCAATGTTAAGAGAAAGCAAAAGAATGATTTTCTGATGTAGTATTTGTCAATACTGCGATGACATTATATTGCAGCAGAGATATATATGAAATCGGAAAGTTCTTGTGTATATTGGAACTACTATTTGGGTATATTTATCAAATATCAATCTTCTATATGCTTAGTCAATATTCGAAAAAAGGTGTCAGACTATTTTTTAACTATCTTCTAGTAATACTTATGTATATGTTATATAAGAGTTCTATCTAACTTCATCTATGTATCCTATCAAAGATCATTAACAGCAGATCCCTATATTTAGCCCGGTCATGTTGCTGCCAAATACTATGATTTCCAGTCACAGATAAGAAATGTTCTTTATTATTTCTTTCATTTCCAAACGGAAATAGAAAATGGGTTCGGCCCATGGCCCAGTCAAAATGAGATTGCTGCTGGCGCGTCGCCACTGGCAACAACAACAACAACAACATCCCTGTCAGACACGTCACCAAAATGGCTACAAAAATGGCTAAATGCATTTGCAACGCTTCGTCAGCGCAACGAAAGCGCCACAACAACAAATACAACAACAACGCAGCAGATAGAAGACTGTAGACTGTAGACTGTAGACTGAGTTGTAGAAAAGCTGTTGCTATGTCTTGTGGAAGAAACACCATTGTGCCAGACAGGAACCCAGCACATTGGGCTCGCTATGCATGAGATAAGTGCACCCATACAAACGAGGGTGGTCTCAGAAGTATGTCATATATTAGTTAACTCCAGAAACATGACAGGAAAGAAGCCCTCATGAGGTAGGCTGTCAAAGAAGCTCACAATGGTCCGTCAATATATTATATCAAATTAATTGTAAACTTTTTAGACCCTTTGCTTTAAAAAAGTAAATAGGGTCTATTAAGTTTGTCAAAATGTGCGTAACAGGTCGAAGGAAGTCCGGCAGACCCCATAAAGTATATATATTCTTGATCAGCATCAACAGCTGAGTCGATATAGCCATGTCCATCTGTCCGTCTGTCTGTATGAGCGCCTAGATCTCAGAGACTATAAGAGCTAGAGTCACCAAATTTGGTATGGTGGTTCGTCTATGGGCTAAGCAGATCAAGTTTATCTTAAAATTTTGACACGCCCCCTTCCGCCTCTGTAAATCGAAAACAAAATTGAAATCCCATAAAACCATATTAAAGCTAGAGTCCTGAATTTTGGCACACAAGACAAGTATCAGGGTCCCAGCGTATTCTGATTATTCGATCGGATAATAATCTCGGAATTTATTCAAAAAAAATTTAAAATCCCAAAAAATGGTCAATTTTAAAACTAGAGCCTTGAATTTTGGCACACAGGACAAGAATCGGCGTCCTAATGTATCCTGAAAATTTCATCGCGATCGGATAATATTCAAGATTTAATATTACTTATTATTATTATTACGTTACAACGCGTTATGGGATCTGTTAGAGTTACTCTTATTTCCATTTTGAAGAATAAGTAAAGGATCTCTCATAGTCGACTTCGACTGTAGCCTTTCTGACTGGTTTCAGTTAATTTTGATGTCAATAGTAGACAAATTGTTTCTGTTAAAAGAGAGTAATTATAGATAAATTAATCATCAAATTAGATGCTTGCTTGCATTTTTTTTAATAATTAAATATGATTGTTAAACCCATCAGATAGCGAAAATGTAAGTTAACATTGCTAATCGAGTGCCTAAGCAATTAGGAACTAGCGAGACGCCGCGCAAAATTATAATTGTCATTATAATTATTATTAATACTACATGGAGATACTTAATCAGGTCTGCTACTGCTGCAGTCTGGTTTAAGGTGGCAAATACTTACATACATCCTGAAGTTGTTGGCGACTCGCTTTTGATTTGAAGTCGAATTTTAATTGAAATTACTTACAATAAGCTTATGAAATATGCGCTAGACGAGTGTCGAATGCGTTTCAAAAATTAATTAAAAAATACAAGATATTGGGGCTGTCGCCCCATGTGGTGTGCACGTCAGTGTGTGTGAGTGGAGTGTCAACCTGGCCAAGATTATTTACATTTACACCTGTTTTTTTTTTTTTTTGGGCGTTGTCGTCGACTGCACAGCTCCACTAATGATGCGGCCAGTGGAGTTTGACATTTGGCCGCTCGTCGGGACCACCAGCCGAGTGGCAACTTTTTTTTTTTTTTTGTATTTTTGTATCTGTTGATTTCATTGGCGATGGTTATCAGGGTCTGTCACAGGTCTGCCTTAGGCCTGCATCTCGTCTGCAGGTACCGTTGCATCAATTAATGAAAATCTGTCGTTGGGCCGATGTTGATGCCTATCGCCAAAAAGGCGATTAATGCAAATGCCCCAGGGCTGAGGGCAAAATAACTTACAATTATCGAAAAGTGTTGAAAATGCTTTGATTGTTTTGGGCTCGATAAACGGCAGCGATAACAACGCAGCGAACAAGATGCCACGACATAATTTTGATAAGACACAAAAATAGCTAAAATATTAATTTGTTTACACTTGAGTAGAAATCTAAAATATGGCATAAATTAGTCAGTTGTGTCTCTTCCTCCATGAAGACAGTGGAGCTGTTGAGCTGTTGAGAGAAGTGGGAAGAGGGGCGGGAACAGCAACGGAAGTGCTGCATTAATCTTTAAATCTTCAGGCCACAATTTGTCAAAGCCTCGTGCGGTTTTCATTCATGAATTGCCATCGATTGTCTGAATGAAAATTGAAAAGCCTCAAAAAGCCTTTACAGTCAGCACAAGACCAATAACAACAACAACAACAACAACAATATTCATTGTCCATTTGCTTGTTTATAAATAGAAGTAAATTAATAACATAAGTACCTAATCCAATCAATCAAACTGTAAAATCACACAGCGTCCATAGAAACAAACCAAAGCCAATGCAAAAGGTAACCCAACAACAACAACAACAACAGCATACAGTTGGAGTGTCTGTCTCTGTGACTGACTGGCTACAAGATAAAAACATCAACAGCAACAACGGCCACAGTCACAACAACAACAACAACAACAGCAACACAAAAGACTCTACGTAAAGTTTTAGCTGTAACAAAAATCGGATATGCCCATCCCTAAAAACTCAGCAGTGAACAACCGCTGAGGAGTAGTTGAAGAAGAATTTATACTGCGCAATTCTAGACTAGGAGATACCCTGTACGCAGCTCATAAGTACAACAGTGTAAGCTGTTTTTTTCTATTCTTAAATCGGCATTTTTAAGCTTTCGAAAACAAGATAAAAAAGTCTTGATCCTGTCGTATTATATGAAACTTCTACAATTTGACAGATAATTTGTTTATTTATTTTTTATAATTGTACTTTAGATTAATCCAAAAATTATAAAATAAAAATGCATATACTTAATAGTATTTACCAACATTATGATAACCTGTTATAGGCACTTGTATAGTTACAGGGTATAAAAATAAACAATATATTATTAATACGACAAGAGTAAAATTTTTAGCTGTAGTATATACCCTTGGCCCTTGGCAAAACCTTAACGATTCTTCGTGAAGTTTATTCTTAGTGTTTTAATCAGAAATCCTGTAGAGAATAATGTTAAATTAATCCGATCCGTTTGATTTAATTATTTTCCATTATATTGATAGCTATTTAAGGATATAAATAAGATCTTTTCAACATAGTAGATGCTGTCTATTTGAACTTAATCCATATTATAATAACTCTACAAAGCAGAATATTAATCCATATACATACATATTTTACGTTATTGTAACTTAAAGTTAAATTAGCGTTAAGAGGAATACTTAATCTATATGTTTTAAGAGTATTTTAGCTTCGTAGTGCTGCAGGAAACTTTGACTACTTGTTGTGGTCTTTTTGTTATATTTTTTTTTACTTTGTTTTTTGTTCTTCCACCATGGGCACGTTGAGTTGATGCTGTCGCCCGGCGACATTGCGGAACTGGAACCGGCGATAGTTGATCGTCCGTTGCTGTTGTTGTTGCTGTGGCTTTTTGGTCTGTCGCTGTCTCTGGGTTGTCGTTGGGTTCTAAGCCCCCAGTCTGCCAACCTCAGCATCAGCCTCCATTGGCACAGTCCAGTTTTCAGTCTCATCTGCGGCGGCTTCGCATTCACACCCTTTCCCGAACCGACCCGCCGCAACGGCCGAGCCCTGTGCTCTGACAATCCTTAATTTTTATTATTATTATTATTTTTTTTTTTTCTTTTTCTGCCCGGTCTCTCGGTGGGTCTCAGTCTCTCCGTGGCACTGTGGATCTGTGGCTCTTTTATGAATATGAATGGCTTAGCACGCGCCTTTTAAGCCACCAGCTGAGATGACTTGTGGCTTTTCAATTTCTTGTGTTGTCCGTTGCTGTTGCTCTTTTACTTGTTGCCCCGTTGTCGTTCGTATTGATCATTTTATTTTCAACGTTATTTCGGTTTTTTTTTTTACTTCTTTATTTTGTGAATTATTGAGTACTTGACGAACGGGGTTCAGTCCGTTCCTCTGTGTGTAATGACTGCGCAATTTCTTTTCGCTCAATTGTGGTACTTAGCGTATTACTTGAGATGCCATTGTTTTAGAAAGTATCTAACGGATTGACGCCAAAACAGAGCGAATCTTTACGAGACTAGTAAAGTGGCTAAGACGTTTAAGTCATTTAGGATCCAGCTAACTTCTTATACTTACATATATTTACTTTGGCAGAATATTTACTTTGGCAACCAGCTCTTGCAGGGTATACACAAGTTGTCGTAATTGTTGTAGTTGTTGTTGTTGATGTTATGCTTGTTGTTGTCAGGCAATTGCCTTTGACAATTTGTTTGTGAGATGTGCGCCGGAAATGAGTAATCAAGATTATGCGATATTAGCAAAAATAGATTTGATTTTGGGGGCGCTTTGAATGATCGATGAGGTTAGACAGCAGCAACGGTCGAAACAGACAAACAACAACAACAATCACATCGTGATCGTCTTGTCTTGTCTTGACTTGACTCGACTTGGCTGAATGAAGGCTTACGAAACAGTTAAGAGCTGTCTTACACAGACAGAGATATGAAGAGAAACAGAAAGACAGAGAGAAAGAGAGACTCAAGCATAAGATCGCTGATCATATTGTGTGGGTGAAAAGTATTTAGACAGAGTCTAAGACAGTAGCTACAAGAGAGCCAGCGATCTGTTAAGAAAGTTGTGTAATCTTGCTAAATCACTGAAGGATGTTAAAAATCAACGTGAGATCTACAAAATGTTTTGCTGACACTCAGATCACCAGATCAGCTTATTGATATTGCAAGATCACTCATTTGATGAATAAATATATCGGTCTATTCAGCTGGCAAGATCTCTCTGTAGATCAGTAGATCAGTCAATTCAATTTACAGATCATTCAATAGATAAATTCATTGCGATTGCCAGATCACTTAGTAGATCAAACGAGTAAGATTGCAAAATCTCTCAGCAAATCAGTTGAAACTGCAATATCACTCAATACATCAGCTAAGTTTATTTGGATTGCAAGATCAGTCAATAGATGTGTTAGTGATTTGACAGCGTGTTTCCTGTAAGCTCAAAATTGTTACAAGTAAAACAATTCTTGACTTCCCCACGATTAGGCTTAATAATTGGATCTTAATAAATTGTGATCACATTAATAATAAGTGGAAAAATAAGAGCCAATGGAAACCTGCAACGAGTCAAACTATAAATCTCTAAAATCTTTTCTCTCTTTACATAACTCCCTCATAGTATTCTTCACAGCTGATCAGCTTCTACAATTAGGCACATCAAGTTGAATGAAATTTGAAGCTTTGAGTATTGAGTTTTGCTGGATTGTTTATTAGCCAATAATTCCCGTATTCTCGTAACTTACACTCAGTCACTCAATGCCCGTCACGACTTTTGAGTACAATTATAATGTTAGTTATGAGCAATTTTTCCGAACAACAGGTGATATGTAAGCCATGCGAGCATATAAACCATCGATTTATGATGCCTGGTAGCCCAGTAACTGGTAAGAGTAACAGCAACTTGGCATATTAAGGGAAACCGTTTGGCCCGGCCTTGTCTATGGTCTATGGTATTATTTACCCATAGGTATCGGTTTCCAAAGCAAGTTACGGTCTTGAACTGAAAGACGCAAATGAACTTAATCAAGTAATGACCAGGTTGATGAGGCCCGAGCACATTTCTTTTGGACCAAAGTGGTAACATGAGTAATACACAGATACAGATCAGTAGCTAGACAATAAAACCAAAGCCCAGACGATGCTTGGCCCATTGCCATTAAAACTCAGCCGCATCTTGGGGGCCCTTCTAATTGGCGCATCGTCTAAAATGCTGAAAACATCTAAGAATTAAATAATCAAAATTGATGGAACCTCGCATACCCTGTAATTGGATCAATCAGTATTACGCTCCCAGTAAAGAATCCTTCAATATTGATTTGTATATGATGAAATATTCATAATAAATAAATAATAACCAAATATATAAGAGAATCTAAGTTAACAGAATTGTATTTAAAGAATCATATTTGTATCCCTAGCTAAAAAATATATCTCATTTTTCAGATCAACTCTTTCAATACCTACTTGCATTCTACAAACTTTATTAGTATACCCTTTACGGACATTTTATGAGTGCAGGGTATAAAAAATGCGAGCCACCGACTCGAAGTGGGGCATAAAACCAACATTTTATGTAATGTGTTCATTAGAGTTGCCTGGTCAACTCGAAGTTGAAGTCGTGGTCCGAGTCGCGACTCTCGAGCGTCTGCTCTCTTCTCTTTGAATAATTGATCCAATAACACAGCTTGCCGTTGATTTTTACAATCTAGCGATAAAATTTACTATCGTTGATCGATATTATCGCAAAATTGTTATTAATTGTTGGACTTTGGGGCCGCATAGACTTTCAGATTGTGGCCTTTTGTCTTGAAAAATTCTTCAAAGTGTTTTCTTTTGTCTCTGGCCTCTTAGAGTCTATCATTTACATATTAAAATCGATTTTATTGATAGCTTGGCATTTTTCTGGTATTTTGTATCATCTCCTCCATCTAACTCCATCATCTTTCTTATCCACTCGGGTTTACGATTCTTCGCTGACAAAGGTTTGACAGACCTCGTAAAATGTTGGGGTATCATCAAAATGGTAACTGCTATACAGTGGATGGTGGACCAAATCGAAGAGTTGTATCATCTACGTTTAAGTGGTTCTGCTTTGAAATTATAGAGTATGATGATATTCCCAGACTCTTCTATAGAAATATATCAATCGTATATATTTTGTATCTAACCATCTCCACATTTACATTTGTATATATCTGTATCTACTTCAATATATAAAAGACGACAAATATGTTGACTATAAATAATTATTTAGATCCGTAAGCTTGGAAAACAACATTTACAGGGTATACTTAGCTTCGATTACACTCTATTTAATAGACATTTAGAGTTTATGTTTGCTTCGAAATTTGTTTCAATTTGATTGCGGTTTTAGGTGTAAATGGCAATTAGTATGACGAGCAGGCAAGGAGGTTGAGGTGGTTGAGGAGTTTGAGGCGGTGGCCGCTTGGGCTGTGATTTTGAACCATGCGGGGCAGAGACTCCGCTGTCGTCGCAACTTTGTCAGGAGACTTAAGAGCCGGACTGTCCATTGACATGACAGGCGACATAAATGCCACACACGGTTCGCCATTGGCGTTTCTGGCTGTCCTCTTTGGCATTCGGAGTCGTAAAATCACAGAGCGATGCGCTTTTAGTTGTTGTTATAGCTTGTTATTGGTTGTTGTTATTTCTTCCTGTTGTTGCTGTTGTTGTTGTTGTTGTCGTTGCTATTGACATAAACTAGGTAAGTAAATGTTTGATCATTATACAGCAACAAAATGCTTGCAATTCGCATTTTCAATTCAATTTGTGGCCATTATCCTGGATCAGAGTATCCAAATCTGAGCTTAGCTTTTTCATTCGCATAATACGTGTTTTATACACCGCAAATTGAGATCATAAATCAACACTAACGAGCGAAATAACGTAACACACGTAACGCTACTGATACCAAAAAAAGAAAGCAACTACAAAAAAACAAACAAACAAAATGGCGGCGATTCTACGTGATTGATAAAATGGCGTGTCCAACGGTAAGCGTTAATCACTCTGATTTGACCGATTCTGAGGCGTGAAGTGTGACGACCTCGCCCAACGGCAACGGCAACGAGCTCAGAAGTTTCAACGTGTGGCAAATTGCGCGAAAGTAAAAGGTATTTTGAAAGTTTGCATACATACTCGTATTTCTTAATTCATTTACTTTCAAATTGTATTTATTAATTGAATTTAATTAATTATTCGACTTGATTCCTATGATCTTAATAGTATATTTGCTTTTTACCTAATCAAAAACAAGCCGAACAGTCGGGACCCCCGACCGTAATATACCCTGTGGGTTTACAGGATCCCGCTCAAATTCACTCCAGATGAAATTCTCCAGTAATTCGTTTTTTAATTTTTGTGGGCGAAGGGGGCGTGGCATCGTGATAAAATTTTGTGGACACATCAACCACAAAATATTCATCATGTGTGCCAAGTCTCAAGTCTCCAGCGACAAAACTGCTTTTGTTATGAGGTTTTTGAGTTACAAAACTGCTTGCTTTATGAGGTATTACTTAATTTGTGGGTGAAGGGGGCGTGGCATCGCGATACATCGACCACAAAATATTCATCATGTGTCCCAAATCTGAAGTCTCTAACTGTAATAATGTTCTTGTTATAAGCTTTTCCGATTTGTAGGCGAGGGGGGCGTGTCATCGTGATAACATTTTCTGGACACATTGACCACAAAATATTTATCATGTGTGCTAAATGTGAAGTCTTTAGCTGTCATATTGCTCTTGTTATGAGGGTTTTCAGCTACAAAACTGCTTGTTTTATACTTTTACTCTTACTTAATTTGCGGGCAAAGAGGGCGTGGAATCCAAAAAAAAAGATAAACTTGATCTGCCTGCAAAAATTAACAGTGCTGGGACACCAAGTTCAAGCTTCTAGCTCTTACCATCTCTGAGATCCTTTCGTTCATACGGATGGACCGACAGACCGACAGACCGACGGACATGGCTATATCGACTCGGCTATTGATGCTGATCAAGAATATATATACTTTATGGGGTCGGCCATGCTTCCTTCTTACATACTTTTAACAAACTTAATATACCCCCACAGGGTATAATAACAATTATAGAATACAAATATTTAAACAATGCTATGTATATGATGTACTATATTTTCTGTATGCTGAATAAGAGATGATCTAGTTCTTTAGGTTTATTAAATCTTTTCAATAGAAAGAGTATCTATCGTATATATCTTTCTCTGTCTCACTCTCTGCCCCTTTATCTTTGCTATATACTTATTTAGATAGTTTATAATTTTTAGCTAAAAGAGTTATTGTTAAATTTATTAAAAATGTGAAGAGATGTAAGAAGATGTTAGAAGGCTATAAGGAAATTAGAGCTCTTGCTGAAATCAGGATTAAGTTTTTTATAAATTAAATTAATAATTATATTAAATCAGTTCAATTTCCCAGTAAAAAAATAAAAAATAAAACACAGAACAGAAAAAGATAACTTGTTATACCCTGTGGGGCATACTCGTATTTTAAATTTGTAGCTTTTACAGTCAAATTCTAGCCATATATGCGACATATATTTACATGAAATTCTTCGAATATCAATTACGAACCCCTGCAATTTCTGAAGCCGTTATACAAATTCAAATGACTTCTTTTTTTTTGGAGTTAAGATCCCGCCCTGCTGGGTCGCTTCTAATGAGATCCGGCAATGTTTTCATTTTGAACTGAATTGGCGCTTGTGATTCGTTTTTATGCGTCCCAGGCAGGAGGCCAATATGCCGCCGGCACTTGCCGCAAAGAGACTGAGAGAGAGATAGAAATAGAAATAGATAGGGAAAGAGAAAGAGCGACTTGCGTCTAGTGTTGCGGTTCTTTTTGGCTTTCATTCGTGCGGCGCGTCTGCTAATGAGCCGCTCAGTTGATTTTGGGTCTTATTTATGGCACTTGGTTGGTCATATCTCTGCTTTGTTTCCAAAACATTTTGCTGTGGCATCAATTAAGCGATGCTCCCTCTGTCGGAGTCTCCAGCTACCGTGGCTATGAAACTTGTTTTGGGGCCAACTTCAACTCCGACTCCCAACTCGTTAAATGGCAGACGGAAAAATTGTTTTGCGCTACAACTAAAACATGAAAATTGAAATGTTTTATTAATATTTTTCAACAGCTCTGACGCAAGTTAATTAAAGATTTTTTTTATCGTATTTTATTTAAATCTGTATTCTCTTAATGCAGTTGCAATTGCAATTGTTTAACTCGTGACAGTTTGGACACTTGCATTACAACTATTTTGCCATTGGGTGGTTAAATTCAAAGGAGTTGAAACGGTCGACAAAAGTTTCGATATCGATATTGTAGGTATATGGATAAAGATAAAAGGATTTCCATAAAAATGTATAATAAAAATTTAGGCTATTGAATTATATAGAAGTAATTTCCATAGCAGCAATCTTTGGAATATTGCTAATTTTTTAAAATAGAAAATATTTATCTTAAACTAATTTTATTTAAATTATTCTTCTTTACATGTACCACCAATAAAATTACTATAAATATATCACATATATTATACAGTTATTATTGTCATGTAAGACTACAAATTTTTGGGCATCCCTTCATGTTTTCTTATGGAGATAGATCTCTCCAAAGTACTCTAACTCGCCTGGCAATAAAATCCATGTCTTACAAGCCTTGAACAAAACGCGTTTTGTATAAATTTCTTACCTTTTAGTTTGGCTCAAATACTACACATTTTTTGCCCATTCAAACATTTATAGCCTTGTCGGGTGGGCCAAATAAATACATACACAGATACAGTTATAGTTTCAGACACAGATACAGAGATACATCGCCACATTTCAGCCAGCCCGCATTTGGGGCGTTTACATTTCGGTCTAAACTAGTTTGGGAATGTGGTGCAGTTTAATTTTGTTTTTTTTTATGTTGGGTTAGCCTTTTCTGGCATTTTGTAAATATTTTAATTATTTTCATAACGCCCCAACAAGAAACCGACGGCCCATTTGCCAGACTATTTAACTGATCGCTGGAAGGAAACAAGATCAAGTGATAGGGGTAACATCGACTACTTTTATAAGTTATCTCTAGATCTTTGATATACAACTACTCTAAATTATTTAGTGTTATTTGTATTTTGTTAATAGAATTCTTGGAGTTTTCAGTTTACATACAATAATCGAAAAAATGCTCTGATTGCTATGACAACTCTTCAGTAAGTAAGTAAGACTTAAGTTTAATATAAATTCAATAAATTTTAGGAAATACAAACAAGTTTATAGCTATACACATATTTTTATTGGGATTATTTATAGATAGAGCTTGCTAACATTATGAATTGTTAGATTTCATAGAATTGGTAACATGTTTATCAATGTGGCTCGTATGTGCTAAGATGGCGACAACTTTGATATTATTTCAACTGTTCGCATGCGCTTTGATGACGCGCGCTTTCTTATTAACGGCTCATTAGAGCTGCCAATTGACGCCTCTGTGATGACACGCCCATCAAATGGAATTGGCAACACGCAACCTCAGCTCGTTATATGAGCCGCTGATTACGCACCCAATCTTTAGACAACCCAGAGAGAGAGAAAGAGTGCTGCAATTATTTGCACGCAAATAAACAATTCCAAAGATCTTTGGGGCGTTTATCACTGGTCGCACAACCCGGGGACAGCCAACAGGCGTTTAATTTTACGGCTTTATTAACAACAGGTACCCCAGACAACAGGCAACAGGTTGGTAACTATAGTTTGTTGAACAGGCAGTCCAGTCCAGCAACAGCTGGTAATTTGATGGCCCCCAGGGCAAACACCAAGTGCAGGCCATTCAAACTGAGCTACTGTCTTCGATGATTTGATATAACATTCACAGCATTACTGCCCCTCGTCATTACCAAATGATACAGCTGCAAGCAACTCAGGGAATAAAACAAAAACTTTGAGTAAAACAATACTAAATATTATTTGCTTTAACTTTAGCCAAGAGATTTTGAGATTTCCATAGCTTTAGCAAAACTTAACTTGTTTTTAGGAGGAATAATAATAATAATAATAATACTCCATAACTTCAATTGCTTTATCAATTTGGCTGAGAGTTCCCACTTTTTAGGATTTGCTTCAGCTCTAGATTAATTGGCACGTAAATTACCAGTAGTCGGGATGCTGATATCACCCCTCCAATTTTCCATTCATCTATATTTCTATATATCAATTGGGTTGAAGAATTCAATGTCTCCAAAATTCTGTCAGTCTGTGGGATTTCCAATCAGCATTGAAAACCCCCTTTGATTTTTTTGTCACCATCTCCTTCATCCATCGTTAAACTGAACAACCCTTAAACAAAAGTATACCAAGTAGTTCTAATATCCAGTCTTGCTTCCAAAAGCACACACACATTAAGTAATGCTTACTAGAAACAGTAAATTATTGTAACCCATAAGAAAAAAGATATATTTAAGATGGCCAGCACTTCGAGCGTTCCACGTAGGTTAAAGCACAAGGAAAAATCGGTTCGGGTGAAGAGTAAGTCTGCGAATGACGATCTTCAGGCAGTCCTAGAGAAATTCACTTTGATGGAGCAGGTGGACATAAGACGCAACTCTGAACTGTTACCGAAGGTGATTATGTCATTATGGCGGGAGTGTTTCAAACACTTGGATGTGCATGAATTTCAGCAGCAGCTGACTGGCAATGCACTGATTCAATTTCTGCACAAGATGCGACACCACTTTACCAGTGTGTGTTTTAAGAGCGAACAACTTCAGGAGCAGCTCAACATTCTCGATAGCAGTGGGATTGCCGAACTGCCAAGTGTGCGATATTGCGAAATTACTTGGGACAACAGTATGGAGGAAAATTCCACCCAATGGCCACTGCATGCTCTGCCAAAGCTGCTGGGACGTCTGCATTATCTCCTGGTGCGTATGCCCGTCCAGGTGGGATTTATTGAGCACTTCGACCAGCTGAAATCGCTGACTCTGCATGAGCAAGTGTCCAGAGAGGCTCTCACAGCCATTTGGACCGGTTGTAAATGCTTGAAACGCCTCAAGCTTTTGGGACGTGGCACACCCAATACAATCGGTATCTCGCAGTGCCTGGAGCTGCGTGAATTGACTTTGCCCGTGGCATCCTTTAATGCGAGCAGTGCCTTTGAGGTGCTCCAGATGGCACATTTGAGGTTGCTGGATCTACAACTGATGGATAGCTCCGCCGAGGCAATCACGGATGCCATATACCTGGTGCTACGTCAACGTGCCCTTGATATTCACAGCTTCCACCTGAATAGTAATCAACTTGGCAATGACAATTGGCTGTCAAAGTTGGATCTTCATCGCTGTATTCACCTGAAAAGCATCGTGCTGATCGATTGTCAATTTCAAGAACAAGATATGACGACTTTTGGATCACTGCCAATGTTATGCGAGGCAACATTCAGTCAATGCTCCCAACTCGAGGACTCGCAAGTGCTGGACTTTGTCAAGGCATGCCCCAAGCTTACACAGCTCCATTTGCTCAATTGCCAGCAGGTGACGAGCAAGTTGCTCTACGATCTCTGCGAATGGCGTTGCAGTGATAAAAAGGGTGCTCCACCACTTCAACTCAACTTGGGAGATTCTCAGCCACTCAAGGAGGAGTTCAATCTACATGTAAGTAATAGTTTGTAACGCTAGATGCTACATTCTTGTATCATTCTCGGTTTTTACAGTTTATGCTGCAATCGGCGATGCAGTTACTGGAGACGCCACGGGTAGATTATCCACATTTGCAGCACGTGCAGTTCCAATTTCTCCGTTCTGTTTCCAAGTAATAAATGTTATAGTTTTACTGCACCATTAACCACATGCAGTCGTCCAGCAGTTATTTAGATATTCGCAGCTCTGAGATACCACACCTCACAACTTTTCAGTTTTTCATCCGATCGAAATGAATAAATAGATTAATTAATACTTCAAATTGTGCTAGTATTAGGGAATTTATTAGTTTGCTACTAAATTTAGTGCCCAGTTATCACAGATTCGTATTCACACGATCAAGACCAACAGATAGTCAAATATACCCATAAGTACAGGATATTACAAGAAAAGTATGTTTATACTACAATATATGAACTGATCGCTTTCTCCATTTATCACTGGAAACTGTTGAATTTGCGGACTCATTGCTAATTGGCCGCCCGCCATGTGGCGATTTGTCAATGCGACGGTACTCGACGCATGCGCCACGCAATGTGGCAACTACTTACTAAAAAGCCGCTCCACACCAAACACGCGCAACACGCGTTGCAACAACAAAATTTGTCATGGCAACTTCATCGTTTTGGGCGGCCGTTTTGTCAGTGGCCAACGTCGTGGAATGCTAACAAATTTGTGAACATGCCACAATTTACAGCTCCATGGTTACGATTATACAACTCGCTGTATGTGTGTGTGTGTGTGTGGCCCACCCATTGTTATAATTATTGGGCGCCCATGTACAAGTGACAATTCAACTTTGACTGGCATTTGTGGAGCACAACATGCCGCATGCAACATGTGTTCAAAGTTGTTGCGCTTGTGGATCTAAAAAAATTTAACAGCTGTTCGACAACACTTTGATCCGACTGGAGTATAGAGAACTAAACCAAACAGGTAGCTTCATTGACAAGAACTTCGATATTTCCAGTGATATCAAATTCAACATTAATTACAAGTTTGCAGAAATCATAACCGCCAATTTCGAAAAGAATTGAATACCTTAGTTTAAAGAGAACTTTAAATTATAACTTAATAATTAACAATTAATATTTATTAAGAACTCTTGATCATTTCACAGTTTTAGAAGAAGTATACTATACAATAACTTCATTAATAATAACAATAATCAATTATTATGAACTTTTTATCAGTTTGATATGAAAATTGTCATATCATAAGTCCTATACTATAAAATCTATAGCTAACCTCTTTCAAAAAGAAGAAATTAAATAATTTAACCTACAAGCTTAAATTATGATACGTCAAAGCTTAATTTGATAACCATTTAATTCTCTTTACACCTGTAAACATTTAAATAATTTACTCTGATTTTATTAAAACACTATAAGATATATAAGCAGTTGCTAATTGCTCACTATTAAAATATATAAAATAGTAATTTAATTCTCAATATTGATTTAAGTTTTAAAACATCGTTTGCCCCAAACATCATTTGTTGGACATGCCCATATATATGTACATATGTGGAATCAATATTATTATTGCGTTGCCTAAGACATGACCATATATGGACCTGAAGCAAAAGTTTCTATGATTCCTTAACGAGAGAAAGGGACAAACATATATATAGTCTCAGTTAACGGGATCCTTCTAGATATTTTTCTGTACTGGCATGAACACTCTGCTGAGCGTTGTGCTCTGTCAGTAGCTTTTAGACGACGATTTTATGCGCATCGAAAATACATAAGTGAAATTAAATTGAATTGAATCTAGTAGAACCAAGTGTTATTATTGAATTGGATAACTGGGATATATACATGCTTATATATACGTATATTGATTATAAAACTATATCATTTTCAATGAAAAAAATAATATACGGCCAAATGCAATGTCTCTTGATTTGAATAAATTCAACACTAACGATTTCAGCGATCTACTATGAATTTACCTTCTCTTTCACTCTCTACACCTTACTGCCCTACTGCACACTTGTCCCCCCACACTCCACGTTTCCCTCGATCCGTTTGGCGACTTCTTAGTTTCCTTGCACTAATTCGTTTTCACACTTTTCATGCAACAGACAGGCTAAAATTTGCCGTAGGGGCTTTGGTTTTTCCATCGCCTAATTTTTGTACGCCGCTTTTACAATCGAACTGGCATCCCAGTCCCAGTCCGCACCTCAGCTCACCTTGCCACACCGCGTCTATTGCCTGCAGCAGTTGTGGCAGCTCACTAATATTTATATTTGCCCTGCATTTCTTTCGACCGATGCAAAAGATTTGATAAGCAAATGGAAATGCAGCTCCAACTGAAAGCACAAGAGGGGCGGGCGGGGGGCAACTGGGCAGACAAGCGACGTCTACGGCGGCGAAAGGTGCGAATAAATAATTTTCAGTAGCCACCACAGCGACCGGCGACCACTCGACGACCCACTGTAGCTGTAGCTGTAGTTGGAGCTGGAGCTGGAGCCAGACAAATATTTTATTGCAAATTTGCTGATATTGGACGACAGGCGGCCACTGCAACAGTTGCCCAGTTGCCCGGCTGTTTTGCATATTAAATTTATTTTATTGAATATGGACAAAGATATGTGCAGATAGGCGAGAATGGATTCAAAAGTATTGGGACTTCATCAGCAGTCGATAATTAAATCAAATGCTATCGATTAATATTTCCTGAAAGCGATAGATCATCTTGTGGTATTAATTTAAACCATAGAATAGCGAGCGTAAACTTAGCAGACAATTCTATGCTGTGTTTAAAAATTAGGGAATTTTACTCGTTTACATTTCAAGTGCTAGATTATTTTATTATTTAAAATTACACTATTTTTTCTTTGAGTAGCTTTGCTAAGCAAAGAATCGGCGAACGATAATCAAGTTTAATGTATTGATTATTTTTGCTTGAAAGCGATAAATCGCCAGCATTCAATTACTGCTGTACTTGAACCAAGTTGTTAACTTAATTTTGAAATAAAAACAAGCCGATCAGTCGAGCGCGCGCGACAGTAGGATACCCTGTGCAGGTCTTAAAACAAAAGTATTTTGAGAAAACTAGCTATTAAACTGCTCTTGTTATCCGATTTTTCCAATTGTGGGCGAAGGGGGCACATTTAGCCCAAGTTTCTTATTATGTGTGCCGAATTTCAAGTCTCTAGCTTTAACATTGTTATGGTGATTTTTCTAATTTTAAAACAAACGGGACTTGATATCGAAATTTGAAAATAGACTTGATCTGCGTATGGTATTCAGCAACCTACATTCCAAATTTGAAGTCTGTAGTTCTTAAAGTTGCTGAGATCCACGCGTTCATACAGGCGGCCGGACAGACGGACGGACGGACAGACAGACGGACAGGTGTCAATCGACTCGGCTATTGATACTGATCAAGAATATATGTACTTTATAGTGTCGGAGATGCCTCCTTCTGCCTGTTACATACAAATTCATTGTACCATTTTTAATGGGCACAGGGTATAAAAATAATTATAATGTTAAGTTTGAGTATTATAAAGCAACTTATGTTCAGAACTGTATTTATATGCATAAGAAATCAACGAAAAATGAAAAACAGTTGTCTTAATTTTTAAAAAAAACTAAAAAAATAATAATGAAATCATATTCATAATCATAATGTTAAATTAGAATATTCTTTAAAACATTCTTATGCTCAGAATTATATTTATATGCATAAGAAATCAAGAAAAAATAGAAAACAACTGAAGAAATATAATTTTTTTCAAATTAACCTGAACCAAGTCCTAAAAGTTCGCGAACCGAAGTCTTGCTCAAGGGTTTGAACCATCGAGATGTACCTTCTAAAAAATCTTGAATGTATCCAGCTTTGGTTTAAACTGTTCCAATTTAATTTTAATTTTTTTGAGCGTAGCTTAGCATGCATACTTTACGAACTACTCTCGTTTGCATTTAGAGTGCTGGATTATTGTATTAGCGTACGCCACTAGTCCACTCTCTCTCTCTCTCACTCTCTCGCGTTAACTCGCCCTAAAGAATCGCTCTCTCTCCCGAACTCTTCATAATTGCTATAACGCCACGTTTGGAGCCCAGCGGGCGATGAATTATTAATTGCCGTTGATTTGCATTGAGATTTCTTGGCCCCGGTTCATTATTAGAGCACTCTTGGCCGAAATGGTTTGCAGCCAAGAAATTGCTAGCCATGTGTAAACATAATAATCAACGGGCATTATATGTCGATATATGGCGATCAGCAAATGCGCTTTTGCAAAATGGCCGCCGGTCAACGTAGCCTCCAATTGACACCTGAGCGTTCGTTGCTGTTGTTGTTGTTGCTGTTGTTGTTGTAGTTGTTGTTGCTGCTGCAGCTGTAATTGTTATTTATGCACTTGCATTTAACTGTAATGCCATGCCCCTCGGGTGGTGGGCGTAACTGGAGCGTTTTGGTAGCCTATGCGATTACACAAGAGTTTAGCACTCTTAATTGTGGCAGAGCATAAGTTAATATCGGGATTGGGGCACATTCCAAACATTGCAAATAACAAACGCCCCTTTTTTCGGGGGCTCTCGCTGTGCTGTCATCCACACTGTGTACACAATAACCGATGACGAACCCAAGAAAAAAGTGGCAGGATTGCCACCACTAACACCGCAACCACTCAGTGTTGCCCGTTTAGCTATTTAATAGCTATTCCTAGTAATTTAAATGGAAAAGAAGAAATTCTATTAGCATACATAAAAATTGGGATAATGCATTATTTCCAGAAATTTAAGAAAAAAGTTAAAAGTTAAAAAAGTTAATGCAGGTTGAATGAGTTTAAAGCCAAGTGCAGCTAATATCAATTAGAAATATATTGCATTTAAAAACTTTAAAGGGTATTTCCGCCAAATAGTTGTTTCAACATAAATATTACAATTTATTAAACAAATACCAGCGTTGATATCGACAAAGTATCGTTGTTTCTAACAGAGAATAAGATAGAATAAGATAATCTTAATTTTCTTATTATAAGAATACAATACAAGTAAGCATGTCCAATCAAAAATATATTGTATATTTAGTTCTAAATTGTCGAATCGGTTCACGGACCGGTTACGGGACCCGTTTAACCCAAAGATTTGTTTTGAACCTTAGTTCAATTTTGTCCAACACATATATTTTAATTTCCCAATGGTTTTTCTTTTTTTTTTTAATGTTTTAAGCTTATACAATTGTTGAAAATAAAATAATCCAAACTGCTTAAATAATTTAAGTTAAGATAATAATTTGATTATTATTTTTACACTGTTTCCAAATAAAATTAAAACAAAATTATAGAAAGAAGTAGAAAATAAACTATGAAATTTATGTAATTATTTTTTTCCCAATAGAATATTTGTTTTCGGTTTCGATGAGAAGATAATTTTCAAGGTTACGGTTTATGCTTCGGTTCAGGGAATTTAAAAAAAAACCGAACCGAGTCAGATCTATCAGGGTTCGGTACAGAGCCGTTTTTGCAACCCTCACTTCTAGCTACTTCTTTTTAATCCAATTAGCTTTTTTAGCCCTGGAAATTCTGGCAACACCGCAACCAGCATCCAAACAACTAGGCAAGCACACGTGCTTAAGTTCAACTTGAGCCCCAAGATGCTGATAATCATGATGATGATGAGGATGATGATGACGCTGACGCTGATGCTGATGCTGACGATGGTGTTGGGTTGATGTGACTACTGTGTTGCAGCCGGGCTGGTTGTCAGCGTTGATCCCTGGAATTTTGACTTGGCCAAATGGAAAAAGACAACGGCAAACGGCTTTTGTGCTGTGCGCAACCACTTAACTTGCTTAAGCGCTGTTTGCTTGTCAAAATTGCAGCAGCCGCCGCCACCACAAACAACAACAACAACAACAGCAAGATGATGCTGAAGAAGAAGAAGAAGAGCAGCAAAAGCCACAAGACACGTCTCTTTGCAAGATGACGCACTCGGAAAGGCTCCTCAGCTGTAACCAAATGAATTAACCCTTTTACTTTGCGCACGGTGGCAGTGGCAGCCGCAACAACAATAACAATAACAATAACAAAAACAACAACAACAACAACGATGGCAACTGATTTGTTATATTCCCGCAGCTACTGTTGTTGCTGTAAGTGTGGGTTCTGTGATTTTGGCCATCAAATACGCCAGTGCTAAAATGTTAGCATACACAAAATAAATTGATAACTGATAACTGGATCATGTATCTAAATATTCGAAACAAATATACAATTTAAAAATAAATGATAGGAACAAACGCAGTGGCTCAGATATAATTTAATATATACCAAAAAAAACAGTGACCTATTTTTTATAATAATTTATGTTTTAAAACATCCAGCAGAATATACGACATAGCGATTATATTCAGCTGGCCAATTTTACACGCTGTTCCAATTAACATAAAACAGTTTTGAAATGCAAGAATAAAACCAGGGAAAATACTAACATTTAATTTAATTATACTAACACTTTAAGACAAACCAAAATTAATAAAATTAAAATTTTTTAGACCTAAACGATACCATTGTAATTATCTAATTGATTGTTTAAACTACTGTAATAGTAACTAGTGCTTTAAATAGAAGTTAAAGAAAGAAATATTATTACAGGCAGAAATAATTGGGATAAACTGTTATTAAAGACACTGCACACTGAACGAACTTTGTGGTCACTGTTGCCAAATTTGATACATTAGTACCACTTTTCAAATTGGTATCTTCATTTATATATATAAACATTCCGTTCATCTGTATAAACAGCTATATCTGAGAGACTAGTATATAAGCTAGAGACACACCAAACTTGATATGAAGGATCCTGTATATACCAAGGGAGGCTCTCCCATCGAAAACCAAATTGAATTAGAAGACAATCTTAAAGCTTAAAGTCTTGAAGTGTGGCACACATAATAAACATCAGACATACGATATGTCTTAAAAATTTCATGGCATTTGAATAATCAATTTGAAAGTTATAAATAAAAAAGTCTTTCCTTTCATTTTTACATGTACAAAGTTGCTACACTCTTAACGCAATGCCTGTACATTTTGTATTTACATTTTATTTTATTATATTTAAATTTATTATATAATAATAATATGTAAACGAAAAAAAAATGTTAATGCTACCAAGTGTTCTAACATTTTCCGAAACTTTTTTGGTTTGCATTTAAATACAAGTACAAATGCTTACCGCTTGCCACTTGAGTTGGAGGAGAATTGCGCGTAAATTCGTTGCGGTCTTGGGACTTGCGCGTCATCAACATAATCGCCGTCAACAGGCCGTCAACAACATATAACCGTCAGCAAAATGTTGCTACTGTTTTCAGCGGCGCAGACAGAAGCAACTGCCTTTGACCAAGACCAACCACAACAACAACAACAACAACATTGGCAACGGGGCAAATGTGAAGTGGTTTTTTTTTTATGATGAGCGAAGCACTTTCAACTGACGTAGCAATCCCGAGACCAGACGGTTTACACACAACAAAAGCGTGTCAAACATTCTGTGCAAAATCTGTCGGATGTGGGTACAAAACGAAAACAAAAAAAAAAATAAACAGCAACAAAAAAAAATAAGAAACTACTTTATATACTACTTGCATACAGGCATATAAGTATATATAGAGTGAGATCAAAACAATGATGCGACCGGTGCTTTTCCTCTTTTACACGGTGGAAACTTTCCTAAGCGTGCTACTCATGTACTTTCATATACGTGGCTTTTTGACTCAACCCTTGGACTTCCTACCGATTAGCAAGCAGATCAATCACTATTTCTACTCAATATGCTTCTATGTGTTAACGATATTAACCCTTTTCGCCAGTATCAATATCTGTACAGGTCATGACTATTCCAAATGCGAGGAAATAGTACGCACACTCTGTGGCTTCTTTTTGCACATTATCATTTCACTGATGACGTTGGAGGATGCGGAGAATGACTTTCATATGATGTACATAATGTCTATCAAAAATGAAGGAGTGGAGAAACCAGTTCATCCATTCTTTGAATACATGCGAGCACAGGCCGTATGCTCGCTGACCTGTGGAGTTGCATATCTGTTTCACAGCATCGTTGTTATCGACGTAATACTGTCCAAATCGAGCTCGGATTCTAAATCTAATGGCTCGGATGATGATGCCGAATATGAACCCGTTCGTCTCTATGTTGTGTGCAAGATGGTTCAGTCACGTCTGGAAAAATATGAATGGTTCAATGATTTTTCTAGTGGCACTCAAATTCCAATTTAATCAAATATAAGTTTTGAATTATTTCTCGAATTTCTGTATACATAATATAATATTTATTATACGCAAGATTTCTCTCGTGCCACTTAAATTGCAGTTTAATTTAAATTTATGTTTTTATTCATTACTAAAACAAGCCGGAGAGTCGAGGCGGAAGCGATGTTAGGGTTCCCTTAATCAGTCTTCTATGCTATTTATGGCAATTCAATTTTCAACCGATCTTTTATGTGGCAATTACATATATGATATGCGGCTCTAAGCAAACTTTATCAGAATGTAAAAGACAGTCAGCTCGGATGAGTTTTTCGAGTCCTGAATTTTGGCACACAGAACGAAGATTAGGGTCCCAATGTATCCTCATGATTTCATTGCGATCGGATTATAAACTCGGATAATATTCAAAACACAAGATTACTCAGTGTCGGGCCAATGGAAGATGAAGAGCACATTGTCTTTACAACGCACTATAGGGTACTATTAATGTTACTATTATTTCCATTTTGAAGTATAATTAAAGGGTCTCTCATAGTCGACTTCGACTGTAGCCTTTCCAAATGGTTTTATAATAAGCGAAGCACTTTCAACTGACGTAGCAATCCATGACAAACATTCTTTGCAAAATCTGTCGGAAAATAACACAAAAATATAAACTATTTCATATACTTGAACAAACATATAACTAGTATCTAATAATATAGAATATGTAAAGTGAGATCGAAACAATGATGCGACCGGTGCTTTTCCTGTTTTACACGGTGGAATCTGTTCTGAGCGTATTGCTCATGTACTTTCATATACGTGGCTTTTTGGTTCATCCCTTGGACTTCCTACCGATTATCAAGCAGATCAATCACTATTTTTACTCAACATGCTTCTATATATTCACGATATTAACCATTTTTGCCAGTATCAATATCTGCACAGGTCATAACTATTCCAAATGCGAGGAAATTGTACGCACACTCTGTGGCTTCTTTTTGCACATTATCATTTCACTGATGACGCTGGAGAATGCGGAGAATGACTTTCATGTGATGTACATAATGTCTATCAAAAATGAAGGCGTGGAGAAAGCAATTCATCCGTTCTTTGAATACATGCGAGCACAGGCCGTATGCTCGCTGATCTGTGGAGTTACTTACCTGCTCCATGGCATCCTTGTTATCGACGTAGTACTGTCCAAATCGGACTCGGACAATAAAAACGATGGCATGTTTAATGAGGACGACTATCAAACCGTTCGTCTCTATGTCTTAGGGGGGATGGTTCAATCTCGTCTGGAAAAATATGATTGGTTCAAGGATTTTGCTCATGGCAAACAAATTCCAATTTAATCAAATTTAAATTTATTATTATTTCTCGAATTTCTGTATACTTAATACATTTATTATACGAGATGTTTCAGTCACATCTTATATATATATAAATGATTAATGAATGATTTTGCTCGTGGAAAACAAATTCCAATTTACTTAAATTTCAATTATCTAATTATTTTTCGACATTCGGCATACCTAAAATATATTTTTTATGAGCAATAATAAACTTCTGATCTTTCAGTCACATCTTAAAAAAATATAAATAATTCAGTGATTTAATCAAATTGAAGTTTTCAAATATTTCTCCAATTTTGGTATACTTAATATATTAATATGCTTGTTGCGTATACGTTATATTAAACTTCTGACTGTATGACGTCAGGGACGCAACAGTTATATGGAGCCCAAAGCCCTCAATGTGACGACAATGTCCCACAGATAAGCAGCTGTCAGACACAAAGGGCGCATGTGCCGTACTGAGTCTAGAAAATCAATAAATTATGGGCTAAGGCCAGTCAAGAGCAAGGCAAACCGTTGGCCCTGCCCGGCTCCGGTACCAAAGTTTTCCACCCAACTCGTGCAGGTTTGCCATGTGAGTGGTGAGAAGTGGTGCGGAGACACACTTGGGTGCTTTTTTCATTCATAAAACTGAGCGTTCACTTTCCATTTTGCTTGCCTTACTCAAGGCTATTTTTAACGCACACCGACCGGCCGGAAATTGCGTTTGAAGACATCTTTTTGGCGCAGTAAAATATAAAATAAACCCTAAACAATGTGAAAAAGCAGGCAAATCAAAACTTAATGGAAAACTAAATATTATAAGCTCGTTTAAATTATTTACATAATAGTAGAATATTACTTTGAGCATCTACACAGCTTTCTGCTGATAAATAGTTTATGCTAATTGATTTCGACAGCTTTGTCTGTAATAGTCAGCAATTGAGGTCTGCAGTTTGTAGAGTATTTTAAATACGAATTGTAGATTGAGCTTGATGCAAATCTATATAAATGAAGCCAATACTAAAACTTAACTTAATTAACTTAATTCAAAACTAATCAAAATCAGATCAATTTATTCTGTGAAATGCCCCACAATGACACAAACTTGAATCAGTTATTTTGTTGGTCATTTATCATATTCAAAAACCAATTGGCAGCCTGACATATTATGCAACGCAACTACAAATGAACTAAATTAAATATCACACTCAGTACTTGCATAATTACAGTATATGTAGGTTCTCTGGGGCCTTTAGTTCGTCCACCTTGTACAAGGAAATTAACTTTAACCATCACAAAAGTATGCAACATTAAAATTCAAATGGTTGTCTAACAAAGTTTGAGATGGCGCGACACAGGGAAAGCAGGAAAAAATGGGAAAATCAATAAGGACGCCTAATCGGCAGGCGACGCGTGTCCTTGAAAAGTAGGGGGTCCAAAACAGATTTGGCGAAAGCCATTCATGAATACCGAAAAACATTTTATGAATGAAACCCAGCACCATTCGAACTCGAAGCATGGGGAAATTGTATTCGATTGACATGCGCATTAAAGGACTTTTAAGGGGTAACTGGGAATGCTATAGCAATTTCCCCGAATCGACCGCTGACGTAACTACGCTCAAGGTCAGCGTAGAATTTCATTCATAAAATTGATACGCCCAAAAGGGGCGGCGCATGTGTTGCGGTAAATTGAATGTTAATGCATGTGTGTGTTTGCTTGTGTGTGAACACGCGCGTGCCTGCCCAAAAGGGGGAAGGTTTTGGTTTCATTTGGTTGGATTGAGTTGGGTTTGTCCTGCGCCAACGGAAGCGGGTTGAAGGCACGTTATTTGCAGCTTGTTGATTTTTCTACGCGGGTAAACACGGAGCCCGCAAATAAAGTCATTTTCATTTTCATTCATGAATCCAACATCGCTGTTTGCTTTAAGCATGAACTCAACTTTGAGCTTATGTACTCGACATGTCCAATGAGCAAACTTGAGTTTGGGTATACTGACTCACTTGGGTAGGTTCCATGCCGGCAAGAAAATGCGAAGGACACTTTACCAGACCAGGAAATCACCAAATCGGCCTACACACATAAATTCAACCAAATTTAAAGGTTATGCAGAGGCGTTGCAAAAGCCAGAAATTAGGATATCATGTTCAGTTTACATTTTAAATTTGCAAAAACAGTTGAATCTATAAACGGGGGACTCAGACTGAAGCCATAACAGAAACAAAACTTTTTCTGCATTTGAAAAACCAAAATTCTGCAAACCGAAATAAACGTTTAGTAACCGAGTTATAACAATAAAACAACAACTAACAACAATTATACCATTTTGAACTAAACAAAAGTAAATCTACTTGACTAGAGGTGTAAAAATTTAAAAAGTCATTCATACTTACTTAAATTGTCTAAAGTTCTCAATTTCTATTTTTTTGTAATATCACGTTTTTTTTGTAAATAAGAGACGCTTGCAGTGTTACCTATGTAGGACTGAATATTTCAATTATACAAAATTAAATTAATTACCTTTTAAAATAATCATTTTATAATATGATGTAAGTTTTTAAAACAAAACTTGAAGCGCTGCTCAATTTTGAAAATTACCAAATAGGCTGCAAAGCGATTATATAATTTAAAAAAACATAGAAAGATGTGGCCAGGTGGCGAAAATTAAATAAAAAATACATGTGCAGCACAATTTCGATATATATGTACATATGTATGAGTATGTTGTCGGTATGTTGCACATTGCGATTTACCCAAAAAAGTATGCAACAAATTTGCCAATGCTTTCTACTTTAACAGAAGCTTAACATTTATCCAACTATCTATCTACAAATGTTAACGTTTAACGTTAGCGTTAAGTTACTGTTAGTTAACAGTTGGTGAGCAGCAGCTGACTCGTTGATCGATTAGTATTACAAACCGTTAACGTTATCGATAAGTTGACAACATCTGTATCGACTTTTAAATTGAAACATGTTTATTAAATTTAGACTCCCGTCAGTATATAAAAAAGGCCTTTCTGGTGTAATAAAGACAATTTTATAGAAGCGAACATAATCATCATCATAGTTTCTAAATTAAACAATACATATAAATCCGTATTACTTAAGTATACACATACATAGACATTATTCAGGGTAATACCCAAGCAAGTATTTCCAACCCCGCATAGGACGCAAGCGATTTACATTAGCCACAAGCCAAAATAAAGTAAATAGATAACCAGTCCAGGCTACGTCGAGCTGCCAGCAGCGCCGGGCACAGTTGGCTTGTCGCTAAGACTCGGCACGCCCATGAATGGCTCCGACTCGGATCGCTTGTGGGTTCGCTTGCCCAGCCGCTTGGAACGCTCCTGTTGTGCTTTGGCACTGATCTCGCAGCCGCCCGCATCGCTTAGCTGCAGGAAATCCGGTTCACTGCGTGCCAGCTCCTCATCCTGATAGACCTCTTGGGTGCCAGCATTCGGATTCATATTGGTCACCTGCTCGTTGAGACACACATCGTCTAGATCAACATCGCTGTTGTTAAAGAGCGCGGTGGCGCCCAGTTCCAGGGAATTGGTCACATCCAACTCCTGTTCGCTGGCTGCCTTCTTGGGCGTTGATGTGACTGTGATGCGTGAGAAGTTGATGTTTTGATCTGTCTGTGGAGCAGCAGCTGAGATATTTGTTGGCTTAAAGGGTGCGCTTCCGGTGCTGTTGATATTATTGTTGTTATTGAGTAGGTGAACATTTGAAGTAGTGAAACCAACAGTGGCTCCAATAACGGGTACATTGGTCATGCTGCTGGGCGTGGAGCTGCTCCGCTCCGTCTGATGTTCCTTCATCAGTTTGCATGCCTTGCCCAGGGCACAAATAGTCAGACAGATGCGTAAACCTAAGGCAAACAGATATGCCAGCAGGAAGAGCAGCCAGGCGGCCAAATTGTGGAAAGACACCGCCGTGTAGATGGCTTTGATCAGCACCACAGCCAGGGGGAATGGTATAAAGCCCATACGACGTGCCACAAGATCCGAGTGATCCGAGAAAGCGTGCTTCTGACGCGTCTGCGTCATATCATAGGCCAAACTTGTCGTATACTCCCGATAGATGCTCTCCGGCAACTCGTTAAACCTCGTGATAAACGCATGCTTCACCCAATCAATGAGTATCTCGGTAAAAAGCACCGCAATGCAGTCGGGCAACATAACACAGAACTGCGTAAAGCTCCAGTCAAACTCCTTCATTGTCTGGATCATTACAATGAACAGCAGCACAGACAAATGGAAACGTTCACGCACATCGCTGCAGGTCAGTTGAAAGAGATTGTTCTTGTCGAACTTCTTGAACACCGAACCCTTTAGTTCCACAAAATTGTTCGATATCATAATGGTGAGCAGCCCCTTATTGTTAGAATTTACAGCGACATTGAGACAGGTGGCCTGCAAAAGTGAAAGAAAGTTTGAATTGTTTAAGCAAAAGCAGGCAGGAATTATAGCAATATTTTAAGTTTTAAGTTTCTGGAATCTTTGAAAGAATCCATTTTCACACAATTAATACAACTTGAGAGTAGAATAAATTGTTAAACCAATAGCATGAGTGAAAACACAATAAATTTCACCGAAATTACTACAGTCGAAAGTTTTTTGAAAGAGATAAAGGAAGTGCTGTCCGAGTTTCTTCCTTATGACTGTCACATACATTTACCCAAAGTCATTATACCCATTTGGACATGGGGTATAAAACAACCTAAAAACTAAAAAGCTCTTTATCCAGCTTACTTGAAAATATGCTCGCTTTTCTAGTTATTTTTAGGTGTTGATATAGCTTTCTCAGGTCACGAAATGTTGGCATTACTGGTTATTCCTTCCATTCAGCCTTCCCTGTGATAATTTTATCGATAATTACCTGGAACATTATGAGTCCACTGTGCAGAAATACGTAGATAAGCGTGAAGAGAATGTGTGTCAGAACTCCAAAGTGTTCCCGCTTGGAGTGCTTTGGTTCCGTGGCCGTCCAGAAGAGAGCATCTATGGTATCCTGGCCAAAGGCAGAGAGCAATCGATCCCCCACTTCTAGCATATTGTAAAATATGTATAGCTTGATTATCGACTGGGATTTAATGATGTGATACACGCGATTGGTGTCCACCAGCAGCATTATCAGCGTCACTGTGATCCAAATGGCACCCTTGAGCAAATCACATATTTCTGCCGGCGATAGCAACCGCTGTCCGCTGCCACGGAGGCGAAAAATGCGGGCAACAGTGCGTGTTAGCAGTGACCAGACTGCTAGCAGAAATCGCACTGGCAGAAAGGTGTGTATATATAGAAAAGAGTCGGCACACTGCATAATGCCGTAGACCATAAAGCGCTCCAGGTCGCGTGGTATGCGCATAAAACTGTATATCTTCTGACGGCGTGCCGAATAGCGCTCCTCGTCGTGTTCCAACATGTATCCGCGTGTCATTTCCACCTTGAAGAAGTCGTAAAAGGTGCTAGTCTCTGATCCAGCTACTGAGACAGTACGTAAGCCAGGTGTGAGATACCAAAACTGATTCGTTATTTGGAGTACTTACCATTTTGTAGGCGTTGCTGTGCCGCTGCCGCAGCTGCTGTCGCTGTAACGCCAACGTCATCCTGAGGAGTTGGCTGTTTGGCCTTTGGCAATTTCTGAATATCTTCGTTTTGCAGTTCTTCGATGCGATTGGTACTGATGCTGACGTCACCGCGAAAACGCAGCTGCCTTTTGGTGGCGCTCGTATTTTGTGAATTATGCATTTAAAACTTTTATACTCTTGTTTTGCGGTGTTGCTTTGTCACTTTGGCAGGCAATTATATTTTGTTTTGCTACGCTGTTTCTACTTTTAGTACAGTGTGCACATAAAACAATTAAAGTGAATTTTATTTTGATAATGCAGCCCTGGTCTCTGTATATATTATTTTTATGGTGTGTGCACACTGACATTAAGAAAAATCATCGGATTCGTGTTTCCATTTGTGTATTTATTAAAATCCATCAATAATATGGCTGCGTCCGTAGAATTAAGCTCTTATCGTGATCAGCACTTTAAGGTAGGCATAAACAACATTTCGTAAACTATCAATTACCTATTCACTCGTTTTTTCTCTCCAGGGCTCACGCTCGGAACAGGAACGCTCTTTGCGTGATTCGACCACACTTTATGTGGGCAATCTATCATTTTACACAACCGAGGAGCAGATACACGAGCTCTTCTCACGCTGTGGTGATGTGCGTCTTATTGTGATGGGCCTGGACAAGTACAAGAAGACACCGTGTGGATTCTGTTTTGTCGAATATTACACGCGACCAGAGTCAGAGGCTGCCATGAGGTTTGTTTGATTCGACGCAGCCACATCGACAACAACAACAATCAGTTGCGTTACATATATTTATTGTTTTTTGCAGATTTGTGAATGGAACCCGATTGGACGACCGACTGATTCGCGTGGACTGGGATGCCGGCTTCATTGAGGGCCGTCAATATGGTCGCGGCAAGACCGGCGGACAAGTGCGCGATGAGTACAGAACAGATTATGATGCTGGTCGAGGCGGTTATGGCAAACTACTCTCCCAGAAGATTGCGCCCAATACTGATAGCCGCTAAGATCAAAAGATTGGGCCTCACTAGACATTAAAGCAAACATTATACATAGTTTTTCTAATCGCATATTGTGTATTTCTACATAGTTCTTTCCAATATAAGTATAATTGAAATTGTGATATTTTGGCGCTCGGCCACGGCACTAATGATTACTTGATACGTTCTCTACAAGCCAATATTTGAATTTATGCGCTACACATCTATTTTTTGCCAATGTTGTTGGCCAGTGAGCAGCTTAAACCGGTACCATCAGGCTCCACGTTCAACTCCTTAACCTCGCCATTCTGCACGACCATGGAGTAGCGTTTGGAGCGCACACCGCCCAGCGGTGGTAGATCAATAGTAACATCCAATGCCGAGGCAAAAGCGGCCGATGGATCGGCCAGCAAGCGAACCTTGCCAGCTGCTCCGTGCTGCTTTCCCCAAGCGGACATCACAAACGGATCGTTAACAGATACACAAACGATTTCATCTACGCCCTGCTCTGCTTTAAGCGAGTCTGCGGATGTTATATAGCCCGGCAAATGAGTCTGCAGCAAAAAAAAGTTACTTAACAAACTAATTAATAATATAACTGGCAATAAACTCACCTTTGAGCAGCCAGGGGTGAAAGCACCAGGCACTCCAAAGAATATCACTTTCTTGCCATTTGTCAGCTCAGCGGTGTTTATCTTATTTGCAGGCGAATCCTCAAAGAGGTCCACAGATGGCACTTTATCTCCAACCTAAAATAGAACACATAAAACAGACACATGCATACATTATTAACTATGTATGTATGTAGATGCAACCACGGCGTAACTATCCAAAAAGTGATGCATGTACACCATTGATGTAACCATGATAATGGCCTTGTCCTTTACATACATTTTTGACTATGTAGATGCAACCATGGTGAATTGCTCACAAAGTGATGCATTTCCACTATGGATGTAACCTTGATAATGGCCTTGCACTTTGCTTTAATCAATATTAATGCGGAACAATCTATTCTTATGTAATTTTTTAATTGCAGCGAATGTATGTGCTGTTTTATTTGCGATGTTGTGATGTGATGAATCTACCTTAACCATGGCTCCAAGTGTTCTGGAAAAAGATCGCACGTTTGGCTTCGCAGAGTTAACAACTCGTTTAAGAAAATTGCACGCCTGCATTTCTGACACTGACACCTCTCACACCTACTGAGCGGTCTATGCAAAATCGTAGAGTTGCCAGCCTGTTTTAAATAAAGCCGAACCGAAAATAGCATGAAATAAAAGTCAGTCGTATATTTTTTTTACTAGCATTATTAGAAATAATCAAATCAATTATTTGTTTTCGTCTTCGCCAATTTGTTTACTGGGAATTGTCAGCAAAGCGTTCCAAGTCGTCCAGGCTTTGTTCTTTGAGTTTAGCCTCGAAATCGGTCATGAATTCGTTGGTTAACCTTTCGGACTGCGCTTCCGTGTAGAATTTGCGGAAGGCACGGTATATGCAATCACGTAGTCCAGGTTTCATTACCACTAGGTTGAGCTTGGTGCCTTCTTTAATATTTGGATACGAGGCAATTGTCTGATCATTGTTTAGTGGTCGGCCGAGCAGAAGGAGCTTCTGATTTGTAGCGGGAATTTGAAGTGCGGCATCTATTTTCTCTTTCACCTCCTGAATTGTGGACGTCGGGGACACCTTGTCAGAAAAGGAAGTGATTAATGTTTTAACGAGTAGTACATAGATTGAACAGATCCTACCTCGAGTGTGCAATCTTTGCCCTTAAGCACTTTAATTGTAATTTGCATGGCAATTCTTACGCTTACGTTCTTAAAACTTAATTATTTTATAAACAAAATAAATTGCATGACAGTGTTGCCATCTAACTTAGTGATGTAAACAAGTTTCGATATATATATTCATTTCAATTAATTAAAGTTATGGTTAGAAATCGATAAGATAATTATTATAATCGCTGAAATTCGAAAAGCTATTTATTCTGTAAGATTAAATATTAAATATTTACAACATTTAGCGTTTCGATTTAAATCTGTGCGTATATCGTTATCGATGTATTGAAGAAGTGGCTTTCGTTAAATCGAGTCATCGCCATTATTCCCTGGTAGCTGGTTTTGGTCTGTCTGGCATCACTATTTCTATTCAGCAGCGACGTTGCGTGAACAAAATATTTTACATAAATAATTAATTATAATTAAACTAGCTATTGATGTTGAGTGTTATTGAAGAAAAGGTGAACCAGAATCCCTAATACAGATAACAAATCGTAATTTGCGCGAAAAACTTGTAAAATTCACAATCAAAGGAGGAAATTACAGCGCAAAAGTGAAGCGCAAATAATTCACACAGCAATAGCCATAGCCTCGAGAGCTCGAGTGAATTAACGAGAAAACAGTGCGAGTGCGATTGCGAGTGATTTGTGTGTGCGTGTGTTACAGAATTCGCATTTTACGTAAAAAGAAAAACACGAAAACATCTTAAATCAGTAAAAATATTTGATGTTAAATCGTAGCAAAGGCAAATTGAACAAGTTCTTGCAGCTTCTGGCGGTAAATAGATGGGCCTCCCTCTCTTCACCAGTGCCTGCCCAACCCTAAACGCTTCCCCTTTTGACATTCACATTCAAAGTTGATTTTTTTTATTTGCATACATACATATCTATTATTGTTTGGCTTGCCTTTTGCTGCAACTATTAATTATGCATAGTACACATTCATTTTATTTTTATTCTCTCTCTATTCCCTCTTGTTAGCGAGCAGAGCTGTCGCCCTCTGTGCGCTCTAAGGTGACATATAAAGTATATGAGTGTTTGCAAATATTCCTCATGCATTTTGCATATATTCGGGTTGCCCTTAACAATATTTGTATAGTGGAAAGACCCAGCAATTCCCCAAACCCTCAACAATACTAACAAATGTTGTCCACACTTGACGTTCGCATGGGAATAGGATGAATTCTGAGTCTGGCAACTCTGATCGACGGCCATTGCTTCGCAACTTGTTGCTTGCTGTCGCATTGCGTCTGTGTGTTTTGGAATTTGTATTTATTTTCTGCGATTGAATCGTGAAAAAGCGAAAAATGATATGAGAGCATAGTAAGACGCTTGCGATCAGGCCGTCACCTGATCTACAGCACAAGTGAACCTGTTAATCTGTGGCCAATTGGTCAAATCCCTACAATACTTTAAACTCTATACATGCATACAAACATATCAGTGTATGTACATACATATATATATGTACATATGTAGTTGTATCGGAAGCCGTATGCTTGAACTGATCAAGTGCAACCTCTTGGATATGTTTAGAACCGTTTGTAACCGGATTCGGTGTGTTTAAAACCATCGCATGGCATTAATGTGTGACAACTTCGACTTCAGGCCAAGTGCGCATTTCTAGCGGTTTCCCCCTCTCTTTTCCCCCCTCAATATTCACAGTGTGTTTGTGTGTATGCGTGTTCGTGTCCGTGTATGTGTAGGCTGATCGGTAAATTTACTGCATGTTGTTGTTGTCATTATTATTTTTTTCTAATTTTGTTTTTGCTACGTTGATTTTCTTTTCAACACTCCCACAGCGGTGGTTTTTAAATTGTGCCTGTAATTGTCAGATACAAATCAATTAAACAAGAGAAAGACAGTGAAAAAAGGAGAGAGAATTTTGCTAACACTTATTTGTTGTGTGCGGTCGCAGCTGTTGTTGGGTTGGTAAGCGTTAGAAAGAAACAGAAGCAGTACAATATAAAGCTGCAGATAAAGCTGAAAGCGTATTATGGATAACGACGCGTTAGAAACAGCAACAAAAAGCCCGACAGCAGCAGTTGCGGTGCCATCAGCAGAGCCAGCAGCAGCAGAAGCGTCCACCAAAAACGAACCGGCCACAAATAACAATAATAACAAAGTCACAACAGCCACTAACGGTATCAAAGAGAATAGCAGTAACTTTAGTACAACAACAACGCCAGCAGTAGCAGTAACAACAACAACATCACCCATCGCTCTGACCAGCGGCATTGTTGTTACTCCCAACAGTAGCGAGGTGAGTAATAAATGTTTCAACTTCATGTGCATATTGTCTTAGACCGTTAGTTATCGAAAAACAATATACAAAAGTCAGAGTGTTGATATCTTATTTGTTTCAATATTATTATTTTAATAACGAGCATATCAACAACCCGACCAAATAGAGCATGTTAAGTAATTGACGTCAATTATAGAACAATATTTGTGTGTTAGTCTCCTCGTTCCCATACACTTAAAGACTTCCTTGTGGCAACAACCTTAACGTACCAATGTAGTATATCTAATCTTATCATCGCCAATGTGTACATACATATGCCAAATGATTGATTTCAATTAGATTCTTAATGTTTGCCTTCTAAATCAGAAATCGATATAGAAATCGCAAATCTATGAGCCACAGTCAACTGTCAATGCATGTACTAATACCACGTACATACATACGTGTAGAGATTGTCCACATTTCTCTGTTGGCATTACTAAACTCGAGACTAACACCCCTTCCACAGGCGGCAGCTCGACTTAAGCGGCAAGGATTTGCAAAGACCAAGGTAACAAGAAACGTACCATTGCAAGGATTTTCAGACCAATATATGTTTGCAAATGTTTCTCTTTATTTTTGTTTCGATTGAAAACTTGTACAGTTTGTTTTGGTTATTGCTTTTGATTCGTTCTCTCTTTTCCAACTGCATAGAAGAAGAAGCGTCCTTCAGACTGACATTTGCATTGCTTAATATTTGCAGGCTAACAAGACAGACAAGGACAGCACACCACCGCGAGATGCACCGCCGCCCACGCCGATTACTAAGGGCCTAAACCTTTCCACCACACCGCTTGTGCGCAAGGAGAAGCGACAGAGCAGCACCCGTTACAATGTATCCAAGAACTGTGAACTGACGGCGCTCAGTCCACTCAATGAAAGTGAGTAAACACTATATGTAATTATGTACATACATATGTACATACCACAAATATGTATGTATGTATGTATGTATATGCACAACTATGTATGTGTGTGTGATAATAAATATCTGGTCATTTTTTTCGTTGATATTTGATTTGCGTATGTCTCGCTCAGCTGTTGAATTACAGTTGTACGTTTGCTCTATTATGTTTATTGTTTTATTTATTTATTAAGCAAGTTCGCAAAGGTCAAGTGAGTGATGACTATTTTGCAGGGTTGTTCAACACTACCACAAAGTAACAAAAATAAGCACAGCTTACATATACATAAGCATACGTCAGCTACGCCCACCGCCCCATTTCTGACACTTGCGCTCTTCCGCTGTTCTTAGCTCGCTCTCTCGTTCTCTCTTTGTCCCTCTGCCAGTGTATCATATTCATTTTGTTTGATTTTTTATGGCTTACCTACTTGCTAATTATTAAAACGTTTGCCAATGGCATTCAAATTGTTGCCTTTTTGGCTTTTTGGCCTTTGTTGTTGTCGTGTCATTAGATATGGAAGCTCTCTCTTGCAGCTGATTTTGCTGCTGCGCTGTCGCTCCTCTCCCTTTCCCTCTCTTGCTCTGTATCTGTCCCTTTCATTTGCTCGCCTACGTCAAATGTTATCGATTTTTCCTGTTGCCTGCCCTCAGCAAATTATCCCGCAGTCAACACGACTTTGAGGCAGCTCCGCATTAAAAAATCAAATTAATTAATAACTTTGCATAGCGGCAACATTTTACAGCAACAAATTAACAAGTTAGCGCTTGTCTTTGTTGCCGGGTGCAAAAACCGTTACAAGAGAATCATATTGTTAAAGTTTTCAGACACTGCAAAAACCGGTTGAATTCGCTCAATAGAAATTCGTAAGTGTTTAGATAGAATTGTAAGAAAATTAACTTGCCTGACATCTAGTATATATATATTATAGTATCTATTTAATTTCGCCAGCAACTGCTCCCAGCAATATTTAATAAGTTCATTATTTCAATCATTTGTTCATTTTCATTTCCATTTCGTTCTCATTTACATGCCACATATACATAAATAAATCATAATCTATATATTGCAATTCCCATTACAGATGCTATATACATAATTTGTGCTTAAAACGCAAACACAAGAAAATAAAAACAGAACCGTAAATAAAGTAAAATAGAATCAAAAAAAAAAAAGAAGAAAAACAGTATTAACTTTTGATAGTGTCGCAATTTTCCTATCCGTTGTTGTTTTACAATACATGTTTGTTTGTTGTTGTTGTTAGAGAATATAGAGAGAATTTATAGTGTCGCAATTAGCAAATGAGAACATTAAGCCAAAGTGCGCCGTGTAATTTCATGCGATGCGTTTCGATTGCGCTGCCATTAAACCAAGTGCGGCACTAATGAAATGGTCATCGGTGCTATGTTGCTGACGGGTAACCACCTTAACGGGCCCAACAAACAGCAGCAACAGCCGCAGCAGCCGCAACAGCAACCACAGCAGCAGCCAACGACTGCCAACAACAATACAGGTGCAAATCAGCAGGTGCAACAACAGCAGCCACAGCAGACAACAGCAGTCACTGGTTATTATGCCCTTGGTGGCATACGAATACCCAAGTCGCCATCATTTCACAGCGGCTTAGATCAGCTGGCTGACGACGACGACGACCAGGACGAGGAGGGGAAGTCGGGAGGTCAAAGCGATAGTTGCAAATTCAAGTTCAGCAGCGTCGAGGAGCTAAAGGCCAAATTTGAATTGCAGTCACGTAAAATGCCACTGTCGCCACCGGAGGCAAGTGCCGCCAACGTCAGCAGCACGACAGCATCATCATCATCGCCATCCTCATCATCGACCAGCTCGAATTCATCATCGGCATCGGCTTTGTCATCGCTGTCGCCGGCTCCCTCGTCCGGTGCAGCCAACTCCTGTGCGTCTAGCTCATCATCGGCAGTGACATACGGCGGTGGTGCGAATTCGGCTGCTGCGGCATTAATTGCTTCCTCGTCGCCCTTTGGCTCACAGTCTTCGACATCCTCATTGTCGCTATCTTCCGCCACGACAAATGTGCAGCCAACAGCAACTGCAGTTATGTCCAATGCAAAGAATACGTCCAGCACAACAGCAACTGTAACGGGAGCGGGAACTGAAACAGGAGCTAGTGGCAGCGGCAGCGGAACTTCTCTGGTGTCAACATTGGCGCAACATTTCTCGGCGGTCACCACGGCCAGTTCTTTGTTGAGCACTGCAGCATCTGGCTCATCTGGTCCCACCGTCAGTTCGGCCAGCACCAAGGTTTGCAGCAATTGTTGACACTCACACTTGACTCGCTCACACATACACACACACACACACCAAACAACAGCAGACACACGAGTTGTACACATAATGAATGAAATTCTCTGCTCTACTCATTTCATAAATCAAATCACGCAAACGCAACAATATCATCATTCAATCAACAGTCACCCGTGAGCGCCGCCGCGGCCATTAAGAGCATATTGAATGCCACTAAAAGTGTTGGCAGCAATTCTGCTGCCTCGAGTAGTGGCAGTTGCAGCAGTGGCAGTGGCAGCAATAATGCCACCGTCACTACCATCAACAACTCCACTACAACCACCACCACGAACAGCAGCAGCACGATCAATACCACCACCACCACTAGTGATGTAGCAACCGAGGAGCAACTGCAACTGCGCACGACGGTGGCACAGAATCTGGTCGGTGGCATTAGCATTTCCTTGGGCATTGGACAGCGCAACGGCCATGCGGCGACTGTGGCGGCGTCATCATCGTCAACGGTATCTGTAGCTCTATCGTCATCGTCATCATCGTCGACGACGTCGACACTGCGCCAAAACGGCGACGCCTTGGGTTACAATCTGTCGTCGCCGCAGACGCTGCAACAGCTGACGGGCAGTCCAGGACGCGCACGCGATCGGAATCTGTTTCACTTACCGCCGAACGCATCAACTGCGCTGGCTTTACCGCCACTGCGAGGTTGCTATTGGTTACGCTCCTCTCCTTAGCTTCTTAGATCAATTTTGTGTTAACAATTTTTCAGTTTCGCTTGCTTTCCTTCGTTTCTTGTCCATTTTTTAGTTGTTGTTCTTACTTGTCGATGATCTCCTACGATTTGTAGTGCATTTTAAGTTTACATTTTATTATATATATCATTTTAAATATATATATATATATTAAACTCGATCGATTCCGTTGCCTTCATAGAAACGCCAGCCACGGAGCGAGAGGAATTGCTACTGCAGAAAATTCGACAATGCTGCACTCTGTTCGATTTCTCCGAGCCGCTAAGCGATCTGAAATGGAAGGAGGTAAAACGCGCCGCCCTGCACGAGATGGTCGAGTATCTGTCGAATCAGAACGGTGTCATCACAGATATTGTCTACCCAGAGGCCATCAACATGGTACGATACGTTATATAAAATCAAAAGTTTACTAATTAAATTAATCATTGATTTATCCAGTTTTCAGTGAATCTATTTCGGACATTGCCGCCCTCGTCAAATCCGAATGGAGCCGAATTCGATCCCGAGGAGGATGAACCAACATTGGAATCATCCTGGCCACATTTGCAATTGGTCTATGAGCTAATTTTGCGCTTCCTGGAATCGCCCGATTTTCAGCCAAATATTGCAAAACGTTATATTGATCATCATTTTGTATTACAACTATTGGATTTATTCGATTCGGAGGATCCGCGTGAACGGGATTTCCTTAAGACTGTTTTACATCGCATCTATGGCAAATTCCTGGGATTGAGGGCATTTATTAGGAAGCAAATCAACAATGTGTTTTACAGGTGAGCCAAATGGAATTTGATGCTTATGAGGAGTGTGATAAAATCTGATTTAAATTGCGCAATTATCAACAGGTTCATTTACGAAACGGAACATCATAATGGCATCGCAGAGTTGCTAGAAATTTTGGGCAGCATTATTAACGGCTTTGCTTTACCGCTCAAGGAGGAGCACAAACAATTTTTACTTAAGGTATTGTTGCCATTGCACAAAGCCAAGAGCCTCTCCGTATACCATCCTCAATTGACTTATTGTGTGGTGCAGTTCCTTGAGAAGGATCCCAGTTTGTCAGAGGCAGTCATAAAGTAAGTAAATAATATAATTTCTTCTTATATACCCCTCTATAACACTGAGAACATTCTCGTCTGATTGCAGAAGCCTATTGAAGTTTTGGCCTAAGACACACAGTCCTAAGGAGGTGATGTTTTTGAACGAACTGGAAGAGCTGCTCGATGTAATTGAGCCGGCCGAATTTCAAAAGGTTATGATGCCCCTATTTCGCCAGATATCCAAGTGTGTCTCCTCGCCACACTTTCAGGTGGCAGAGCGTGCGCTTTACTACTGGAACAATGAGTACATAATGTCGCTGATAACGGATAACTCGCAGGTTATACTGCCCATAATGTTTCCGGCGCTGAATCGCAACTCGAAGACACACTGGAACAAGACCATACACGGTCTTATTTACAATGCACTTAAGCTGTTCATGGAGATGAATCAGCGATTGTTTGATGAGTGCAGCAAAAACTATAAACAGGAGAAGCAAATGTAAGCCAAATCCACTATTTAGCATTGTTGGGTGTAATTAACTTAACTTGTAATGCATTTGTCATTTCATTGGCATTGATTCATTGTTAACAAATCAGCTATTTATACTATAAGCAAATTATTCAATCAATCGTATTGCTTTTTACAGGGAACGGGAGAAGCTAAATCAACGCGAAGAGCTCTGGCAACAGGTTGAAAGCCTGGCCAAAAGCAATCCGGAGTGGACTAAGACGCGACGCTTCAGCGATTGCCTGCAAATGTCCGATAGTCAAATACTGTATGATCAATACAATGAGAATTGTGATCTAACCTACGATAAACTTGATCAGCAACAACAACAGCAGCAGCAATCAAGGCCGCCAGCGGCACTGAAGCAGCAGTCAAATCAGGAGCCCAGAGAGGTGAGACAAGCCTTAGCCACACTAACCACACTACACAACTACTAACTGAACACAGTACGTGTATGATGTTTGTGTGTGTATTATCGTGAACTTGAGTGTGTGCGCCAACGAGCTAATCCTTCAACCACCTGTCTTTAATACTAATCGATCGAACGAACGAACGAATGAGAATGCCTGTTACAAACAATAATCGCACTCATGTCATGTCAGTTATAAATACATGTTTCTATATCTGTATCTATTTAATATATATCTATATATATATGTGTACTTATTTATTGGTTTATCTCACAAACACACACACACCCACACTGCACTCTCTTCTAAAATGGAGTGTATGCGACCAACTGAATGTTCTTGACTAAGAGAGATACCCAACAAAATAGCTTATAAGCTTACTAACATTTTAGATAATACAGTAGATGCATTGGGGGCATTCAGCATGTCATTTTGATCACCAATAAACATAGATTTTTTACGAACTTTTAAAATAATTTGTAGGCTGATTAAATCAAAAGTTATCATGTGGTATCATTTAACAAGTACTGATTACTGGTCCATCATAACTAAAGAACGATTACTGATAAAAATTGTCAGCTGAATGCTCGCATTGCCACACGATTTACCCAGTTATCATCTGCAATATGTACATACAAAAACGTGAAAACACTTTGATCTAATATCAACATGTTATCAATAATTGTTTGACTGTAAAGCAGTTACTTCTTCATTTTTAAAAATTGTACTCAGTTAATCGCGTGTTATTGTTTTCCTATAAAAGTATTTAAAGAGGAAAGTCAATGTCATACGAGAGATTGACAACTATAAATGTATATATGTAAGCATCCAAAAACAAAATTCTAAACTGTAGTTCTATCCAATCATATTTACCCATTGCTCATCGTTCCTTAAAAAAATACTATGTATAATATTAAAACGATTATATGATATTTGTATGTTGTGTGTATTTAAGTAGTGCTATTTTCTTTAATGCGGATACCCGGAAACTAACTAAACACTCATTCTTTAAGTCACATCACAAGAACATCGGTTAAATAACATCTTTAGATCTCGTAACTGTCAAACATCAAGTGTCGTGCCGCACACTTGTATACTCGTAATCGTAATCGTAATCGTACTCGTAATCGTATAAGTAATCGATAATCTCTGTGTGGGGTTCAGGGGCGTTTAGCCCCTAACATTTAAATGCTTTTACGTTTGCATTACGCTCCGCTTACTCACAGATTCGCGGGGGACGGAACAAGGAGAAGCCGCTGGTACGACGAAAATCCGATCTACCCTCGGACAGCGGCACCGTTCGTGCCCTCATCGAGCACAAGCGACCCGATGAGTACCTGACAACGCCGCCTCCAGATGCAAACAACTGTTAGGCCAACTGCCTGCTATCCCCCCTGCAACCCCCTCGTTGGGCTGGTCCTCACGCTGGCACAGCCGCAAATGGTTCTTTTTAGTGTAAACACACAACACAGATATACACATATACTATACACATATACACAACAAAAACATAAACAAATATATATATGTCTAATCGATGATTATTATGATAAGGGGGCTTGGATGATGCTGAGAATAATGATGATGCTGCTAATGATACTGATGATGATGATGATGATAAGCTGGTGTCTCGATTATTGTTTGTATGTTATGCATTGTTGCAGTGGGCCTTTTCGAGCGTGGCAACACACGATTTCTATAGAATATATACATATATAAAAACCAATTAAAAACATATACAATAATATCTAATAATAAATAAAGAATTAAACATGCATAGTACGAACCAACAATAAAGAGCTAATGTCCCACTTTAAAATCAAGCTGAATGTCTGCCTCAAAATGCTTTTTGAGTTTCCCCATGGAAAACATGCGTATACGTATTTGCATGCCATTCGCCTCACTTTTCACTCAATTTGTTGTTTTTGCATGCATCTAAGTAATTGCCGCATTTTCTCTAAATAATCTGGACTCATTATGCTCTTACCATTTCAGTGAATACGTCAAAATTTGTACAGTTTTTGAATTGACATTGTGTAAGCTTAAGACGTAAGAAAGATCTACCACCTTGATTGAGCATAAAAACCTACCATATACATACATTAATTTATGTGTACAACTATTGCGTTATAGATGTAATACTCAAGCATACAATTACCCTGCGTTCTCAACGGTATACGAAAGTCAAGAATTATTATGCACTTTGCGAGCAATCCTAATCAGCAGTCGTCGTCTCGATTCTTAAGATATAATATTCAGTTCAGGAGTTACAATAGTTAATCAAAATACAATATGCAGTTGGTGTAACTAATAGCTTGTATCAACATTTATTATAGGGCATATCGAGCTTATTATACTTATGCTAATACAGAATTTACCCTTGCAACATTGACGGCAGTTCGATTTGTATCGCTTTGATAGAATACGGATTCTTTGGCAGCACGTTGATGGGATTTGCCATGAAAGCTGGGAGGAAGAGAATTGAGCATTTCCACAGAAAGGTCCACCAAAAATTTAAAATTAAAAAAAAAACACATCTGGTGAAATTTTCTGCCATAAACATATGTATTCTTATAGTTCCAACAATGATGAGCATATGGGCAGAATTTCACAAATGCAGTTTTTCTATATTATTGGCTGTTATCTGTAAAATTATCATCTAAGAAAGAGTTGATGTAACGATTAGTCCACAACATCTCTATTGTGGCATTAATAAGATAATCAAAAGGCAACAGTTCAATCCTGATAAACCTATTTTTTTTAGTTAAAATAAAAATTTAATTACATTTATTTATACATAGATAAATTTCTAATTGTATCATAAAGAAATGTATGGAACGTATTTAGTCGTTCTAAACGTACATAACAATGAGAAAGTTTTATATATTCAAATACCTGGAAAATTAACTTATACCAAATTATTTTTATACAAATTTATTGTGCAAATTCAGGACGAAACGCACTTTTATTTGTTGAACGTAGCCGTCTCGTATTTTTTGATTACAACTATTAATTGTAAAAGTTGATGGTTTTAATCTCTTTAAATAAATATAATACTTAGTATTATATTACTTACTTAATACTTACAATACCATATAGGATCAATCCGTCATCGCAGGGGTATACAAATTACTAATACTTAATGTTTCAGTTTCTACTTACATCTACTATGAAGTAAACTATTTGCTTGCATAATCAAAAATTTTATTGAGCTAAATCAAATACCAAAATATGAATAGTAAACCTAAATGAAATAATTCAGTTGTCGTACAAAGTGAATGTTATTTGGATTTAAAGCGTTGCATTTGGCTCGTTTCCTTTCCATATTCGAATAGATCAGTTTTTTTGATTTGGGATGTGCTCGTTTAGGGTAAATTTTCTTGTCGTTTCTATGCCGTCAAGTCACAGAATAAAGTTTTAACCAGACACAGTCCGTACTTTGGGCTGGAACGTAATAAATTATAAATATTATATTATATGCGGTTACCTTACCATTAGCAGCTTAATTATACTATATACGTATGCATATGTATTGTAATTTGTTAAAAACAAATTTGGTATGTATATTTATGTGTGTGTTTATATGTATATGTATGTATTTTTTGAATGTATTACATATTGGGGGAGAGAACTACAGTATATGAATCGGCCCAGACATCATTATTTTTGGCAGGAGCTATTCCGAGTGGGTTCCAAGTATTTTATAAGCGAATGTTCCTTTACAAAGAAAGTTACACTGAAACATTTTGTTCTCTGTAAGTTTCGGGCATTGCCACTTAATTGGGAAACCTCGAGTACTCCAACTGCTCCATCTTCATAATAGTATGTATAATCGCTTGATCATCAATATACATATATCATCCACATTAACTTTGGTAACGGGGACGAAAAACACAGACTTGGACTATCGCTGGTCGTAGCTACTATTTCTATATAATGATATATACACATATATTTATATTGGATCCGTGTCAGTCAATTGTAATTGGGAACCATTGAAAGGCACAACAGTCATTCTATATATACGTATAAGTCCTGGTTCCTGGCACGGATACTTAGTAAAAATATTTTCCAACTATTCTAGCAGTCGTATTGCAAAAACTTGACAAATTTTTGCTACCACTACCAAGTGCTGTACAGGCCAAGAAATGAAAGGCTTCATTTAGTTATAGACACATATATATATTATATATAGAGATGTATTTACATATTTTTGGCATAATAGACACTTATGGAAAGTTGACGAACAATAAAGAGAGAAGAGAATTTGATAAAAAGAAGTTTACGTGAAGGTTACACAAAATTCCCTATAAAGGAAAACGGTGAAAAATCAATGTTTTCAATATATAAAAAAAAACAAAATTTGAGTTATACAAGCCTAAATAAAATTGATAAAATTTATAATTAAAGGCATATAAAACATAAACAAAAGTGTGTAATTTTTGTAAAATTATGAATAAAAGTTAAATCATGTCAAGAAACAGCCTTTTTTAACACATCATACCATTCTATAAGCTAAAACTACTTCCAAACAGGTAAAACGTACAATTTTGCCTGCCCGATTATAGCATTAAATATTGGACATCATCAGAAAAAAAAAACTTAATAGCAAGGAACATTTACAGAGCAGCTTAATTACATTCATTAGCAACTAGTTACGCAAAGAGGACGTTAATTCATTAGATATTTTGGCCACTGAGCTTTGTATCCCTCGGCTTAATTCACTGGAACCTGGAGCGGCACAAGTCCGCGTGTCTTGATGGCCAGTTCATTGAGATGTTGTTGCAGCAACCGCTTGTTGACCTTTGCTCTGCGAATCAAAAAACGAAAACATTAATGCCTGAAGGGAATGCGCTGTATCAATATCTAGTACTCACTTGATGATCAGAGACACGTAACGAGACTTTTCGGCGTCGCTGATCAGATCAGTGGGAAAATTGGGCACGGCCATAACATTCTTTAGCCAGACGACAATTTCGGCCGGATACTTTTTGTTAATGGCCAAAAATAAATCGGCAAATTTATCCACTTGCTGTCGCGGTGTCATATAGCCGACACAAACCATGGCCGTGTGCATGATCTGCTCGCCGGTGGACAGGATAACCTCTGTCATGTGCGCATGGTTGCGTGATTGCATTACAAAGTGGGTAACAAACTGGATGCCGGCGCGTATGGGTCCATTCTCTGGTAAGGTCATCGAATGCTGTGCATAATAAATGAGACGATCGTATGCAATTGTTTTATCCTCCAACACTTGCGGCACCTTTTTAATGATTTGTGTGAGACAGGCAAAGAACATTTCCATGGTGTCTGATATATTGGAAAAGTTCTGCTGGGGTGTATTCTCGAACAGCTTAAAGCTGTACATCACGAATTCCTTAAGCAGCTGTTGCATCAACGGCTTGCAGCTCACCTCCTTGTAGAAGATGACAATGGCCTGGACAAAGTCGATGAATATGTCAGTATAACCCATCAGACTAGTTAAGCCTTTTACTTACCGTCTTGGAAATCTCCAGTACGGGTGCACAGCAACGGGTTTGAAAGCTGGCCACAATAAAATAGCATAAATCCTGCAGCATGGGTCGAAAGCTGCTTCTCAAGTTCACAATTGCATGCTTCAATGCGCTGCAGGCAGCCTGTGGAAATGAATTGATAATAAAAGATTCTTAACATTTATGTTTCTTGTCTTGTGAACTCACCTCTAAGACGTCGATCTCCTCCACCCACAGCTCAGCAATCTGCCGAAAGATGGGCATAGTTTTCTGCATAACCAACAGCACGGGTTGTACATTATGCACATTTTTGAGCTCATCGTCAAGATCTGTGTTAAGCGACGAGAAGAGAGTCGAGATCATATTGAGCCGGAAAATTGTGCGTATTCGTGCCGCTGGTATTTTCTGTTTGTCAGATACAGAGATCAATTTAAAGATACATTTCAATAGACAAAGCTTAAGATTCACTTACAGCGCCAACTTGACAAATGGTTTGCAAATCCTCGAAACAGGGACTGACTATAATGTCCAGGTAAATGGGAATCTTCTGCGGTGGTAACAAACTCATTAGTTTGCCAATGCTGAACATGAGACGCACAGAATCAGAGTTCTTCATGTGACCCGTGCCGAGTGTTGCCTGGCAAGCGTCGAGCAGCGGCTCCGCATACGGCTTCAACTGCAATTGGCAATCACGACATAGCTCCTTTAGTCCCAGCGTTGCCTGTGCCGACATTGTCGAGTTGAGACCGCGCACCAGCAGATCTATAGCTGGCGGTATAAAGGTCGGGTTGTCCATTAGCCAAGAGCAATACGAGCCAATTGTCTCTAGTGCAGTGCCAAGCAATTTGTCATTGAGTGTCTCATAGGGTATTTCTGAGAGCACGCGCATTAGCTTCGGTATCTGACGATTCTCTTCGCCGCCAAAGTGTTCGGCTACCGACTGAAACGAGTAGATGCAAGCCTCCAATTTGGTCCAGTGGGTGGGATGAGTTTGCAACTCGGCAATGGCCTCGTCTAACATGGCGGCCAATATTTCGAGAATATAACCGTGCAGCACATCGTAGCAATACATCTATAAATAAATTATAGATGTAATAATTATAAATTAAATATAATTGCAAGTGGGTGACTTACAAAAGTATCGGAGATATCTTGACGATAGCATCGAAAGCATTCCAGGTCATCGGAGTTCCATTTGTCAATGGAGCTTTCATCTGGCTGTTCGGATTTACGTACCAGAACGGTGGTTAAATGGGCATAGAGTGGTTTAATGTGCTCCCAGCACTTGAGCTTCTCCTCCTCGATGGGCATGGCGAAGACATCGCCCTGCAGCATGTACCAAAAGGCCAAGGCCATGGTGCTGCATGATTCCTCCACAGGATAAATGCCCGGCTTATCTGTACACTGCAGTATCTCGTGTACCATGCGACTCCAAATGCCATTTAACTCCGGATCTGTGGTCGTAATACCGCTAAGAAATAGCCCCGAGTGTCGTTCCACAGCGGACACAAACAACATGTAGATATGCACAATAATGTCCTCGTTATCATTGTCCCGCTTCCATTCCACCTGTGTGATATCGCACAACGAGTCCAAAAACATCTTAATTAACACTGCCGCCGTCTTGGGGTAATTATGACAATCTGGTTGCACGATGATGCTGACCATTGCCTTTAGGCAGGTCTCGGCCAGTTCGTTCTCGTCGGCGGACATGCACCCTGCACCCGAACGAATGCAGGGCCAATAACACTTGTTTACCAGCTCCAAAAGGACCACGCAAATACTAACGCATTCCTCAATAGAGTAGCCAATGTTTCTGAATAAGTTGAATAATAAATACGGGGTAAGTGTATTATATATATTAACTGTAAAAAAAATAACCTAAAGGATTGCAGTGACTTCTTTTCTCCGTAGCTAGACTCCCTCTTATATAAAATAATATATATATTATATGCCCCCATACCCAAAATTCGCGAGATCCAACAACTCAATGAACTACGAATTATTCGAGTTGTCATGTTAAAATGTCATAACTGTCGTGTTTTCTTTGTAAACTCATTTTTCTATCTAGTTAGCTTTTAATACACAACTGCAAGTGTTAAATTTGATTGCATTTTCATTCAATTGCAAAGGTTTGAATATTCTCATTTGGAATCTTAGTTGCCATTTCTTTTAATATTTTTGCTGTGACAAGGTGATATTAGAGAATAAAATATATAAAAAATGTGGAGGACAGTGCATATTTTTATCTGGGGTAAAATTCCTCAATATAAACGAAATGTGTATTGTATATACTACTTTGCAATACTCCAGTTACACAAAGCCTATCCGAAGCACACGAATAGAATGCGTATGATTTTTAATGAGGAATAGAATTGTGGAAATCGGTGAGTAAATGGCGTGTGAAAAATGAGCCGCTAGCAAATAAAAAATGACTAAAATTGCGAGATAAGGCGCATATAATAGACTTTCTCCAAATATAAATATTATTGCTTATTATCTATAATTCTTTAATGAGTAACCCACCTGATCCAGACGCTAACGCACTTGATTGCACGCAACATATTGCCATGTCCCTCGGTGTCCCATTCGGTGTTCATTTGCTGTTTCAAATACGTCTCCACGGTCTGCAGCACAAGCGGCACACGCTTGCCCATTTCTCCACGCAAAGTGACGCGCTTGACGGAGGTATGAATGACCTGCGCCTCCTCGGGTATGCCCAACAGCACCTCCAGCATAATCCAGAGCTGCACATCAGGGGTAACATTCGGAATGCGTTGCCGCTGAAATGTGTCAATGACCTCTTCAATTGCACACGGCCAATCCTCTAGCATATGCACAATGTAGGCGCTCAACTGAAGGCAAAATGAGATATCATGATATATACTTAACAACTGCTCGGGATGTGCAACTTACCGCAAGACAGAGCCGATTGAGAACCAATTTAGGTCCTGCAGCGAATTGCACAATTTTTTCCAAAATTTTTTGTTTCAGCTCCTCCCGACTCTCGGGTGGAACTTCGTTCCAATGCTTCATCAACTTGGAGTGCAATGTAATTGCGCCAAAAAATTGCACCTCTTGACTCTGCGCAAGAAAATATATGTATTCGTATTAGGAGAAGTGCTGCGCATTGAGATCTGTTAATGAATTTAACCTTGCCCAGTTGCATGAGCTGCCAGGAAAATTGCCAAGCCTGTGGGCTGGTCTCGGCCTTCGTCAGCCATTCGTGTGTAATTGCCTGCTCCTGCGATGTGGATCGGTAAAAGACTACAACTGCCTCCTCCAGACGCGCAATATCGATGTGTTCTAGATCCATGCTCGAGGACTACTTGTGGACCGTCCAAATTGCTCAAGTCCAGCAAATTTAGCAGGACTTGGCGTTTATATTTAATTTATTTTGGTGCAAAAATTAGCTCTCAACGCCTAGGGGTGGCCAATGGTTTTAACGAATCGACAATATCGATAAGAACCAAAATTGCAAAATACCGATAAAAGGGTTTTTATCGATTTCTTGCTCTAGGAAAATCAAAACCCGCTCAATTTGATATTTGTGGATCGCATCTTAGACTTGTATAAATCTATATTACAAATATTTAAAATATTGCCAACTACCAGATCAAATTATTTAATTATTGATTTTCATGGACTTGGCATTTATATTTATTTATTATAAATCAAAAATAAACTCAAAGCATAAGGGTGGCCTATAATTATGACGAGTTAAGTATATCGATATAAACACACTATCGATATAGAGGTTAATCGATTAGTTGCGCAGTGCAAATCAATGCCTGTCCAATTTGATATTTGTGGATCGCATCTAGGTCATTCATAAACATGTAATTAATTTTAAACATTAAAATTCAATATAAAATATCACAAAAAATCATTTCATTATTTATTTCCATGTGTTTCAGTTTGTAATAATTTGTTTAACTTGTGTCGCTTACTCGAAAGCTTTAAAACTGGAATGTTAGCTTCCAGAAGCAATATTTGAGCTTATAACTGTGTTCTTGTATAAAACACTTACTTTGCTCATCTATATAAAGAGTAACTACTTCATTTTTGCACAGCGTGGTCATGGCTTGAGAGGCATACTCTTTAGAGTTCGGGTCAAGCATGTTTCGTTCCACAATGCACCATTTATTAGTGCACAGTCCCAAATTCTGCAACTCAAGTAGATGAAATATATTTGCCAGCTCTTTCCCTTCAACCACTTGCGGCAGCACCACACGACATTGCGACAGTCCGAAATATTTAATAAAACTGCAACATTTGTAGGAGCTCAGGATGCGGGCACCTTTAGCAATCCACTCACAGGTCTCATTATCCTCACACAACACCCAAAGTTGGTCATCGTGTGCCGTGATAGAGAGAGATTCGCTAAAGTTCAGCCGCCCGCAGCTTCGAGAGGATTCAAATAGGCCATAAAAATGCTCCATTAAACGACCATAATCAGGTTGTTGCTCATCGATGTCTTTGTTGATAACAACTGCAAATCTTCGCTGTTCTGGTTTCATGGCAACGTAAGGAGCTGCCTGTGTTTCCTTCGGATTGTGACTTGATGCCAACGTGGAAGTCTGCACAGATTTCATGACAACGTAAGAAGCTGCCGGCTTCTCCTTTAGACTATGACTTGGCTCCACCACTATATTTGTGAAAGGAACAGTTGACTGTGTTGCAATTTCGACATCTACAATGTTTTTTGTGCCGTTATCATCAGGAATATTTGATTTAGGTATTGCAGCTGATGGTACAGGTGTAGATGCAGGTGTTTTCGTCTCTAAAACCTCCTGAATAGGTGCTGCCTGCCTCATCGGGGTGGCAGTTGTTGATGTTGGCTCGCATCGTTTATCGATATCCTCCGTAGAATCGCGTAATCTATTTAAAAACAAGAAAAGTTCAGTCGAGAGTGAAGAAGTACGAAGTGCAAGAATTTGAAATAAACTTGGTCAGGCTGCACATATAACAATTTTACACACCAAATATTTAGCTTCTAGCTCCCTGTTCGTTTATACGGACATGGCCATATAGACACTTAATTGCTGGTATTGCAAATGTTTATGTTACACAACTTAAATAATTACCTCTTTGTCGCAGAGTTTTGATTAATGGGTGACTTGCGTTTGGGACTCCTCGAATCCTCGCTCAAGTCACTGCTGTTACTGCTCTGATCCGTCGAGTCCGTTTCAGATGATGACGAATGCCAGGAAGCGTCGGAATCGAGATGTTCAACATATTGAGGCAATTGATCAATAGGCAGTCTTTTGGCATCTGATGGTTGACTGAAGAAGCTGGTCTGATTGTCACTTTCGTTCTTATTATAGAATTGTAGAAAGCAGAAAAACTTGTTGTTGGTATATAAGGAAATTGCAGCTCCGTTGATTTTATCGCCGTCAATTTCCGTATTAACAACCTTGGCTAACTCATCATAGTTGGCCAATACGCGGTCCATTCTCTGTATTTCCTGTTGATCTGCCGGTATATCCACGAATGTTTCCAAATTGGTTTTTAAATCGAAAATTGTTGCATTATCTTCTATGCTAAAAATAAGCGGATTCTACAAAGGCAATTTTCCTTGATCTATGTAACTTCGTTAATTTAAAAGTTACCTTTGAATTCCCAGGATCCTCCAATTTTATTTTTACAAACATTATTATAATTAAAATAAATAAATTTGCAGAAAATTTTTAAGTTCAACCAATCTCTCTTCTATAAAATCCGCACAAAATAGATAAAAATCATAACTACAGTTAAATTATAGGGTTGCCACTGCCCGTAATTTTAAGTGTTGGTAGGCGGGCACAACTGATGTTCACACGAACGATAGATATGAGTGATATTGGTGTCACAGTGATAACTGTGACTGTTGCTTTAAAGAAATTATAATGTTTTTTAATTAACACATATTTAAGCGAATATTACACACATCACTGCAGAAACTTTTAATGGATGTTTTAATTAAATATAAGGTTTTCAGTTTATTTTGTTTTCAACTTGTTATTTTACAATAAAACGATTTCTTACTTAATGCAGAAGGAGCAAAGCACCGGGCGGTGAAAAAATATTCAGTGATTTTTCACTGTTACTTATATGAAATTTTTTTCTAAAAATACTTTTAAAGTAACAGTTACATAAATATCGCTCATCTCAAAAGAATGGTAAACAGTTGACTTATAAACAATATTTTTTAATATTGACTTTAATTAATGAAAATGGCAACGCAAAAGCGCGTGTTGATTATCGACAACGGTTCCTACGAATGCCGCGTCGGTTGGCACGACACCACGGAACCAGAACTGCGCTTTCGCAATGTTCTTACCAAGCCACGAAAAGATAGAAAGAAGGACAACCAAGGGACAGATGCTCTGGCGCCTGCAGTTGCCGCTTTGGACGATTGTAAGAGCAGTGGAGAAATACAGGTGGGCAATGACATAACGAACATCGAGGCGGTGCGTGCTCATCTTAAATCGCCCTTCGAGCGCAACGTGATAACCAATTGGAATCATCAGGAACAAATCTTTGACTACATATTCACCAAAATGGGCTTCGAGGGACAGGAGAGCATTGCGCATCCGATCGTGCTTACAGAAGCATTGGCCAATCCCAATCTATGCCGCCGCCAGATGAGCGAACTGCTCTTCGAATGTTACGGCGTGCCGGCGGTCTCCTACGGCATTGATGCCTTATACAGCTGGCAGCATCATCAGCTGGATCATAGCAATGTGGCAGATGCACTTATCATATCCTTTGGCTATAGCACAACACATGTCATACCTGTGCTGGCTGGCAGAATGCAGCTGGAGCATGTGCGTCGCTTAAACGTCGGCGGCTTTCACATCATCAATTATCTATTTCGGCTGATGCAAATGAAGTATCCCGTACATCTGAATGCGATCAGCAGCCGCATGGAGAAACTAGTGCACGAACACAGTGAAATTGCATTGGACTACAAGGAGGAGCTGCTTAAATGGGCACAATTGGATTACTACGAGGCACACGTTATGAAGATACAGCTGCCCTACAATCCAGTTACTGCAAGCAATGCTCTTCTAACAGCGGAGCAAAAACAGGAGAAACGCAGGGAACTAGCACTTCGACTGCTGGACATCAAGAATCGTCGAGAGCGTGAGAAACTGCAGGAAGATGAGGATCACTTGCAGCTGCTGCGCAAGCTTAGACAGCTCTATGAGCAGCAGAAATTGCAAAAATTTGAGCGCGCTTTACAGCAACAACAGATTGCCAATCTGGAGGAACTGGACAAGCTGATGGGCACATTAAGTGCGCGCATTAAACGCGTCAAGGATCGTGCCGCTGGCACTCCGCGTCCAAGCAAACAACAGGACAAACTGGATAAGATGCCCAAGCCGCCGGAGGGTGTGCCGCAGAGTCAGTGGCTGGCGGATCTCCGAGAGAAACGCGAGGAGCTGCTGCGTCGCAAACAGGCACGCCAACAGCAACGCACGGAGCAGGGAAAGAGGCACACACACGCAGCCCAGGAGCGGATGCGCATTATCTCAACGCTGGCGCGCAGCGAGAAACGACGCAAGGTGAACGGCGGCGAGGAGGAGGACGACGGCTTTGGCATGAACGATAACGACTGGGACGTTTACAAGCGGATTAATCGCTACAACGACGACAGCGACTCGGATGCAGAAAACGAGCAGATGCTCGAGTACGAGAAGATTTTGAACCATTACGACGCCGGCCTCAACGATGACCACAACGCGGCAATGCAGGCGCTCTCCGCTGCCGAGAACTATCAACTGCACTTCGGTTTGGAGGCGATACGTGTGCCAGAGATTCTCTTTCAGCCAAGCATGATTGGTTGCACGGAGGCGGGTCTGGCGGAGCTCATTGCATTTGTTCTGAAACTGTTCCCGGCTGACGAGCAGCAACGCCTGGTGGATCATGTTTATCTAACGGGTAGCTGTGCGCAATTCCGTGGCCTCAAAGAGAGGCTGGCAAGAGAAATGTTGGAGATGCGTCCATTTCAATCCAGCTTCGCCATCTACGAATCGAATGATCCCACTTTGAGCGCCTGGCTGGGCGCCTGTCTGCAGGCCAAAGAGGCGAGTTTTAACGAATCGCTGACCACGAGGTCGCATTACCAAGAACATGGCAGCGAGTACTTCAGGGAACACAGTGCGAGCAACCTCTTTTATCCTACACCAAAAGATTAGCTTTTATTATAACAAGATCATTGTGCCCAAATAAATGACTGGAACTAAAACAGTAACTCGGTTACATCGTTTCCAAATAATAGATTCCAGGACTTTGGCACGGTCAGCTTGAAGCTGCCGTCGCCGCCGTCGCGTAACTGCAGAAAATCCTCGCAAAGTTCGTTAAGTTCGCGGACAATCAGAGAGGCGTCTGTGGAATTGTCGCCTTCCAGCAGATAGCGGAATAAGAGCATGACGTGCACCTGTTGTTCCTCAAATGCCTTATACAGCTGCAACGCGTTGCCGCCGCCAAAGATATTTTCACCAGTGTGCTCCTTCCACTTCACTAGGGACGCATTTCCCAGCTGTGCGGCATGCGCTGCCTTAAAGTTGTCACTGGCCCGATATGCCCAAGGCGAGTCCTCGATGACACGTCGCTCAAAACCGAAACTGCCGCTGAGAATGACCACACGACGAGCTGGCTTGAGCAGTTCCACAAGATTGTTTTGGAAACATTTTGTGTGTCGTGCAATCAGCGGGGCTCGGAACTGTATGACCAGCAACTTGTCTTCCATTGATTCGTACAGCTCACACGATGATACGCGCTCGTTGGGCTCATGCTGATAGGCCGAAGGTCCATATACCGGTATCAAGGCTGGATGGGATAAGCTTCCGATGCGATTCAGCTTTTTTGAGGCAATCAACAGGTCGCAGGCCAATTGAGCGGCATTGCCCACACAAATACTTGGTATGATGACCGTGTAATTTGCCACATCAAGTGTTTTTGCTTTATTTTTAAGAAATAGCATATTGTTGAATTAGTTTTAGAGTTCTAAAAATTTAAAGTCAACAAAATATGAAAGTAATGTAGGAGTGTTGTAAGTTGCCGCAATTGCTATCGGTATTTAAAAATTAGTATCGCTCCCAAAACAACCCAGCAAAGATCTGTAAAACTATCGATGATTGCGGTTTTCGATTGCTTTGACACAACAAAACAAACGGCGCGCAATTTAAATTAAATTTCTACAATTGTGTAATTTATCCAAAACGATTAAAATTAATAACTGAATTTTAACTTGGAATTAGATTAAATAAAACTGATATTTTTAATGAATATTGGGTGTTTGTCACCCCTTAGCGGGTCAACTTGTATTAAATAATTATATTTACAAAATTATTGCAGGGGGTATCTTTTTCTGGGAATCAAGGCTGCCACTCGTCAAACATGTTGCGTCATCTATTGATTGTTTGCAAAAACATTCATACGCCACCTATGGTTTAGTATAAAAATGATTCGACACGTCCCTGCCATCAGTAGAAAATGCGTCAGTCAATTCACGATCTGGCCACATTGTTTGCCATTAGAGTTGTTCATCGTAGCAAATAAATGCCCGGCTCTTGAAGATTCGCGGAGAAAGATGTCCAGCTCGGTAAATATATCGGTGGAAACAACGTGCGAGAACCAGATACGTGAAATTGCCTATGATGGCACTGAGCTCTATCAACCGTGAGTGCGGCAAAAGCTGCAATAACCCAACATAAGAACTTTTCTCAACAAGTTGCTCCACAGGCCCCCGACGCTCTCTGAAAGCCTCGCGAAATGCGCGGCACGCATAGATTTCAGCAAGACGTCGCTGGATGATCTCAAGAAGGAGGAGAAGACAGCAGCTGCTGCTGCTGCTGAGGAGGAAAGCAAGGATGCCAACCAATTCCAGGAAAGCCTTTGGCCCTGGGATGCAGTACGCAATAAGCTGAAGGATGCATACACTGAAATCTGTGTGCTATCTGATGTGATTTCAATTGCGAAGGACAAGCGCTATTTAGTGTTGGACCCGTTGCTCGAGGAGGGCGACGACACCAAGCCCATTGTGCAGGTATACAGTCGTAAGAAGGCCATCTCGCAGGCTGCCCAGGTGCTGTTAAGTGGAGCCGAGCGGATACGAAATGCTCACAGCGAACAGCGTAGTCGCAACGTGTCCGACTTTCATATTGAACTGCTCCGCCTTCGTCAGAACTGGCGTCTCAAGAAAGTCTCCAATGGCGCCATCATTGGCGATCTTAGCTATCGCACGGCGGGCTCTAAATTCGGTATGAGCGGCACTTTTGAGGTGACCAAAGCAGAGGATGCGCTGGACGAGGAGAATGCCAGCAATAGTACAGGCGTCTCAGCGAATTCCAGTGGCAGCAGCACCAACAATGGAATGCAGCCCAAAGCAAGCTCCGCCCTGCGCGTCATTGTGCCCGCCGAGTTGCAGGGCGTGGCATACATTAAGGTCATCACACAGAAGGATCAAGAGGATTTATGCACAGCACAGGTAGCTTACATTGTTGCACCTATTGTCATCTGAATTATATATATATTTCTATCAAATGTAGGTGAATCTTATGGGTCATGGACCCAATATTACGGCCCAGGTGGGGGTTTGGCAAAAAACACTGGAGTTCGCACAGAACGTGCTCTTCTGCAAGGAGCTGTTCGCTCAGCTGGCACGCGAGGCCATTCAGCTGCAGGCGCCCATTCCCCATGTGGTCATTGGCAACCAAATCCGTGCCACGCTGCTGCCCAACATTCAGCTAATCATATCATTGTGCCACTCGACAAGCTTTGATTCCAGTCAACCGGCACCGATTAATGATCATGATCATGTGCTGGAGCACTCGCTGCATCAACTGCTTCGTGAGGTGCACTACAAGAACTCACATCATCCGTTTCCTCATCCGGCCAGTGCACCGCTGGGACCCAGCAAAAAGCGCATGCTGGCTGGACCCACAGCTGCGGATCGCGATGCTCTCTTGGACATGACCAAGACACAGACGATACTCGAGCAAATTATTGCTCAAGCTCAGCACATCTTTATGCGCAAGCGCACACAGTACGTTCTGGACACGCTGGCACGCGATGTCAAGGATCCGCAAATAGTGTCGCACTGGAATGCCATGAACAGTCCCACCATGTCCTGTGTGAAAATAAATATTGTGACGCATGGATATGATGCCATCGGACGCACTTCGCTTGTCATACACGTCAAGGAGCGCTCGCTGAAGTGTATCTGCCGCGATGGACGTGTGATGCGGCTTTCGTATGAGCCGCAAGAATTACGCGATCTCATTCTCTGCCAGATTAATTCACATCAAATCAGCTGCCTGGTGAGCCTGGCGCGTTGCATGGCCTGGACGGTGCTCTCGAATAGCAATCATCTGGGCATTGGCAAGGTGGAACCACTCGGCAATGCCAGCTCCTGTCTGCTGGCCTCGCCCAACAGCGATCGCATGATTGCCGTACAGATACGCTGCGATCCACAAATCGATGTTAAGGTTTACATTGCTCGCAGTCCGCGCCAGGACTTCTTTCCTAGTCCATTGGTGCCGGAAAAGTTCTGGGAGAATCTGGGTGGCAATTTCAAAGAGGTAAACGCATCGAAATAATCTACGAGTTTCTTCATTTGTTAACTGCTTTATTTTTACCCGAATTTATAGGTGCGATTCGACAAGATCGAGGGCAAAAGTTTTCTCAATAAAATGGAGTTTTTGATGGCATCGCTGACCAGCAACACGGCATGATTGGAGTACGATTAAGTTGACTAGCATATTATTTATAATTATCAAAAACGTTACTTAAGTAAGCACACAGTATGTACAAGCTGATTCAGGAACAATTAAAGACAGCACTTTAGCGCTGCATGTTGTATGCCCCAATGTTATGTGTTTCCGACTCCAACATGCTGAACGTGTCCTCTAGAGAAACAACATTGGCGCGATTCGTGCTCTGTGCGAAGATTAAGCTATAAGTCACATTAAATAGCTGCAACTTGAGAACTCACCCAGCGTTCTAGATCACAAAAGCTGATGTCGTAGTGCTGACCACCGTTGGAAACTGGTTGGGGCGTCAGTTGAGGTTGTGCCACACGCAAATAGAGTCCACGATTGGTAGAGAATAGGACTGGAACACGTCGCGCCGGAGCCGAGCCGGCTCCATTGCCAGCGCCAGCAATTTGTCGATAGGTCGGCAACGTAGACGTTATCTCTGTGGCGTTGATGTCTTCACTAGCACCTACGTTGCGTGCACAGCCCAAGCAACTGTAGAAGCAGGACGCCACTTTGTTGCATTGACTTCGCTCAATTAACAAGAGACTGCAATCGGTTTATAATAAGCAAAGGCATACTGCTTAAAGCAATTTATTGATTTTATTGCAAGCGGCGACGACGCTGTCAGCACTGTCCGGACCTGACCAATGGCCAGACAAAGTAATTAACTCCCACATGGATTTTTGTGTGGGCCAGCAAAACGAAAGCCGGGTTGCCCCGGCAACGCACCTCATCCATTGTCGCCCAATTAAGTAATTTCCCCTCGATTTCATGCAACAAAACGTGTGCGTGTACCACGCTAATTCTGTCTCTGTGTCCAGATTGGGGTCTGGGATAGGAACACGCATTTCAATACAAAATTGTGCAATTAAAAAAGCAACAATCAGAGATCATTGCCTGCCGGTGAGTTATTAACAGACTGAGGCCTAATTTAAGTTGTTGTTGTAATTGCTTTTGTCTAATTATAATGTGTTGTAATATTAGCTTAAATTAGCCAATAATTTTTGATGATTTGATAACCTACTTTTGTAATCTGATATATAATTTATATATACGATATACATTTAATTTTCAAATGGAAAGGAAATACTATGATTAAAAATGTCCATCTATTATAATTACATTAACATGAACTGTTCGATAATCTATAACAAAAATTCGTTTAAAGTGAGTGAGTTAAATTGAATCGCCAATAAAAAAATCTAATTGAATAAACCGGTTCTTAGTCAAACGTTTCAAATAATCTGCCTCTCGAAACGGAACCGGAACACTATAGGAATATAGAAAAATACCTGAATTTAATATATTTATCTGGATTTTGAAATAAATATAATAATATATTTAATGAATTCTTAATCAATTTATATACTCAAAATTAAATGATATTTAATCAGGAAACAATAAAATACAATAATTTTGTTGTATTAAGTTTAACCAAGATTCCAACCAAATGCTTGGGTTCAGTGGCTCTAAAAACCGGTTCGCTATATGATGAAGCTTACGTAGTTTTCAGCCTTGCAAAATACTCAAATAGTTTGGTCTATAAACTATATCAAAATGTGTTGAAAAATTAAAACTTCTCGCGAAACTGAAACATATATCTATTACGGAATAAATTCAGAAAGAGCTGGTACATTATTTGAATTCAAACAGTTTCTTCGATTACTTTTTACAAATATTGTTTTAAAACTTTATTTCATTTTATATTATATTGTTGTTTTTGTTTCGTGTTGTGTACTTGTAAATTGTATAATTAACACTAAAATACTTATTTAAACATAATTTTTTTTGTTTTGTTTTTTCTTATATATTCAATTGGGGACTTTTCAATTTTTTTTTTGTTTTATTTATTTAATTTTAACTTTTGCTGGTTTGCTGAAATCTTTCAATTTGTCGCTGTTTTATTTGTTTGTTTACTAAACGCCGCGCCATTACACATTACATACATTTATATATAGATCCAGCAATTGAAACGCTCAAACTTAAAGCGTTGCGGATATAATAATAAATTTAACTTAAATACTATTTAAGTTTTTGCTTGCGCATACGCATCAATTCTATAATAATAATTCATGTCATCAATTTGTCGCTTACACATTTTCAAATTCCGACACATTAAACATATACATACAATATTTAAAATAGAATCTGCTTTACTATTTTTTTTTTTATTTTTTAATGTTAAATTATGTTATCAATTGATTTGTGTTTGCTTTTATTATAGTATATAGAATTTCATTTTGATTTTAGTTTAGTTTTTTATGGATTTTACGCTTATAAGTTAGCATTGAAATCTAAACTCTACGGATTCTTGGTTTTATCTCTTATTAATGTGAATGTGCTGTGTCGAGAAAAAGATGCAAGCACAGACATTTATTACTATTATTATTTTAATATTATTTATATATGTATATATGATACACATATAAATATTATGTATACATACTTCGTACTTCATACTTTATGCATAATATTAACATTAGCTGCGTGGCCACAGCCAACATTAACTAATTTTTGTACAGCTTTAAATTATTTTACTTATTTTTCTCTCAGTGTGATATTTTCAAAGTAAACTTTTAAGGTTAGGTTGCTACATTTGTTGCCTGCTGCCTTTAATTAATATATAATTAATATATATTTATATATATATATATATATTATTAATATGTATATATATTTTTTTATATATGCATATTAAACAGCTAATTCTTAGAGTTATATGCGTAGCTATTTTCTTGCAATAAATATGTGCATACAATGCGCCACAATCTGTATAAATGTATAAGTATTTATTTATATATATATATATATCTATATATATATATATATATATTTATAAACTTTTTTATTTCGCTGCCCTAATGCACACAATGTCGACATCGAAGGAATTTTCAAAAATCGAAACAAGTGCACGAAATTGTTGTTGCCTTTCTCCAAACATGGATAAATCATAAATATTGCTCGATTTGCCAGGGCGGCAGTTGAAGGAACTTAATTAACAATTTGTTTTGTTATAAAATATACAAATAGAAGTACAATTTACATAATTCAAGAAATATAAACTACAAACAACATAGACGAAGGCGAAGACGACGACGACAAAGTGCCAAGAAGTTTACAATTTGTTTTTAAAAACGAAACATAAAATAAAAGTCAAACACAAACACAGACACATACACACATAAATTAGATACTGCCTTTGTACAAATGCAGCATGCAAATGCATGCGTATGTGCGTGTGCGTGTGTGTGTGTGTGTGTGTTACCGACTACATATACATGTTTAATAATGCTAACTATTCTCCTCACTTCTACTCCCTACCATATTATAAATATTTTATTTCCTTCTCCGTTATTCTTCTCTGTTTTTGCATCTTCAATGTTGCGCCTTTAAGACTTGCTTAACAAAAAATTCTTGTTTGCCATTCTCACAATTTCTACAATACAATATTATTATTAATATTTATATACTTAAGTTTTATGTATATATATATATATATATCTATTATAAGTATATGCAAAAATCACACAAACAGAAAATGTACATAGATGGTGTAGCTATTAAATATCCATTAATGCAAAGCGCAAGTAAAATTGTTAAATTGCTAAAATTAGTAGATAGACTGTGTGTGTGTGGTGTGTGTGTAAATGGAGGCTACAGTGTTGACTTGTTGCAACTAAACTAATCAAAAGACTTGCTAAACTTATTGTTGTTGCATTTAACATTACATTTAAGTATATTTGCTTATTTATTTCCTTTGTGGTTTACAATTTCGTTTATTGCCATGCCATGACACCCACAAACCGCTGGCGTTGCCACCTGGTCGCAATTGTTACCGTTTCTAACCGGTTTATGTTGCATTTGAAATTGGAATTTGAATGTTTGAATATTTGCTGTTTTTGTATTGTTTTTCTTCGCTTATTATTTGCTGCTGTGTTCGGTTTACAATTTTACATATTTGCCATCGGCTCTTGTTTTCCTTTCTTTCTTTTTAGACTATTATATATAATAATTATTTTACGTTACTTTATGCTTATGTACCAAGGATTTTCACTACCGTGTATTTAGAAATTGAGTTCCTTTGCAAAATGCGCGCCAGTGGGCACAGTCGGATTGCCAGATTGGTTGTTACTGTTATGGTTGTTACTGCTGCTGCTGTTGTTGTTGTTATTATTGCTGCTGCCGCCACTCAGCAAATTGGAGGCCGCTGCACCAAGTGCCGCAGCTGCAATGGATGCAGCTGTTGAGCTACTCGTCCCAGTGCTATTGGATGCGGCAGCGGCAACTACAGCTGCTACGGCAGCTGCCACCGTATTGAGATGTTGCTGATGCTGTTGTTGCTGCTGATGGTGGTTATGATGTTGTTATGGCATAAAGTAGTCCGGATGATCTGTGTCTTTCTCAAACCGCTTGGCTTCTTCGTGCATGCTCTCCTTGATTTTGAGTATAGCCGCCGATTCGGTTTGATCGTTTTCACCCGGACCGCCAAAGCCGCCCAGATTATAATCGCCCATTCCGCTGCCTGAGTCTTCTCGCGGCGTTCCCGGTCCTCCATTAGCTGGTGAGTTTTTCATGCCATCAAGACCAGTACCGTCGGGTCCTCCACCGCCACCATTAAGTACCGGGCCCATAGAGTTGGGGCCGCCGCCCATTGGTCCCATTCCGCCGGGTCCTCCTCCTCCACCGCCACCATCAGGACCACCGCCCATGGGAAATTCTGGTTTCATTAGTGAGTACATGCTATCGCCTGGTCCGCCGACGGGGCCGCCTTGCGTATTGTCCTGCGGCGAGGGCATAATGGGCGTGCCGGGGCCAGGTGGGCCATTCGAGCCAGGTCCGGGTCCATAGTTACCAGGCGATGACGACGAGTACGCATTCATAGGCGCCGATGCATTTGGTTGCCATTGTGGCGGCCGCCCACCTCCTCCGCCCATTCCCATTGGCGGCATACCGCCAGGTCCTCCGGGCGCCGGTCCACGCATGCCACCTGGTCCGCCGTAACCCATTGGACCCATGCCGGGACCGCGCGGTGGATTCATGCGCGGATTCATAGGACCCATGCCGCCACCTGGACCCGGTCGTGTTGGGTCCATGCTGTTCGGCATCATAGGCTGTCCAGGAGGGCCGTTGAACTCATTGCCCATGCCCTGCATCCGCACGCCGGGTCGTGGGCCGCCCGGATAGCGGGGGCCACCCATGAAAGGCGGTTGACCGGGCATCATTTGTGACGGCGGCGGCTGTGGACTCGATGCGTGCGTTGGCGGCGACGGCCGCATTGTCGAATTCGGGAAAAAGTTGGGACCCATGGGTCCTCCGGGTCCCATTGGGCCGCCATCACCTCCTGGCGGCATTTGGCCAAGCGGACTGGGCGCTGGACCACCAGCATTATGTGGTCCACCGGGTCCAATACCATTCACACCATATCCAGAGCTCACGAAACCGTAGTCGTGGAAGGCCTTGGCCTCTGAACTGTGATCGCACTGATCACGACGTTCGGGCGCCGCGCAGTACAGATCCCAGAAGACACACCACCAGGTGTGCAGGAATCCCGGCGGTTCGCCCAACGTTATGTTCTTCTCCCATCGGATTTCGGAGAGGAATGTCTGTGCCGCCTTTTGGGCGCCCACGTGCAGCAGATATTCGTACACGTATAACGCCAATTTTTCTCTTGCCTGCGCGTCTGACGGCACTGCGGATGTCTTCGATTTTCCGTACATTCTGTTGTTTTTGATGTTGTTGTTGCTGTGATGTTTTGTTGTTGCACTTTTCGCGCTTATTCTGCTACTTCTCCTAGTGTTGTTGCTGTCACTACTACAGTTGTTGTCACTGTTGTTGTTGCACACGCTCGCTACACTTTTGTGCTCGAACTTCCACTTCCACTTTATTTAAATTTTGTTTTATTATGTACTTTTCGAGCGGCGGCTCCTCTGCGCCTCCAGCGGCTGTTGCGCGCTCGTTTCGCTTTTTGGTTGCTATTCTTTCCTCTTCTTATTGCTGTTCTGTTGCTGTTGGTGGTGTTGTTGTTGTTATTTTATAATTGGCGCTCAGATCTCGCGCTGCTCACGCAGCCGTTCTCCGCCGCTCTATTGCTTCCACCATTTTGATATTTTATTGTTTTTATGTGTTGTTTAACGCTCGTTCGTTCGAAAGCAAAAAATCACTCTGTGCCTTCTACTTTGATTTTTACAATAAACTTTTAGCGCGCTGCCTTGACTTGCTGCTGCTTGCTGTCGCCACTTCTTCGTTTTACCGTTTATTTTTCTTTTTTTCAGGTATTTTGCCTGATTGTTGCTGCTTCTTCTTGCACAACCACTGAAAACAGAAAAAAAATATATAAGCAAAGAGAGCCAAGTGAGTGAGTATGCGTGCGATTGTATGTGTGTTGCAAAAAGTGTATGTGTATGTGTGATTGAGTGCGACTGCGGCTTGAGCGCGTGTGTGAGAGAGAGAGGGAGCGCGCGCATTGTCGACAAAACGGCACAAGTGCTACACTGCTAACTAAAAGAAATGTCACACGTGACAACTGTCAACGCTGCACTCACTGCAATATTTTCAATTCTCTTAATAAATAATAGCATACTGTTAAATATTGTCACCTTGGGACACATACAATACAAACATAGATAATAAATGTGCATTTTTGATTGGCTGTCAAGACGTACGCTGACTTACGAGACAGACTTTTGTGCGTCGTTCGCTTGTATGTTCCCCTATTTGCTCACCAGGTGAGTGAGTGATGCTCAGATGGTTGGTTGGAAAAGGCAAGGAACAGAACAGCAAGCAGCGTAATCTGCTGCTGTTGTTGTCGCTGCCGCGCGCTGACTGTCAAATGCTTATATTCAAATCAAATTTCGTGTACACTGGCGTGTACAGTGGAGCAGCATCATAGATTTAACGTTTTTATTGACAGCCCACTGACATAAACTGCGAGCGTGGCGATAACACCGCCAAATGGGGAAACAGGTGCATTGCGAAACTTACAATAGTTACTAGGACGGGAAACTAAAAGAGCGATACTTCTGTGATCTTAACGACGTTTACATAAGCAGCAAAAGCCGTCACTAAGTATTGCATCGTAATAATGAGTTAAAATGATATAAGTTAAATAGCTTGTATATAGAATAAAAGATTCGTTATAGAATTAGACTGTTTTATACATATCTACAATACATACAATGTGTATTCTCACTGTGCCATTTGAGGCATGGCTAATTCACGCATTGCACAGGTAAAAGTTACTTTTTGTTGTTGTTTCACTGTCAACTCATTGGGACCTATTCAAATTTGACTACATCACGATTCGCTTGGCAGCTACACTTTACTATAGCCATTGCTGGTTTCTTCTGGGCTGATTTCGTCGTTGTTGGTGTTGTTAATCAACAGCAACAGCATCGTAGCATGCTGGGCTTCTTCTACGGGGGGCTAAAAAATACCGGTCGTCGACGTTGGCGTCTCCCAAACAGTAGTAAGTATGTATGCACATAGTACTACACTAAATACGATACGATACTATTCGATACTATTGTTGTTGTTGTTCGCTATACAGGAGGAGACAACAACAAAAGCGTCAAAGGTATCGGTGAAGACGTCATCAAATTTAGTACGCGGGTTTTCTTTCTCTCACACGTTCTACATTTTACAATACAAATTTACATCCAGAGTAAGTCAGTCACAAAACATTGATATGTATTTACGTTGTACTAAATGTTGTTGTTGTTTTTGTTATGGTTACTGCCGCTGCTGCATACGCACCTTGTATTAAACTATTTTGTAGATATATGCATATGTATTGTATTATGTACTTGAGCTGCTTTGGGTGGCAAATGTTTTTATTGTTGTGGTCGCTGCTGATTGCAATTTTATCACAAAATCAACAAGAGAGGGCGCTCACAGCGAATGGTAGAGACAGGGATGGAGAGAGAGCAAAATACGGAATTTTATTACAATTTCATTGATTTTTCGTATTAGCGGCGCCTCATATGTTTTCGCGCAACATATATATATATATATATATATAACTGTTTATTATTAAACCGCGCGCCTGTCGACTTTTTGCACCAATTCTCAAAAATGCGCTTGTATTTGCATTTGCATAAGTATGTGTGTTTGTGTGTGTATGTGCGTGTGTTTTTAATTTCTTTTCTAAACACACTTTTCGCCTCGCTTATTGTTGTTGCTGTAATTTTTGCAAGTTTTCTCTTTACACGCTTTTCATTCACACTGCGCTTTGTCCGTGTATTCGTCGTCGTTGTCGACGATTGCTTTTACTGCCTTCACTGCTGCTGATGCTTCTTCTTCTTCCACTAAAAATCGGCTCTTTTTTGCCTGTACGACGAAATTTTCACGGCGAGTTATTACGTTGAAATACATTTTAAATGAATTTCATTTCATTGACAAACACTGCGTTCACATTTTCACTTTAATTAATTATTAATTAATTCGATTTTTACACAGCAAATTATTTGTATAAATATTTTCACTGCTACAAGTTGCGCTGTCGTCGTCGTCGTCTTCTCGTCGTCGCGTTTCAAATGGCGAATGTGGTGGGAAGGAACGAACAAACCAACACTTTTTCTGCTCATTATTTTGATAAGTGCTTTGCGCGTAGATATGCTAGTTGTCTCACTCACACGCACATTGTTCATGCCAGGTTGCCAGATTGGTATATAAAGCAGAGTAATAAAATTTACTTGATGAAAATATGTTTTAGTAGGTGAGGCACCAAAATGAATAAACCAAAAAAAATAGATTACATTTTAAAATTTAGAATAACAAATAGGCTCTTTACTTGGAAGCTTTTAACCGGCTCTGCTTAGTCTGGCAGCGCCGTTTCTCCGGCATTTTACTCATTTTGTTTTCCCCCATTCTTTGTACGCTCCCTCTCTCTCATTTTTCTTGTGTACATGCAGTTGTGTGTATGTGTTGGTAAATTTAACTGCGAGTGCGTCGATATTGCATTTGGTATTATTGTTACTGCGTTTAACGTGAGAAAAGTGCATATGGGTAATTATATAAATATTATATTATTTATCACATTTGACTGTATATAATAAATATATATTGCTTGCACTTGTATGTTTTAATTTATTATTCGTTAATAATTATTGCTATATATTTACGCCAGGGATGTAAAAACTATCGGTTATTCGAAGTATCGTTTTACTCACATATGTATATCGAATATAAATTTGACTTCGTCGTTCAAACTGCACAGTCTTAAATTTTAGTTATGAGTAATTTTAAGGAATATCGTTTTCAGACTTTCACATTTTATCTTAACAGCGACTGAGATCTTTTCTCTACAAAGGTAATTGTTCATATTCGCGATGCTGGCAGTTTTTTAGAAGTGCTAAAGCTTTGTGTTTTGTGAGCTTTGTACAAAGCAGCTCACTTCCGGTTGCGAAATAACCGTTTGAGATTTAAAATGAAACTTTCGGCATTGGTGGGCAGTGCGCAAGAACCTTTTGCCTTGCCGCCAAATAATAAGTGCCGCGTGGCGTAAACAGAAACAGTGCAACTGCAACTGTGCGCGGCAACGGTGTGTTCCACGGATTTCTTGCTACCGAATTGCAATTTCACGCCGTGTTTCTCGTCCATCGTTTGGTGACGCGTCCGCGCTTCAAGTTCTAGCCATGCAGCTAATTAATGTTGCAGTTAATTAATTATAAATTTCAATTAAAGTAACACAACGTGTGGAAGCCCAAACAGCAAAAACAGTTAAGTTTCATTATTTTCTCATCTGGTAAATTGAATCTAAAGTGTTATGAATGAAAGACCACGTGATAGCTTTGGGCTATTTTGACCAAGTGACGACAATTGTTTACCATTATTTTAATTATACTGCAGTCTGAATTGCTCAAACCATAAATAATTCCAAAATGAAATTAATCTCTGTAGAATCTAGACTAACTTTTTCAAAATGAATAATAGCGCTTTGGGACTATCTGTCAATTCCCTTTTGTCAATTTTTATTTGACACATTTTATTGGGCAAATCGTTTGGCTGTAATCTTTTTTTTGCATTTCGAATTTATATACAAGCGCCCATTTTGGACGTCCACTCGACGGTTGTCAGCTCCCAAGGGCAACATATTTTCTTTCCCATTTTTGTGTTTTTTTGCTGTGCTTGTAATTTTTAGTGCAAATCTGACTCGAATTTTGCCTGGCGCCGTTATGCTGTCTTTCTGCTGTTGGTTTTTCGTTAAAGTATTTTTTTTTTTGCATCGTTCAGCTTTTACTATTCCCCTATGTTAGTGTTTACTTTCTACACACATCATGTGTGGCATTCAATTAAATTCGTTTCAACAGCGTTGCACCGAAAGGCTTAACTTTCATTTTACTGAATTGAGTTTTCGTTGCTTAGCAAAGGAATTTAGCAAGCAATTTTTTAAATGCAAATGAAATTAAAAGCGTGTCGTTAAAATTAAAATTATTTTCTAAGTATGGTAAATTCGCGTTCTAAAAGTGGCGGCTAAATTGTGATAAGCTGTGTAATGATAGATTTAATTATCGAAAGTCAACGATAGTTTAGCAGCTATCGCTTAACATTCAATTTCAAAATAACTTTATTGCCATATTATGCAACACCATCTGCTCATTAAATAATAATTGAATCCCTCGATTTCCTTCGTCTGCTTGTGATTTGTACTTCGATGCAATTAAATTGTGATTTGTAGCTGCTTAAAGGCAATTTGAATGCCTTGCTGTCGACGACTAACCACGCTGAAACATAATGATTTAACATCACGTTAGCTGGTTCCAGTGAATTGGTCACAAATTGATTAGCAACTGGCCCCAAGGCAATAACACAACTGTGCGTATGCTGCATGTTCAACAGTTTCTGAATAACCAACAAACACGAGAAGCCATATAACAATCGGGATAGGGTTAAACTGCAGCCACAATTTTCAACACAGAAAAAAGCAAGCACGAGCTCCAGAGTCGTTTGGAATTGCGTGATGCGAACATATTTTAAGTGCGTCATGGTGCAAGGATGCTGTTGTTGCAGGGCAGACGACTCGTCGTCGCCTTTGGTTCGTTGCCAGGATTTATGAAGCTCGCTTGAAGGCGGCCGTTTCCATTTCCGTTTCCGCTTCCGCTGCACTCTCAGGTTGCTACTCGTAATTCAATTGCCATTTCAACGCAAAGATGGCAGCTGATTTATGCGATGTGCTTTGTTCTCTGACCCACAAAAGTAGGCAACATTTATTACAATTTCATATGTACAAGCGAGGGCAGCTCTTAAAGTATTTTAAATATGCACTGTTTAATAAATATATACATAACAGTTAACTGCAACTGCCCTCGAAATTATTACGATACATTTATTCAAATCACTTTTGGACCATGCCCAAATGACTGGGCGGCTCATTATCGTTAAATTCAAATTTCGCACAGCGTGTGGCAAACAATGTGACACCCTCTCCTCACCCCGGCCCATGTCAAGTATGTGGAATATTTTAAGGGGTTTTCGTATCGCTTAATTAAAATGCCTGACAAAGTTAATTTACTTAAATTTTTGACAGCGGCAAAAATAGCAGTTAAATATTTCATTAGCACTGCAACTCAGGGAATACGATGTGCCGCACATTTACAACAACATTAACACACACACACATATATATATATATATATGTATATATACTCATGCAGACATACAGATATGTACATTATCACGCGGCAGAAACCGCAGCGCCGAAAAACACGCAGCAAATTGTTGAATATAAATTTCCATAAACGCATGAGCAAGAAATATAAGTATGCACATACATACATACGTGCATATGTATGTATTTGTGGCAAAATATCGTGAATTAAAGTTTCAAACAATGGCACGTATTACACTGTGGTCGTCGGATTCCTCTGGGATCCAAAGGCAACGCAAGGCAAAAGCCAAAATGTAAACAGAAGCAAAAGAGTTTCGCTGGCTACGTTAAAAAACTGACAGAAATTGGAAGACAAAGCTTTGCTTGGAATGAGAACTTGCCCACAATGCTGCAACACACAGACCACGTGGCGGAAATTGTGAACTATATGTTGCATGCTTCCTGTACAGCGGGTGTCATGTCATATGGGACTGCGCCATAGATAGAATTGCACAATATCTATGGAAATTATAAGCAAGACTGCAAACCGGTTCTGAAAATAACCTCAAAGGACCAGTTAATGAAGTGAACCTATACAATTCATTGCTATTCAAACCAGAACCGAAACATTTTCCATAAAAAAGGGTCGATGCGGAATATAAAAAGAGTTAATTGAACATGTTCATCTTTATTTTGAAAAAGTAAAAACAAAAAAAATAATGAAATCATACTCTTAAGTTAAAACTTTTATAAATCAATTGTTATGTTTACAGTATATACTTCAAAAACCTAGGAAAATAAAAAATGATTGGAGAAATTATAAAAAAAGCCGGTATTAAATTGACCCAGCGTTTGAACTGAAACCTTGAATTCACGGGCTTTTGAAACTGGCTCGCGAACCACACCGAAATCTTGTTCAAAGGCTCGAACCACCGAACCAAAGCTGCATCAAATATATATGCGGAGGTTTCAACTCTTTATTATATGTTTATCATTTTATTTTGGAGTACAACATAATTTTTAAAACATGTAGACTTAAAATTTAATAAACTTGATTTAGAAAAATGATTGTGAATAAATATGCAATTACATATTTTGTTGTTTAATTATAAAATCCTCTAATATATGTATACATTTTGGGCAATCTAATTTTCTCCATACAAATGTATAAAGGTGTTGTATTATTTTAAGTGCATTTCGATCTACTGTTAACTTTACCGGTGCCCAATGTAGGTCGTTAACGGAGATATATATATATATGTTTCATTCGGAAAGCAAAAAATATGAAATAATAAATGGAAATGCAACATTTTTTTAAATTTAGATGAAAACATTAATGAACATTTTAAAAATTTGTGAGTGTCATAAAAACGAGTGAATTAATAGTTGCTTTAACAATTTAACTGTTTAACTGTGATTGGTATTGTTACCACAACACGTCGCTGAGTTCATTTGCATGCTCCCCTTTTCCTTTGCCCTCTCTGCCTCCCTATGTTTGCAGTGCACTTGATGTGGCTTTAAACGCATTGGCGTGTGGTTGTGGCGGATGTGGCAGATGTGGCAGATGCGTGTTATATTTGCATGAGTGCGTTTTGAAGTCAGCGAAGAGCTCGACCGCTGTTTGTTGGCAGGAAAATAGCGTTTGTGGTATCGCCAGCCCTTTTCTGGGCGCTGACACGCCTATGCAGATGACAGTAACAACAGCAACAACAGCGAGAAGGAAAACATTCCCAAGTAAACAAGGGCTACGTGTAGAGGCTTCTCGCTACGTGCCACATGCAACAATAACATTTAAGGCAACGACAGAAACTGCAATGCAATCTTCTCATTTGGAAGAGACGCAAAATACGCCACATTCCCTCCATGCAAAATGAGCTGCACCAAGTTGTCTCTCATGTCGCTCCGTTTACTAAGACAGATCCTGTGCCCATTTCATGCCAGCTAAACGAGCGACAAAATTTAGTTACCCATTTTTGCGTTTTGCATTGGGTATGCTGATGCTCAGAAGCATGAACTGAAACGATTTTTATTAGTTTTATATTCTTGAACCGTGCAATTCGAATGTCTCCTTTTGTGCATTACCCAACAATTTATTATACTTCAACAATTCGATGTGGGCACTTTGCCAAATGTTTGTGCAGTCACAGCTCCCACCAGAATAGATAGGATGATAATTGATCAATTTACTATAACTAGATAAGCGTAACTTGCTTAGGTTATTTTTATTACTTTGTTTATAAATAGTTGGAAGAGTATAAAACAAGCGACGACTGAGAGTTTGCATTTCGCTTGGGTTTCTTTTTTGTTGAAGCAAAATGTTACATAGTTATTTGCATTTATAAAACATAAACTGTAAGGATTCCAAGGTTGGTTGGTTGGTTGAAGTTTGCTGTTGCCATGTGCTCTGTTCTATGGCACTTAATTCGTTTAAATTGTTATAATGTTGCTTTGCGCCCATATGCTCAAGTGTGTTATGAGTAAATGCATCGGATATTAAATAACGAAGTTTTTCAAGCAACTAGCTTTTTTAGAGCACATCGAGAGATAGAGATACTGGGACTTTGCTATAAAAAACACGAAGACGATCAAATGAAAATAACATAAAAAGTAATAATTAAATGCAGTCCAAGTTTTTTGTGTGTTTTTGATACTTGCGACATTAAGTTGCTTTCAAAATTATGTTTGAAATTTAGAGGTTTTCAAGTGTTTACTAATTTTATTTATGTGTTTACTATTTTCAGACAATCATAATACAGAATGTAATAATACAAAGTCAAATTGAATGTTCCTAGACAATTACACATACGAGTGCACTTAAGAACACATGAATACGTACTTAAAGACTTACTGTGTTTGCATGGTATCTTCCAGTCGATAACTCTTTACCAATGCACCCTTTTTATGGTAATTTTGTGTTGGTCCAAATGAAATTTGTGCAAATATTTTAATTGCATTTTTTCTGTCTAGAGTTGAGTTCGTAATGGGAATATGCTGAAAAGGCGGAGCGGCAATGTGGAAAATTAATATTTAAGAGATACATTGTTGAAATTATGCAAACCGACCCATGACAGCTTCTAAGTGAATCTAATAGTAGTAGCTAATACTGCATTTCATGTCTTTAAACTCTTAAGCTCATCTTTGTCTTTGGCATGGAAATGAGCAGCCAGTTGCTTTCAGCATCCCGTTGCGCCTTTGTGGCTCTTTCGCTTGTGTCTTCAAAAGACGTAGCAACAATGCGGAACAACAATGGGAAGAGCAGAAAAGAGGCACTTAATTAATTTTAAGGACAGATTAAAAACGAAGCGCAAAACATGCCCAGGACAACACAAGAAAATGTCGGGAACTGATGTTGCGCATACGCCAAGTTGGCTCCATCTTTGCTGCAACTTTATGTGACGTGGATTAATTTGTGTGTGCGTAGAATTAGTCGGCAATGGAAGACGTGGCTGTGATGCGCTTTTGTACATCTCTACTCAACTTAAAGTTCTATTAGTTCAGCATCAAATCGAATCAGAGCTCAAGGAGGCTTTGAGTATTACAACCCAATTGCAACTCGATATGCCGAGTGCCTGACAGTTTCAGGACAAGAAGAGAGAAACCACAAAATGGACTCAAAATTGGGCGGTGAATTGCAAGCCTTGGAGTTGAATTCAATTACCTTTAAGGCGTGACCAAATTGGCTTAACAACTTTTCAACTGGCTTTTACACCCTGTAAACATGTAATGGTTTAAAAGGTTGATCACAGATGCGTATCTTTTGTTAGTAATGCACAGTAAAGGGTAGCAAGGAATTTAAACAATGTCAATTTAAGAAAAAAGTTTGTATGATTGTTTGGCTACTTTTAAGCTCCAAGTAGAGGGTTCCTTCTAGTCTAGCATTCTCCACTGTTAGTTGCTTGATGGCTGTTAGCAGAAGGCGTGCTCTGAGTGCCAAATCTCAGATCAAATATGTGGCGCAGTCAAAAGAATGTACTAAAAGTTTTTAGCCACAATATTTGACCTGCTTTTAGCTTCATCAATAACAATAGAAAACCTTTGCAAGTTTGCCTTGGCCAAGGGGAATTTGGAATGAGCAACAACCACAACGACAACAACTTAGTTAGAGTTCTTAGAAATTTATAGATGCGGGTTAGAGATGATAAACTACATAAGTATATACTAGGAGACAAGGTGTTACTGTGAAATTGGTAACTTTTTCAAGAAAACAATAAAGAAGTTGGAAACGAGTTGAACTTTAAAGTTACCAAATTTCAAGTTGTTCTGAATTTGGTTTTCTGATACTTTGCTTACCGGATAGTTTAACTTTGCCAAAGCATGTATTATATATACTAAGTTCATAAGGTTCGACAAATATATTATAGATAGATAGATAAAGTAAAAGAAATATAATTTAAAAATGAAAATTATTTGTTTTCTTTGAAAAAAAACGAATTTATTTTTAAAATTATTTAACTAAGGCAGTTGACACCTGAAAATATCTTAGCGATAATATCAAATTGAAAATATAAAGGTCTGTGTACACGAATCTTTATATTGGTTTAATATGCATAGCAATGATAATACAGAACAATTTAAAATAAGATTCATAATTGTTGGGAAATATTTGTCTTCTGTGAACGAAAACATAACGCTCCTATTCTTACTACTTCCTTCAAGTCTTGTTCTAAGTTTAGATTAGTCGTTCAATTCGGAAGATATGAAAGTTTTTCAGATTATCATACTCGATAGTTATTAGGGGAATAAGTCTTTCAGGAGAAAGTTTATGTTTGAAAACATATTACGTTATAGCCAACGATGATAAATTTGACTAGCTTTTTAGTTCATATATCTAATGGCCTACCTTGGATGCGTTTCGGAATTACTTCGTCACTCTAAATATGTTTGTTCCCTTTCGAGTCTTTCGAGCCATAAGCAAGTTGTTAGAGAACGTCTGAAATCTCTCAACACGCCGCAGCAACCGCTCTTGGTTGAGGTACAAACGGCATCGCTGAGCAGACTACAAGGATGCACTGGCGGTTAGCATGAGGCATGCAACTCCCTTTCATGCCGCTAGTTGTGCACTTAATAATTCATAAACATCAATCAGGACCTAGGCTCCGAGTACATGTCACCAGATGATGCCAACAACGACTCAGTGGAATGGGACCTGTCATTTGTCTGGCCAGGCGAATGACTCGATAGAAGCTTTTCATAGCTCGTTACTGAGCGTCATATGGACAAGAGTAGCAGCCAACTCTGTCAATGGATGTGTGCCTTAATTGTATGTGTGTGTGTGTTTGAGGCTCTGCATTAGTAAACATTTCGCTGTCAACGCTCGTCATTTGCCGTCATCCCCATGAGGCGAGTTGTCAGCGCTGCAGTTCAAATGACTCCCAGCGAGGGAGGCAGATTGTGAATGCTGCGAAGCGGGATTACAAGAGTGGTTTATTCAAGTCGTCTGTTCAGTCAAGTCACAAAAAGCCTTGTTTTAATGGCTTTTACTGGAATTAACAAATGAGAGTGTTATAGTTTGCAATGCTCGACCAGACGATGCTCTATATCATTCTGCAAAGTCAAGTGCGCTGTTTGTCAATATCTTTGCATGAATGCATGACATATAAAATGGAATATACTTTATATTATATTATATACTTTACCAAATCTATGATATAATATTAATTAAATTTTGTTTTGTGGCAACTAAATTTAAAGTATATTAAATTCTAAGTCATTCTCTTTTAAATTTTATTTTATAATCGCTTATAACTTGATCAGGTAATGTTTTTATTTTGGCTGGTTTCTTTTATAAAGTTATCATACCTTACTTTATCAGTTTGATGGTATTAAAAGACCAGTAGAAACAAAAGCCGAACGAGCAACAAGCACACAATAAACATAAACAATACCCTGCGTACAACCAAATACACAAGAAAAAAAGCGAATTTAAAAGCCGAAACAATCAGATAATTAATGATGCAAAATGTTTAACTGGTAAACAACTATTACTTATACAAGGCAAATAAAAAGTTTTTCACTTTTTTTCATAGCTAATGTAGTTTAAGCTAAGTTTTTTTTCAGAAAAACTGTTAATTTAAAGGAGATATGATACCAAAAAAAATACTTTTTATCATAGGTTACTACTTTAAATTTATATAGATAGAAAACCAAACGGACTTTAGTTATTTTCAGTTACATAATACATACATACATATATGGTAGAGAGTTATTTAATAGAATAGTAAGATGGAAAAGATAGTTATAATATATCTTAAGATAATTCGAGATATTACATGGGAAATTAGAAATAAAAAAATCAAAATAAGAATGTTCCTATAGTTATTAAACATATTTATTAGCAGATATTTAATAATATTAATTGAAGTTAAATTTTCTCAATGAGTCTCATCACAATGCAGAGAGTGTTCTTATGTAGAAATAAGACTACATTATATCTTTTAATTCTATTGAAATATTTTAAATTTGTTGTATTGACAGCACTAAGAGATACCTGGTCCAGTTTTCATTTCCAAAACCTTATTAATTCCTAATATTTTTGTATATATGAAAATTATGATATGCATTAAGTATATATAATTACTTATTATACCCTGTGCCCATTCAAAATGGGCATAAAATGGAATAACGAATTTGTGTGAATGTATGTAACAGGCATAAGGAGGCATCTCCGACCCTATAAAGTATATATATTCCAGATCAGTGTCAATAGTCATATCGATTGCCAATTGCCCGCCTGTCTGTTAGTCCGTCCGTCTGTGGTTCCGTCTGTCCGTCCGTCTGCATGAACGCGTCGATCTCAGCAACTATTAGAGCTAGAGACTTCAGCTAGAGCTAGAGAAACCCAGCCAACGCAAATCGAAAAAAAAACTATCACTGCCTAAAATTTAAGAAATAACACTGCCTAACTAAACTTGCCGCAAGTTTTATAGCGGTCGACCCACAAATAAAGGAGATATTAAGGAATTTGTTATTTTGTCCCTTATTTCATAATTGTTAGCCAGATCGAGAGAGCATATGAAAATTCCATTTGCGCTTATGATAGTCTGTCGGTCTCTTTGGAGCTACATGAACATTTTGTCGGTGCAAAAAACTGAAGGCTACATTGTGTCAGTGAAGAGAGTTGGCCAGAGCAAGAGCGTATATGATAATAATTTCCAGCACTATGCTTTAGAAGTTTTCGAGCACTGAAATCTCAAACTGTTGATTGTAATCTATATATATAAAACTCTTTGTCCTGACTCACTGAGACAACACGCAGTAGCCCAAACGGGTTAAGATATCGATCTGAAATTTTCACACAACATAGCTGCGTTTTTCGATATTCCAACTGGAAGGGTTGAAAATGGGAGGGGTCAAAGGTCAAAAAAGCTTAGTATGAAACAATTGCTTGTTTTTTGAGCTATCTCAAACACACTCGTAGATTAAGTCTTTCTTACTTATTGTTACATTCTGAGAAAATTTGGTCATGATCAGATGACTATATCATATAGCTGCCATAGAAACAATCGTTTGGAATATAAACTTTTGTATAAAGAGCTTTGTTATTTTTTGAGCTATCTCAACCAAACTCACAGATTATGTATTTTTAACTATTTGTTACATTCTGAGGTCGGATAAATATATGTTATATCTGCCATAGGAACAGTGGCTCTTGGTGGTATAATAAACAATCAAAAGCAGCAGGGAGGGGGTGCGATTCATTGTTGTCGCTCTTGCTGCTAAACTCAACAATCAAAAGCAGCGGGGGAGAGGATGCAGTGTCTGCAAAACATTTAGCATAGGCGGAACAATATCTCTTTCTTTCTCTCTCTCTCTCTCTCTTACGCTCGCTTTTGTTGATTTTCCAAATTAAGGATTTAAAAAGAAAAGAAAACAGAAAACTGACTGAGTCCAAGACAGTGCAGTGACGCTTCGATCTTCATGCTCCGGCGATAGCTGTGAAAAGTTTTCCCCACTTTCACTCCACATTTCTCCCCGAGAGCGAAGCGAGCAGAAGGCGAAGCCCCCTAGTATAATAATAAATATAATCGATTGCCTATATACATGTTTGACATCTTTACATTTTTATCATAGTATTAAAATATTAAACAATTTTCGTATAAACAGTCGCATTCCAGTGTTGCCGGACTATCTCAAGCAAGCTACTCTCGATGCAAGCAATGATAAATTTAGATACATGTATACATAAGTGTATACAATTCCATTATAAATACATCAAAATACGATTTCTTTAAGAGCTGCACAAGGTATCCTACTGTCTCTTAAATTAATTGCTATTTCATATATTATTACATCCTCTGCCCATAAACTTTTTTTTCAAGTTTTATTTTTAACTAATAATAATTCTAAAGTCGACTGCTTCTGGTTGACGTTAAGTTAAATAAATGATGTATTATGTATATAAAGTTTATTTCGTAGTCTAAAACCAGCTTAGTACCCAACTACTTAATAACAATTGGTTAAAGTAAAACCTTTTACAGATTACTTACCTAATGTTACGTCAAGTGTCATCATTTGCCTGACTTGATATTGATGATGTATTCAAACAGATTCGACATGACCACATATTTAACATTATCTCACATCTGCAGAGTCATTAATCAATTGAATAACAATGTAATTGAACGCAATGTATCACGTCCAAAAAAATTCGATTAAACGAAAATGCATGAATTCAATCGAAAAAAATGTAAGCTGTGGCCTATCCTGCCCCGAGGTTGTTGGTGAAACATTTATAAACCCACACACGTTCGAGTTGCGGACAAACTACAATACAAATTGCTGACCACACAGCATTCCAAACAGAGAAGCCCGTTACCCATCTACGGGTATTATATATATATATATATATATGTACGTATTGGTTGTGGATGCTTTTTAGAAATCACTGAAACAAACAACAAACAAAGTGTCTAAAAATGTCTGTCGTCTACGCTAAAATGCAGGAAAAACTCATTTCAAATTATAAACACGAGCGTCGTGCGCCGTTTTATGTGTCCCAGACAGCCCAGGAAAAGCCGCCCGACAGGCTGGCAGGCTGAATCTGTCGTGGCACACACAGAACGAGGCAACAAAACGAGTCTAAATGTGCTGCCATTGGCATGTGCTGGACTTTTGGCTACCCTGTAATTGATACAAAACTTTCAGATTAAATTAATAGTTATCATAACAAGGAGTTAAGCTCCTTACTAAATACAACATCTAAAGATGCGAAAAATAATAATATTTTGGTTAAAAAGCAAACGGAATTGTAAGTATTTGATCTCCATCTTCTATAGATAGATATAATAAGAACGGAGTTTCTTATTAAAATTAAATACATCAATTATCATGTAAACGAAATTTTATGTAGTTAATCACCATATTTTATAAATAGATAATTTAAGAATTGAGTTCCAGTTAAGTTTAACTTTAAGTTAAAACTAAGGTTTAATTAAATTCGTTACGTCTTATTTCTAACTCCTATCCGTATTAAATATTTATGTATTTATATATTTATTTAACTAATATTGCACCTATTTAATTTATTGAGGGCTACTGTTAAAAAGCTATTGATATACCCGTTGCAGCAGCTGTTGACTGGGTATCAATGTGTCCTTGCTGTGGATTTCAGCGTAGCATTTGTACAGCTGCTAGTTTTGCGCGCTGACAAACTAAGTGTTGCATAGTTAAGGGCGCTGAGATTTGTGCTTCGCTCTAAATTATGCTTTTTCTCTCTCTCTTTTTTATCCGTCGCCCTGTCTCTGTCTAAAGTTTTGGCCAGTTTTAATGCACTTATGAAGTAGGTAACTAAAGTACGCTGTGATTATGTGCGACACTTTTGGCTAGCAAAAGCAATGCGGACAAGAAAACTTTTTTGCACGTGACAGATTTTCTAGTTTTCAGAGAACTCACTTAGTTGATCAGTTCTGGGTGCAGGTTCAGGGCAGGGGTTTTCACTTCCGTCGGCCATTTTGCGCTGCAATTGTCGAATAATTTGCAAGTTGATGTGAAAAGTTTTCCAATTGCAATTTATAAGGGGGGGGAGAAGCCGGCAAGAGGGGGCGGGAGGAACTCGTTGTATTTGTCGACGTTTTGTTGCCAATTTATGTGGAAATGGAAGAGAAAATAAAAATATAAATACATTTATATTTTGAATATACAATGAGCAATGGCACTTGCAAAATGGGTCAATAGCTTTTGGGGTTCCGCTGCAATTTGGGGGCGAGTGTCACTCGTAGATTAAGTCATGGGATTATAAATTTAATGCCACTTGATTTATGGCTTATAGTATATATAATTGATGTACAGTCGTTGCATTTAAGTCTAGTTTAATGTGAGGAAATTTTACTGTGAAAATATGAAGTGTATGACAAGATTTGCATAAGGTACTCGAAGTTCTTGTAGTTGATTTCCCATTTCTGTTTAATATTTCAATGTTTCGTTACACACGTAAGTTCAATCCAACCCCATAGTGCATTCAGGATTTATTAGCTATCGAGCGTGTGCTTTCTTATTGATTTACTTGAAGCATGAAATCCACTTTTAACTCTCTTTCTCTTTCCCTAGTTGGTTTACTTACAACCCAAGTGCATTACCAGCCAGTCGATTCCTTTCAATGATCGGCAAACACTTTTTCCACTTCCATTCCCTTTGCGTTTTATCTCTGTTTTCCATACACATTACACTGAAACTTAAACCAGAAATAAGTATTTAAGTCCATGCACTTGAGTTTCGAGTTTGTTTACCAGTCTACAAGAAACTTTATTTTATTCCCAACAAAACCTGTTCAAGCTAATGGACGTTAATAAGCCGTTAAATTGCCTAATTGCCGATTATGATTCTCGAGCGCACGATAAGTCAGAGGGATAAGTTAAAGGGCAGCCAGAAGAAGGGAAGAGAAGTGGTTCTCAGCCAACCAGACAGTCTGCTGAGCCACTTCGAAAAATATTTTACATGCTTATGCACTCCACAAGCCTTCCAGCTAGCTTTGGACCTAACCCTCGTTAAGTAAGTTTAATGCATCCGCCCTACGTTGGGCGCCAAACAAAATTGCTGTACCTTAAAGCAGAATGCAGGGAATGCAATAACAGCAAACAACAAGAAAATCATAAATAGCGAGCTAGAGTGCATTTTAAATCGGATAGCAACAGCAACAACATCAACAATAACAAGTAGAGCAGCTTTAAGGATTTTTGAAAATGTTTCAGGTTTTTTTCCGCTTACCCGTACCCAAGTTATTTGATAGGGTATACCAAGCGTGTATTGCACATATTGCATGTTCAGCTTTTCTCAGAACTTTCTCTGAGAGTGAAATTGTTTCCAAAATGATTGGGGTATATTTTAGTCGTTCAGCTGAATTATATTGTCCCTTTTTTGGTTGTGCTGGTTGCCCTTGCCTCTGGCAAGTTGCCAAATTGTGTTGTTCGACGTGGGCGGTAGCCAGCTGGGGGCGTGACAACTCACAGCTAGCAGAGGTCTTCACTGCTTTGAATTTCGGTTCAGAAAGTGAGCTGCATAAATTGCAACAACGAGTCGACGTCAGAAAAGTGAACCCACACAGAAGCCCAACAGCAAATTGGCCCTGTGGCTGACGAAGCAATTAAATTTCATTTTATTAACTGCTCTGCAAATCGTTGAAGCTGCACTGCGTGTGCAATTAGCAGGCTGACCATGTCCATGCTGTCCCGGCCCACTATGACAAGGGGACAAAAAGCCGCATGTAAGCATCAAATGTCAGAGCATCGACAGGAATGAGTATGCGGGAAGAGCAGACAGTGTGTCGCCCGAGCAGGGACAACCACATTTGGTTGGCACCCCCTGCAGGCTATTCCGAATTTTGTTGTATTTGTCGTGCTTTGTTTGCCTAGACGGGGAAATAGAGTAGGAGCACAACCCACAGACAGGCAGAGCCAAGAGTACACTTTAAAAATTAGTGTATGGCTTTAGCTTGAGCCCCAAGCTTACCAATGTGTTTCCTAGAGTCACATTTTTGGCACAAGCCAACGATAAGTCACTTTTTTTGGCACACACACACACACGGTTGAATTCAGATCTGTAGCATGTGGCATTGAAGTACCAGCCAACTGGGTCAACAATTGGATTTTACTCGTTGTTGGCAAAATGCAGCTTGTTATCCCCAATTTTTAAATCGTTCGGACTGCACATGGGGTATACTTCAAAGAAATGCTCTTTGATTGACTTGCTAATAGGTATTCAAGTAATGTTACACTCAACAAGTTGCATCTGTTGGCTAAGATTCTAATAGTTTCTTTCCATTAAAAAAAAAAATATGTTCAGGATTGTGTTCATTTGTGAATGATGATTTTATTCGCCTCAAATGTGTGTACTATTTTTAAAGGAAATACACGCTGTTCTATTGATGAATTGCACTTTCAGTTGCACATTTTATAGTGGAACGATAAAAATCGTGTAAATAAATATGTTAAAAATATTTAGAAAAACATAATACGTACTTTAACAACATTTTGATCAGTTTCCAGCTCCTTGTCAATATGTTTAACATATGACTGAGAAAAAGGGTAAATACGCAATTCAAAACTATTAATGTATTAAATAAATTGTTATCATTGGCACGAAGAAAAGAACGAAATCTAAAGTATCAGTTATCAGAACTCAATTCAATTACATTTAACTTTTAAGCTGCTTAAATTGAAGTCAAGCACGAGACAATGAAATTCAAACAGTCTTTACTTCGATGATACTTCTTAAATAGAAGAGCACTCCAGTTGTCTGAGTATAGTGCCCACAATGAGTTTCAAATGCAATTGAATGAAGTCGTATTTGCCTTGTCGGGAACTTTGAGTCGAGGAAAGCTCAATTCAATTTCCGCCAGACAGCTGCATATTGTTCCATTTTCACTTGAACACTTGCATTTGTCGGCTGTCAAAGATGTGTTCGTTGTGGGGTCATGCCATCTTTGTACATACATACATAACTAGTATATATCTGTATATATATATATATATATATACATATGTCTGCAAGTCTCATTTAAATGAGCAGGCAGTTGTGCCTATTTAAACGAATACATTGAAAGGCAGCAGCAAAAACAAACACCTACTTCACACACACACACACACGCCTCGCGCACTCTTCCGCAAATGGATGTGTGTACACACATGGCACACAAAGCAAGCCAACAACAACGACAGCAACTCTTAACCTCAATGAGCCTCCGCTACTGTCCGCAATGTGGCGTATGAGTAACGCAGCTGCTGTGGCAAATTTTATAGCACAACTCCGGGGGCTACTTGTTGGTCTCTCAAATATTTATAAAAAGCAAAGAGCTGCTTTTGCTGTTATTCTTGGCTCATAAGTTGACTACTCTAACTCTCCTCCTCCTCCTCCCTCTCCCACTCTCTCTGTCTCGGTCTTTCTCTTTGTTCTCCCTGCAGATGCACTCAAATTTGCTGATATTTATTTGGCGCCGTAAACTTTCGTTTTTGCTGTTGGCCTCTGGCCTGGTTTTGCTTGGACTCTGGACATGGGCCATACTCATCGATACAACAAAAGCCCTGCCAGCATACACACAACAGACGGCACACTCCAGTGAGGCCAATTATCAGCACGTTCATATCATCCAGAAGTTGATTGCCCAAGCAAATCGTGTGTTGCGCGCAGAACGGCAAAAGGATAACGCCGATCGACCGCCACCACCGCCAGCGCAGCGTTTATTGGGAAACGTACGGTTTGTACGTCCCACGCAGGCCAAAAAGGCGCCACTACCGCTGGCCGAAAGCCTTCTCTTCGAGCAGGAGCGCCTAAGAATCCTCGAGCAGCAGCAGAGACAGCGCAACGCAGGCATGGAGGAACTAAACGCCAATGCGGAGGATGATCGCATGCTTAGCTCGGCGGAGCGGCAGACGCAGTATGAGCACGAGCTGCAACGCATGGGCGTGCCCACTGTGTCGGGCATTGGACCAGATGGACCGCGTGCGCCAACCGAGCGACTGGTGCATCTGGATCTCAAGGGCGCGCCACCCAAACTGAGTTTCCTCAAGCAACTGCTGCCCGTGCTGCGAGCTCTGGGCGCCACAGGGCTGCTGATCGAGTATGAGGATATGTTTCCATACAGTGGCGCACTGCAGCCACTTGCCGCCCACAATGCCTACAAGGAAAGCGAATTGAAGGTAATCATAAAGGTTACTTTTGTTTGCATGCATTATGCATGCTAGCTAAAATTGCTTATCGACAAACCTCATAGATCCTTTCGTTCATACGGACAGAAGGACATACGGACATGGCTATATCGACTCGGCTATTGATGCATATCAAGAATATATACACTTTATGGGCCCCATAAAATCCTATTTCCCACACGGTACAAATTGGTTTTCATATAGTTAAACGGCTTTAAGAATTTAAAATTGTAATGCTCTTCTGCACGAAATAAGATGTCAGCCACGGTAATTGCTCAACACTAAATTCATTATGCTCATTATCGATAAATATCTAACGTGCTTCGATAAATGCTAACAGTTTGAATATTTGATTTTTAATAATTGTACACTTTTACTATTTATCATTTTAAAGGATTTTCTGGAATCGGCATGGGTTGAGCATGGACTGAGCGTAATGCCATTGGTGCAAACATTTGGTCATTTGGAGTATGCCCTAAAGCTTTCTGAATTTGAGCAGCTGCGTGAGCTGCCCGAGAGTCCGCAGTCCATTTGTCCCAGTCGACCCCAAAGCATGGCATTGTTGGAGCAGATGTTGACCCAGGTAATTGAGCTGCATATGCGGCCTTCGGCAAATGCCACACCCTCGACGCCAGAGCTGCCCATTAAGTTTACCCACCTGCACATCGGCTGCGATGAAGTACAGCGCATGGGCGAGTGTTCCCTCTGTCGTCAGCGACTGCGCAGTGAACTCTTTCTAACCCATGTGATTAGTCTGGCACACTTTGTGCGTCGACGTTGGCCGCAGTTGCACGTGGTGATCTGGGATGATCAGCTGCGTGACATGACATTGAGTGAACTGCAGAACTCGCAGATTGGCAGCTATGTGGAGCCCATGGTTTGGGTATATGCCAATGATATATACCACTTTATCCAGCCACAGCTGTGGGACACATATTCGAAGGTGTTTCCCAGCGCCTGGGCGGCGTCCGCTTACAAGGGCGCCTTTGGGGAGAGTCTATTGGTGCCGCCGCTGCAACAGCATCTGGAGAACAACATACGTTGGCTGGCGGTGATTGCCAAAGAGGGAGGACGGTTTGCAAAGGGATTGAGGGGATTGGCGCTAACCGGCTGGCAGCGATACGATCACTTTGCCGTGCTATGCGAGCTGCTGCCCGTGGGCATGCCCAGTTTAATGACATCACTATCCACAGTCTCCAAAGGTTACTTTAGCACCAATCCACGCGACAACGAACTGTTGCGTGTACTGCGTTGCGTCTTCCAGCCGGATAGCCGGCGTTCCGGCCATCCTTGGCTGGAACTTCATCCAAATGCACATCACAGTCAACTGTTTGCCGTGTGCAGCTATCCAGGTCACCTGGTCTTCAAGTACGCGCTGCGCTTGTATGACAAACTGGGCGAGGTGGGCGCCTATCTGCAACAGACGCGGGATCACAGCGCCTGGTTGTCGGACTACAATGTGCGGCACAACTTCAGCTCGCCTCTGCGGGTGCACGAATTGACGATGCGTACTCCAGTGCTGATCGAGGAGCTGCGCGGCATGGCACGGGAATCTCAGCAACTGCTGTGGGAGGTGTATGACGAGCATACGGTGGCGGAGTTTGTGGAGCAGCACATTTATCCAAGCATTAATGCGTTACACCAACAGCTGGCAAGTGGACAAATGTTGCTGCACCGACGCACTTGGCCCCAGCGACCGTTGCCTTTATCCTTGGAGCTGCGACAGGACATGGGACTGATAACATTAGAGCAACAGCAGCAACAACAGCAGCAGTACCATCCGCACTAAATGACTTTGTATTGATTGTTAGCAGTAACACATATAAATATACATATTTTGTAGTCAAGGCGTTCGAAACGCCGGCCTAGGCCAAAATTGATAATAAGAGTTAATTCAAATGTTAACATCGCTGCGGCATTTCTCGATTTAACGTGTAATGAAAAACATCAAATGTTCATTCTTTTCTAGCTATCACTTTATAAGCTCAATTAATCGTACACACACGCATTCATAACTCTAATATTAACTAACATCTACAAAGGAAAATAAATACGCATATGCTAAAATTCAATCTTCTAGCTTCTTTCTATTAGGCTTAAGCTTATCTAAATTTTTCTTATTTTAGTTTAACTGTCTTGGCTTTTTAGCATTAAATGGGTTTTTTTACTTTCAAAGAATGTATTTTATTTTAGAATGTATAAAAAGGAAGACAAAACTACACATTTCTGTAGTGGAAAGCGGTTACATTTTCAAATTCAAACTTGCCCGCCATAAGAAAATGCAGTGCTGGTTAAGCTGTGATGACAGTGCTGCCAACCCGTTTAAGCATAAAGGACAACAGCTTTTTGGTATTTTGGCAATGTCATGCGTATTTTTACAAAGGACGAGAAATGGCAATGCAGACAAAACATGTGTTCGCGCAAAATCGATGAATAAACGCTTAAAAGCAAATGTAAAGAGGTGTTTTTGTAAATTGCTGAAAGTGTAACGTCGCTAAACAACAGTTAACAATAATATTAACAATAATATTAATAATAAACACTGTAGCTTATATTTTCTTATTTGGCGGCGCCTGAAAACCTGTAATTTTGAAATTATAAATATCAGACAGAAAATGGGCATTACAGAAACGCCGAAAACAGCAGCGACAACAACAACGACAGGCACTGTAGCTGCTTGCGAAAATAAACTTATTCTGACATTGGACATATTTCAGGAGATATTCAAACATGTCGAGCCGGAAGTGGAAATAGAGTCATTCGAGGTGTGTGCAAACGAACTTTCTAGTGCTATTACATATTTATGCATGTGTGTGTGTGTGTGTGTGATGGTTTTTTCCTTCCCATTTTGTTAGTTGGCGCAAGGCTCTGACCGGGGAGATAACTATACGGCAGCATTGTATCGCATTAATTTGAGCGGGCAGCGTCACAATTGTGATGGCACCGAACACAAATGGGAGCAGAGTGTCATATGCAAGGTGTTGCCAGAGAGCGTCGTCCAAAGGGAGGCATACAAGAGCGATAGGCTATTTCGGTGAGTTCCCCCCCCCCCCCCCCTCATTTATTGACTCTCATTATTAAAATGTTTTATTATCCTACAGCAATGAGGTGGAATTCTATACCACGATTATGCCGGAGCTGATCAAGTTTCAGGCGAGCAAAACGGGAATTGAGACTCCTGTGTTTAATTCCATACCCAAGTGCTATACGGCAAGGCATGACCTGCTCATTATGGGTAAATATGTGTATATATCAGACTTGGACTTAAAGAAAGTAATGCTAATGAAAATTACATTTTATTATCTTTAAAAGAAGTGCTGCTAATAAAAAAAAAACATTTCTCTACAAACTTATGAAATTTAACAAGTGTAAATCCCTGTCGTTGCTGTTTAATTTTGCCAAAATATTATTTAAAACAAATTTTATTTTACATAAAAGAAAGTGTGAAAACTGAATTTCAATCATTTTATTTAAGTCCAGAATATGGCCAAATAAATTTTGGTAATTATAAATTCTTTCATTAGCAGTACATTTTTAATGCTAGTGAAACTTGTTGTTTTAATAACTTCACTTTATTAATTTTAGTACAATGTAATTTTAGCAGCATTACTTTTCCAATGTGACTTTAGACAACATTGCATTAATTCTAATCACTACTCTAAGCAATGCAGTTGTAATATAATGTTAAATGTATTTACTTTTTTAATGCTATTGAAATGTCATTGTAATTGGCATTACTTTAATTCTAATGCTAGTGAAATGTTTAGTGATTATTGAAATGTGATTTATCATTAACTTTTGTAATGAAAAAGTGAAAAGTAATGATAATGCCTATGAATGATAACGCTTATATTATTATATAAATGATTCCCAAGCTTCTCATATATTGTTTTGCAGAGGATCTGCGTGTTCGGGGATTTGAAATGTCGGATCGTCACAAGGGCCTCAGCATGGAGGAGACACAGTCGGTCCTGCTGCAGGTGGCACAGCTGCATGCACTCAGTTTGGCCCATAAATTTGAACATCCCTTGGAGTTCAACAAAATGTGCAGCCTCATCAGCGAGGGAATCTTCTGCACGGCAAATACCAGCTGGTACAAGAACTACTATGAGCGTCTGACGAAGAATGCCATTAAAATGGTTTCCGATGTTCTGCCCGCTGATTCAAAGTACATGCAAGCCTTGTGCAGCTTTGCGGGGAACTCCTCGTTTTTCGGCCAGATGGTGGAGCTGGCCAGCGCCGAGTCGCCGTTGTCGGCCATTTGCCACGGCGATTGTTGGGTCAATAATTTTCTGTATCGTTACGATCCGGAGGATCGACAACAGGTGCTCGAGGTAGCGCTGATAGACTTTCAGCTTGTTCGCTACAGTTCCATTGCCTTGGACATTTCCAATCTATTGTATTGTTGCACCACGAAGCAAATGCGTGACACTCAACTGGAAACGTTGCTCAAAGTCTACACGGAGGAACTGTACAAATGGCTGGATATACTCTGCACTGTATTGCCGGAACATTGTAATACGCTGGAAAAGCTGCAGGAACTGTAAGTGGCATTTGAGAGCAGAGAAAAGACAGCAACACTAATAAATATATTATTTTTTACAGTTTTGCCCAGGAACTGAAAACCTATGGACGGTTTGCTCTCGGTTTGGCAATGGACATTATACCGATTAGTACATGTTCCTCAGAGGATGCACCCGATATGTATTTAAATCGCAATGATGAGCACACTGAGGATGTCGGAGCGCCCACTTTAAACTTTCCGCCCAACGATTTGTGTAGACAGAAGATGTCCGAAATTGTCATTGACATGGTTGACAGAGAAATGCTGTAAAGCACAAACTGGAAAACCGATTAGATTGCTTTTGCCTATGTAATTTATATTAATTTTAGTTAAGCTCAATTTATAGAAAATGTTTTGAAATGAAACTCTAATCTAGTTTCATGGGTAATGCCCCGAAAATTTAGGTTAGCATAGCAAAGATAAAGAGAACTATTCCCTATTCAATATTATGTAAACTGTTTACCGTTACGTTTCTCTAGCAGCCAACTTAACAATGTTGCAACCTTCCGGAATGCAATGATAATTTCTAATGTGAATTGTATTAATAATGTAGGTATATTTAGACCAGACAATAGTTGACTTGTCGAGGCATACACGTGTTTTTCTAAACTATTGTGTTTACACAAAAGCAATAAATTACATACGAACGACTATCGCTTTTTAGTAATCATTAATTTACATTAATCAATAGTCCGCCTTGGCAGTCCAAGTTCCCTTGTTCCCCAGCACGCCCTTGTCGCAGTTATTGCGCAGAAATTTCAGTCCCGCCATAATGGAACGTTCCAGTTCATCCTGTGTTTTTGGGCGCTTGGAAAATGACGGTCCGCTATAACCTAAGTCCAGAGATTCAGGTGGCGGTATACATGCTCCATGACTGCTGGAATGCATTGAACTAGTGGCTGATTCTTCAACTCCATCTGGGTGCTCATCTTCGGTGGCTTTTGTATAGTTGCGCCGTTGGAATTGCTTTTCCCGTTTAGTGGAGTGAAAGCTGTTGAACTCTTTGTTCTGCCACACGGACGATGACGGCGTTGAGCTACTGAAGTTCGTTCGCTTCAGCATCACTTCCGGCATGGGCGCAAATTCAGGTGCACGCACGGCACGCTGCTGCTCGTTCCACTGCTCCTGGGACATGGGCAGTCTTTCGGCCTTGTATTGCCACTCTGCCTCTGGTTCTTGCTCATCATCCTCGCGTTTCTTGGCCACACCGCTTTTGTCCCTGTCCCAGTCACGTACATGTTCCTTGCGCAGCTCCTCTCGTTCGGCTTCCTCGGCCGCCTTTTGCGTTGTCAGCTTCTCATCCTTTTCACGTTGTTCGCGTTGCCGTTCCGCGATTTCAGTCGTAGTCTCATTCACCTTTAGCTGCTGCTCTCGCTCGTAATCTTCTTTGGTGATGGGCGGCAGACCGTTGCGAGCTCGTATCCGGTTTTTGGCTGAGAGCACACGATCCGCAACGATTTTATCCCGCTGAGCACGCAGCTCATCGCGTCTTTTTTGCTCGGCCTGAGTGGCCTTCCTCGTTTGCTCCAGCTCGAGTTGTTGCTGCTTGCGCTCGGCCTCGTCTGTGGAGAAGGCAAAGTAGCCCACACCGTGTGTGCGAGCCTCGTCGAAGAATACATCCTGATAGTGTACATCGGGTTTATCCACATTCTCCTGCTCCTTGCGTTCCCAGTTTATGCGCTGCTCATCATGCTTTGTCATCGTAGAAAGAGCTTCGCTGAATACACTTTCTGTGGCCCGTGGTCCGTAGCTGGGCTCATCATCATCGCTGTTGTGGTTACTGCTGTGATTTCCTTTCGTGTCTATCATCCAATTGGGTTTGCTTTGGTCCAATCGTTCCGGCATGCTGTCCGCCAACTGTTTGTCACGTCGCTTCGCCTCCTCGAGTTCTTTGCGCAAGCATTTACGCGTCCTTCCCAAACAATCCACATACTCCACTTCGTCGTCGTCGTTGCCAGCATCGACTGTGCTGTCACTGGTGCTGCTGCTGCTACTAATCCGTCGTTCTCGTTGGTCACAACTTTGCGGTTCCGGGTCTTGGTCGGACTGTTGTTCCTGACGCTTGCGATTAAACATTACAAGGCAATTGTCGTCCGAGTTGAGGCTCCCGCCGCTGCGGCTCATACGATCATAGAACTTACTTTTTGCCTCCAGCACACGCCGTGATTTATCCAACTGTGCATAGTCCTCCGTTTCGTACACCTTAACATCATCGTTTCGACTTATCTCCGTGTAATTGCTTTTCTTGGCGCTGCTGTTTCCACTGTGCTTTGACTTTTCCCGCTCGCCAGTGACTTTGTTGGGCTTGAATTCATTAGCTGTCGTTTTGGTGGCTTTGGCCAGTTTGACTTCATGCTGCTTGCGCTGTAATTCAGCTTTTAAACTAAGCAGCGAGGACAAATTGACGCTTATCGCTTTGTTTGGGTCGTTCATATTCAAAACAAAATTATGAAATGGAAGACGAGCTAAGTCAGCTGTTTCAATAACTTTGGCAAAAGTACTCAAAGGTACTTGCTTTACAAGTATCGATAACACGATACGTGATGAAAACCAAAATTAAAAAATATAGAGCGCCACCTGTTGCTTATTTGCAAAGCATATATACGTCACTTATGGGTTGGTTTTAAAAGTAGATTAACTTGACAATCGTCCCTGTCTTTGTTTTCACATGAGTATTTTTAAATTATGGCAAATGCAAATACAATTTTGGATTTCAAGTATTTTTAAGTTATATTTTTATTTATATTTAACAATGCATTTAAAAACATAAAAATATAAGAAATCTTATACTTTTAATGACTTAAAAATAGAGGAATTCAATCCTATTACGAAACTTCATGTATAGTAATTGTAATTGAGTAAAAACAAAGTTAAAGAAAATTAAACTTAAACTATTCAACTGAACAAAATGAATAGTTCTTGAGTGACAGATTTAGTTCGTTGGCTAATTTAATGAACTGTTCATTTGAACTTACTAAGAACGAAAAGACACAACTCTGTCAAAGAGTTTATTTACAAACCAAATTGATGGCATGTCTGGTGCTGGCGATGAATTTCAGGTGGTTACACGCAAGAAATGGATGGCTCGCAAATGTCTGAGTCGTCGGAACCGACATAAATCCGAGAGCGACTACTTAAACGATTGTCCAGATGTGAATGTGGGCAACTTTCAATCGTAAGTACGTCTGTCCAACTGTCTGTGCTGATAACTGTAGTTGCCTTAATGCTCGTAGGCGCCTGGAACGTCTTTGTGCGGAAATGAGCCAAAGTGATTACTTCATCTTGTCCATGGAGACGCTGCAACAGCAGCTGGAAGCGCTGAAGCGACCGCTGGAGCGCATTGTTTGTCTGGGACTAGGGCCATTTACCCGCACCCACCAGGCGCTGCACCAGGCGGCGTTTATTATGAGCACTCAACGACAGCACAACATTAAGGAGGCATTTTACTACGATCCCGTGTTTCGAGATACGGAGAAGGAGCTAATCCAGCGTCTTGGGGGCACTGTCATGGCTGAGGACTGTGCTGGCAGACATGAAGCCAAAGTGCCCACGTTATACTATTTGCCCCACTGTCCATATGCACTAATGCACAATTTACTGTGGTGCAATTGGACGAGCGACAATTTGCCAAGTGTCTTGCTGATCTCGAATAGCTTTGAGATGTTGACACTGAACAGATCGCTAAATAAGAACCAAGATTCTGAGGATCATATCACCCGCATAGTGACGCACTGCACAGAGGTTGCTTTAGAGGATGATTACGAGCAGCACAATGTGTTTAACGATTTGTCATTGCACACTTTTCCCAGTGACAAACTGCCTGATGTGGATGATACGACATTCTGGAAGAGATGTTCGCCTCTAAAAGTACACGAAGACGAACTACGGACGGAGTTAATCACTGAGGCAGAAATGGCCGCTTTGAGCATTGACTCATAGGGACAAAAACTAGCGAGGCAATAAGATGAATAAACCACAAGTCTTAATAAAGAAAAACGTACTTAGAGTATAATCCATTTAATGTAAACATAAGTAAATATTGTATCCTTACAGACACATTATCTTGTCCAGTTCCATGTCCTCTTTTTCCTGTGTCTTTGCCGCTGCTCGTTTACGCTGTCGTGTCGAGGATTTTTTACGTTTTCTCTTCTTCGTCTTGACGATCGGACGTGTGCGCTGCACCAAAATTGGTTCTTTCTCGACTTTATCATTTTTATTTGAACGATTTACGCCTTTTGCTTTAGCCGGAAAAGCACATGGCAGCAGCTGCAGTTCCTCGTGCAGGCGGCTACACAGCTTGGGCGAGATGGGCAAGTAACTGTTACTCTGTGTGAGAAAGTTGACATTTGACGGTGTGCCCGTCACCAGATCCTGCAATTTGAAGCATTGAGGTACCGGCTCCAACGTGGGATGGCACAGCAGAAACTTATCCTTGTACTTGGTCGTATAGCGCAGCAGATACTCGCCAGGCGAAACGGCCCGCAGCAGCTTGAGGAACTCGTGCAACTGGCACATCTGCTGTGGCATGCTGATGTGGTAGTATTCGTGCAGCTGCTGCTCCAGTGCTGCCAGGGTCAACTGCTCCTCCAGCAGCGGCGCAAAGTCACGCAAGGAAATGCGGCTGCAGTGACCGACGTCTGCCTGGAGCAGTTTTATCTGTAGCCAGGCACTGAGCAGCTCGTACTTGGTCATAATTTCACAACCACAATCGGGCTTATTTTCCAGCTTGATCAGGTGACAGCCGAGAGGATGTTTGGCCAAGACATCTCGCACGGCCGCAATCGAAAGTGTACTATAGATCTGCAAACCTTGCTCTGCCGTGGAATCCGTCTGCATATCAGTATGCAGGCGCCAACTGACTAATGCACAATTCGATTTCGGTTGCCTAACCACCTGAACATTCTCATCGATGTGGTGTATTTTATAATCCAGCTGCTGCTGGATCTTGTCATTTTCATCCTCGATCGGCACTTCTTCAATCAACTTTACAGTTCCTTCGGTCTTAAATTGCAGCCACTGGCTTTGAGCATAAGCAGCATAAGCCTGGGTCACAAGGCGACTGTTTGTGTGCCAGCCACAGTTCTGTGCGGGCAGAGGTTGCTTGAATTCTATAGATTTGTGGTCGCTATCCGGAATTTCCCGTATGTTCAGCAGCATATCAGTGGGCAAGTCGATGTAGGCGCCTGGCGTCAGTAGCATCAGTATTGATTCTACTGGCAGTACAAACACGTCCTCATCCGCTTCTTGCAGCTGACTCTCCAGCTCGCCGGCAATACGCTGTGAAACGGGTTCAGAAGTATCATCTGCGGAAACATAACGTTCCAAACGAACACGTAATGAACTTAGCTCTTGCTGCTTGAGGGACACCTCTGGCCAGAGACGCACTTGACCAGCACGACAAAGCAGCTGAATGTGCTCCATGCTGGCAGTCTGCACATTGAGACCTTTGCATTGGGGCAACTGTGGCAGTCCAGAATGGGTTGTATAACTGACAATAGGCAGTGTCTGCAGAAGATGCTCCATTCTGAGTTTGAACCATTTGCAGTAGAGCAGCACTAGTGGTTTCATTGGTGCATAAAGGCGTTCCTTCTGCACCTTGGCGTAGTCGTATATATGCTTCTGGACCAACTGTTGCTCGTTGCAGCGCTTGTTGTTCGTGACCCGCCACACCACGAAGTCAGCCTCGTCTACGTTGGAGTTGCGCTGCCAGGCAAGCAATACCCGAAGGCAGGCGGCTTGCTGGGCAAGACCGAGCACTGAGCAGCGCTCCTGGGTGTTAGGGAAGTCATATGGCAACTGCTGGGTAGTATGATCACACACTGACAGACCCACAACCTCCTGAGTCCGCGGATCTTTACGTCCAAAGCTGCAGTTGTAGGACGTGAAGACTTTTGACGGCCCCTGTTGCTCTTCCTTAAAGATCTCGGTGTCCACCTCGTTCAGAAAGGTAAAGAGGGTATCGTCAGTTGACTCGAAAGATTTGTTAAATTCCCTATACGATGGCTGGTTGCGAAATATTGAGTTTCCTTTATATAAATCGGTCGGAATCATTTTCGTTTGCTTACTTGCTGTGATAACAGCTGGCAATAACAGCAAGTGAATAGCTGAAAGTTATTAACAGAAAACATTAACTGCGGAGGAGTTCTCTGTTAACTGATAGTGAGGAGTAAAAAACATTCGTTAATTTAAATGTAATTTCTCCCGCCCAATTATCTATCACACATACGCCATTTTAAATTTTAAACGTTATTTTTATGCAACATTAATCTCATTGTTTGCAATAGTATTCCGAAAGTTTGTGAAACCCAAGCATATTGACGTGAACCTTGTAACGAACAGCATGTATTTGAAATACATTCTACTATTTTTCCTGTTTTTGCTGCCAGCGTTGGGAGCTAAAACCAAATCCTTTGATAATACCATGAGCTGCGATAAAGCAAAACAATCAAAATTTGTAAGTTTCTGCATTTTGTTTAAAATATATATAATTATTATAGACAATTAACTTTTAATAATACAAATTTAGACCAAAAGTAAATAGGTAAAGCGTAGATTGTTAACTTCGTATTGATAACCTTTCTATTATTTTATAATTAGATGGGCTCCTGTTGCAATATACCGAGAGATGATAGAACTAGTAAGTCCTGTCGCAAGTCCATATTAAGTCTGAATAAAACGACAACCAATAATGGAGACTCTCGCAATTTGAAGACCGATAAAGTGGCCTTGCATGCAGTAAGTTTTCCTTTTCCAAATGTGTTGTAGCAATCTCAGAAGTGTTTTTTTTACAGTGCATTGCAGAGTGTGTCTTTAAGCAGAATGGTTACCTGCTACCAAATGGAACAATTAATCTACCAGTTGTCCAACGGAGCTTGGAACAGCGCTATAAAAAAGATCCAGTTGTGGCACAGCTTATGATCAAAAGTCTGAATACGTGTATGGAGTCGGGTATGGTAAAAGCTCTTATCTAGTTAATCATAATCTAACAGTGTGTTCGGTTAGCTCAAAAACGTGCTCAACAGTTTGAATGGTTGCATTCCAAGGATCAGTGTGATTATTATCCAGCCACTTTGCTGGCCTGCGCAATGGAACAGGTATATAAGAATTGTCCGGCCTCTAAATGGAAGAATACCGACGATTGCCAAGCGATGAAGAAATTCTTGGTGGCCTGCGACAATACCACAAAATAAATTATATGATTACATTCATTAAAGTGTATCAGATAGAGATCAGCAAATTTAAAGGTTCATTTAATTGCTTAGTCTATAACAATAACAAAAAATTTATCTGTGAATCACAACGCCGATTTTACTCGTCGCGCACATTAAACTTCATGGTGGCCACGTCTGCCAAACCACATTCGATTACATCGCCAGATTTGAAAACGTCAGATCCGTGTGGCGTGCCGGTAAGTATCAGATCATTTTCCTCCAAGGTCATGTGCTTCGACACATAGGAAATAATGTCAGGCACTTTGAATACCAAATCTGCAGTGCATCCGCTTTGCTTCAGTTCGCCGTTAACTTTAAGCCACAATGGCAGAGTGTGAGGATCTTCGACGGCATCGAAGGGTATGAAGGAGGACACTGGCGTTGCGGTGTCAAATCCCTTGCCCAATGTCCACGGGCCGCCGGTGGCACGTGCCGCTGTCAGGTTGCACTGAGCGGTCAAGTCGAGGGCCAAACAGTAGCCGGCAACATACTCCATGGCGTGCTCTTTGGACACGTTCTTACAGCGTGATCCGATGACAACACCCAGCTCAACTTCATAGGCGACCTTGGTGAAAACTTTGGGCAGCTAAACCAAATAACGGATCAGATATCAATAGAACTGGGATTTCAGGAACTTACGACAATTGGGCAGCCTTCCTGTATATACGAAGATGTGGGCTTCAGGAAGACGAGAGGCACCGTCGGCACAGGGACTTTTCGTGCTTTGACGGCGCACCTGCGAATGGCATTAAGTTGAATTATCAATTTCCAGTCAAGACCATCAATAGCAATTACATGTAATTCAGTGCCACTCCCACAATCTTCTTGCCATTGCGCGAGAAGTTGGCCGCATCTTGGTTGCGTTGCCAGGACATGAGTAGAGTTGTGAATAGGCGCACCACTGAAAATGTTAGCAATACAATATTAATTTGAGATTACAATGATTTGAGCCGGAGTCTTACTGACAACAAAAATATGGCTTACAAGGACTGCGAATGGAAATTACGACCACTGCGGTCAAACGAATGTGAGCAAATGATATGATTTAAATTATAACTATGTTAATAGGCACTTACTTGCGTCAGCGTTGAGTTTATTGAGCCCGAAGGTTATCTGGCGCCGTGGCCCCCTGCCCAATATAGTTTATCAATAGAAATTAAATAACAGAATAAAAACAACTGATCAACAGTGAACTAGATCGGATGCTCAATAGAACCCAGTGTGACCGTCGCGCAATATCAACAACGTAACTGCCGTTACGCGAAATTAATCGAATCGAAAATTGTAAATCGATATATTCATGTCAATTCATTGCTTATTTTACATTCAGAGCTTCGCTTACGTTATAAACATATCGTACCTACCATCGATAATGTTTAATAACATCTGTGTTCAGTGAATTTGAAGTCACATAATAGCTGTTAAATAAGATTACAACCTATATTTCATTTATTTAAATAACCTTAATTGTTGTGTCTTTCAATCCTTAGCTAATTTTTTTTTAAATGAACGGATGAGAAGCAAAATAATTTCGTTTACTTCTAAGACTAGTGTTCGCTATTAATAACAGTTCACCATTATGTTAACTTGCTTAACCATATGGTATTGCTTAAAAGAACTAAATGAACGAGGTGGACCCAGTTCAATTATTCAGCTAACTGATTCGTTCGGTCGAACTTATTCCATCGGAATAATTCCGAACGATTGATACAACTCTAACATCTACGTGCCGTCGCTTATTGTGGAGAAAAAATCATAAAATTAAATGTAAATTAATCGTAAAAGTGTAACACAAAGAAATACGCGTGCATTTGCGGGCAACTGCACGGCGTAATTGCAATCTTATTATTGCGTAAAGAAGCGAAAAAGCTAAAGCGTTCAAGTCTAATGAAAAGTATAAAGAATGACTTGTCAAAGAGAATAACACATATTTGTTGGAGGCAGTAACGCGCGGCGTGGTGAATAAATGTAAAGCGTGAACGAGAAAGCAATGAAATTTTAAGTGTATAAAAACGAGAAAGCGCTAAAGTCACCACCCTGAGAAGAGAGTTGTAGGACAACCTCAAATCAAATTTATATTTTTCTTGCAAGTTAATATAATCCCTATTAACGGAAACATACATGTGCTAAGTTAATTTACGTATTGTTGTATTTAACTCATTGCGAAACAATAAATCTGTATTAGTGTAAGAGAGTGAACTAAACAGCAGCCAAACAGCAATACAAATTCAACAAACACAACAACAACACAATGATGAAAATGGAGACTGACAAAATAATGGACGAGACTAACTCCAATGCACAAGCAGTAAGTTCATTATTTTTCAGGTGTAGTTAATGAGTTGAGTTTCATATATGCATATATCGTATATATACATATATGTAAGTGCGTATGTATGTAAGAAGCGTTCAATATCAATACATATGTACATAATGTTCAAGGTGTCACACATGTATGTATGTATGTATGTGTATTCATTTGTGTGTGTTTTATTTTCGTATACCATCCATATGTATGTACATGGCTATGTTGTTATAAATTTTGCACTCGTGCACTCTATTAAACATTTGTTAGCTTTTCTTTAACATTTAGCCTTAAACATTTCACATTCTCTCGCAAGCTTACTATTTTTTTTTTTGTACAGATACATATGTCGACTAATGTTTGGTTGTATATTTTGTAATTAACAGTTAATTGGCCTCATTACTTTCAAGTTTGTTTATACACAAACATTTTGTAGCACATTGTGTATATTTGTATTTATTTCAATCCGTTCGGTCAAATTTCGTTTATTGTGCGTAAATATGAGAGGCTGAGGCGGAGGCGTGATAATGAAGGTCAGTCCCCCTTTCGGTAAGCGAGGCAGTTTAGTTCATTCAGTCCAGTCAATAAATGCTTCTCCATTTATTTACTTGGTTTCTGTTTCGGTTTCTGGGTCAAAAGTTGATTTTTGGCAAAATGTACGCACTCAGCAATTAAGTTTTATTTGAGTCATCTGTGTTATTGTTGCGCCAAAGCCGACATCAAGGTGAATTGTTGGGGGAATTGTGCATAAGCAATATTATTATTATTTTACTTCGTTTATCATTAAGATTTCGCAGCGGAGTATGACAGAAAATAGGTTTTAAATACAGTCCACATATATTACTAAATATACAAGGCTACAAACCTGTTTAGAGTGCTACCCCTTTATTGCTACCGTCTATGGATTTATATAGTCCCAAATTCAGCACATGTATCTAATTTTACTAACTGGAAATGATTATAATTTAAGTATGTATGAAATGAAATGAAATTAATCAACCTGTAGTTGTATTCTGTAAATGTGATCAATTGATATATTATTCCTGAAACTGACCTAGTTAATAGTGAGGAGTACTTATGGTAGTATATAGATAGACATATACTAGGTATTGTTTGTACCGTGAAGAGGCCAATATTAGTAGCTGGAGGCCAATAGTCTCAACAGTCATTAACTAAATCTCTAAAACGATTTCAACTTTAATTTTTAATGCTAAAGCAAACAAACAGCGCTAACACACAGCAACAACAATATGATATTGCAATTAATTTAAGCGCTAAAAACGTGTACAAACACATACAATTGGTAATTTACTAACTCACACAAATACATGCACAGACACACACACACACACGTGTAAACAAGGTTTAAACGTAGTCAAGGTATTAATACATATGTATACAGTGAAGCACAACATACTAAGTATATACACACTTATCACTCACACACACACACACAGATAGCTAATTGTATATATCTGTATCTATGTGTATATATATACTTATAAATTGCTGACATTGCAGTTAACTTAATTATAAAAAATGAGTCACATTTAGGCTGTGTATTTTGGTTTGTAGATTAATACAACTAAATATAGAATTATTCCGAAGTATTTAATTTTCGATCCCTTTTCTAAAAATAATACATTGCGATACTAGTTACTATTAATATAATTTGTACTGAGAACGAGCCTTTTTTATATTATTTATTTGCAGCCTCATTGCTCATTCTTATGCTTAGCTTTGCTTCAAAATTTTCGTGATAAATAATGTCAAAAACCACACGAGTCCAAATACATAAGAGTAGAAACCAAAGTTAAGAAAACGAAAAAAAAAAAAACAGAAAACAAAACACAAAAAAGAGTCAAACTTCAAGCTCAACTAATTGGCTAATTGTAAGCTTGAAGTTTATTTGCTGGTCGCCAACTCGTCTGAGAGTTGCACAATCTTGGCTTGGCACATAACCTGCCATTATTAATTTTATACAGAGAGCTACCTACTTTCGAGCACTTTTACGAGGTGCCCTCTGACATCGCCACACATAGATAGAGACAGAGAGAGAGAGAGAGAGGTTGCGATTTATACATATTACATATTAATGCTGTTCAGTAACATTTCATAATTACATTTCTCTTTTAAATCTGTTTTCTTTCTTTGCACATTCTTACAGTTCACAACCACAATGCTGTACGATCCGGTGCGCAAGAAAGACTCATCGCCCACATATCAGACGGAGCGGGAAGTCTGCTTTCAGTACTTTACACAGTGGAGCGAATCGGGGCAGGTTGACTTTGTCGAACAGTTGCTAACGCGCATGTGCCACTATCAGCACGGACAGATCAATGCATATCTGAAGCCGATGCTACAGCGCGACTTTATAACATTGCTGCCAAGTGAGTAAACTAATGTTATGCAATCGATTTGCGAATACGTCTCAGACAATGCATAAAAGATGAACAATCTTAAAGATCTTCATGAACACATATGTACATAGGGAAAATCAGTTGATGAATTTAAAAGGAAAGACCGCTTCGAGAAGTATTGAGATTCGTTAAATCTGAGATTGATGAATAATGCATAATGACTAATTTACGAACAGATAAATAAGAGCTTCTTTTGATATCAAAATAGGTGAACAAGAAACTAATTAGAATATTTACATCATACTTTTTTTTATTCTTCAAGAGAGTTATTACAAAGAGCCAGATAAGACAGTAATTCAAAACTTATCGCTACTCTTGTGAAATCCATTAAACTATGAACTAGAATTTAGCAATAACAACGTTGAAAACCCATGTTAATAGAATTCTTACTATAGAATATTTAAAGAAAATATAAGGTACTGTATGTTGAATGGATATAGCAGCGGCGGACCTTTTCCTGTTGCGATACAGGACAATGCAAGCTCCAGACCCTTGCCCAATGAATATATGATATACATTGATCTCTCATGGTATTACCTCCAAGTTCTGTTCGCTAAAGTTTTTATACACACAGAAAACAGTTCCTTTTGAACGTAGTCCAATAGTAGAAGGCAACAACAATCAATAAACATGCATCACCAGAATTTATAGCTTACCGTATTCGATTGAGATCCATATATTCTCTACCTTTTTCACAACTCTCATTGTATCTCAATAAATGGTTATGTAAATGTCCAACCAGATAGTAAAGAGAGTGTACAGAACTATTAGCACAAGGCAAATCCGATTGATAATCTACATGTACCTGCGATACCAGAATGCAGTCTTAGACCCGTAAGACCAAATTTCCACTACTAACAATGATATATAATATATCATGATATATAATATATATAAGCTGAATCTTCATTAAGAAATTACCGATTGGATAAATACCGCCCGTTATCAATATTATGCCCAGCACTCAGAAAGCAATTGAAATAAATATATTCGTTACTTACGGCAAACTCCTGCGATTGGAAGTGGTTAGTCGATAGTAGGATTTCTACAGTGAGATTCTTCGTCTACTGATCAACTAAAACAGAAACATTTTTTTTTTAAATAATTAATATAGTTAAATAAACGAGCTTAAACTAAATGGTTAGTGGTTGTGGCGTATATTTCAATACCACTAAACATTTATTTAGTTTTCCTACCACTATATTTTTAGTTCAGATGCTCACTACCAATATATTATTATTTTGGATTTTTACTATCAGTGTAATTTTAGTTTTAACCTCACAAAATATTTTGTTAGGATTTTCATCTTTACTAAATATGTGGTTGTGATTTTCATCATCACACAAATCACTTCTAATCGATCTCATCTACTGTGCTATGATCAATGATTGTAAAGTTATTTAAAAAGACGCCAGCTTGCAAATCAGTGTTGCCAGGTCAGCCTTTTTCCGGATTGATCTGTCCTGTTTTGAACTATTAAATCCGGAAAAAAAAACCAAACGTCCCCTCTCCGGAAATCTGCCCTTTTCTCACCATCATTTTTAAAAACTTTTATTTGTTTAAATAACATTATAATTATATAAAATAACAATGTTGCATTAGATTTCACATCGTGATATTGAATTCAACAACGATATTGTGTTATCGTAATGAGAGAGATATAAATATATATATTCTCCCTTTTTCATAATCATTTTATGTTCTCCCTCTTTCATATTCATTCGGCGTTTTAGAATTTGAACTTTATATATAAATATATATATTCTCCCTGTATCAAAATCATACGACATTTTATATTCTCCCTGTTTCACAATCATTCGACGTTTTAGAATTTGAACTTTATATATAAATATATATATTTACCCTGTATCAAAATCATACGACATTTTATATTCTCCCTGTTTAATAATCATACGACGTTTTAGAATTTGATCTTATTATATAAATAAATATTTTCTCCCTGTTTCATAATCATACGACGTTTTAGATTTTGATCTTTAAATATGAATATATATATATATATATATATATATATATTCTCCCTGATATTTAGTAAAAACTAAATTACGAAACTGTCTATAAATCCAGACGTTGAATGGCTTTTTGTCCATCATTTAAAATTATACCTCTATCTAGTTATATATGGACGAAGCCATAAACGAATTATTTATAAATTTACACAAGAACATTTCTTTGTCCAGTTTTTTGTCTTTTTAGATCCTCTTCTTTTAAAAAAGTAAAAAGAGTCTATTAAGTTTGTTAAAATGTGCGTAACAGGTCGAAGGAAGTCCGGCAGACCCTATAAAGTATATATATTCTTGATCAGCATCACCAGCCGAGTCGATATAGCCATGTCCGTCTGTCTGTATGAGCGCCTAGATCTAAGAGACTATAAGAGATAGAGTCACCAAATTTGGTATGTAGGTTCGTCTATGGGCTAAGCAGATCAAGTTTATCTTAAAATTTTGACACGCACCCTTCCGCTTCCGTAAATCGATAACAAAATTTTTTAAATAAAACGAAAGGGAAAATATTAAAGCTAGAGTCCTGAATTTTGGCACACAGGACGAAAATCAGGTATCCTGAAAAGTTCATCGCGATCGGATAATAATCTCGGAAGTTATTCAAGACTTAATATTACTTAGTGTCGGGCCAAAGGAAGAAGAAGAGCATATTGACGTTACAACGCGTTATGGGAACACTTAGTGTTACTCTTATTTCCATTTTGACTTCGACTGTAGCCTTTCCGACTGGTTTAAGAAGAATGTAGCCTTTTTTACTGATTATTTTTGGTCGCTTTGTCCTGTTTCTGTGGCGAGGTGTTGGCAACACTGTTGCAAATTGAAGTCCTTGTGGCAGGACATTCTTAGAACATAATCTTTTTGTAGATAATCCTTAATATCTTTTCGACCATATAACCTGAACTGAAAGAAAAACATGATATAGGGCAAACATTGACCTCAGATGTTGAAATACCCGATTCTTTAGTTCCATCATAACACCTGTTTGTTCAGTTGAACAAAGTCATCACAACAGTTCTTTAAATAGATAATGATAGTTAAATATAAAACTTATATTTCAAACACGTATAACTCAGAGCAACAGACTCTGCTGAGCATTGATCAAGCCACCACCTGCGGTAGCTACGATAATATATACGACTCCGGCCAAGACATAGATATATATTATGCTCTTAAAGTCATATTTCGGGATTATGTGATCCAAGTTATTATTTAAGACCAGGCCTAAAAAGTAACAGTTTGACCTATGATTTGTTAAAAGGTTATGAGTTGAGAATATGAGGATCAAGAAACATACTGCCAGTGCATGGGTAAATATATAGATTATCCACCTCACTTTGATTTCCAAATGTCCACATTTGGTAATTCCTTCTTCGACGACTCTTGGGAGAGAAATAATATAAATATAAAGTTTGATGCTGAAATTGGTAAACACTTAATAGAATTTTTAGAAAATATTTAAAGAACCTATATGTTACTATAATAAAATAAGAACTTTGTATGTAACTTTATTATGTAGTTTATTATGAATTTAAGTATATAAACTCGTTTGTATATTTTAAAATAATTTAAAATGGCTGAATGTAAAATAATTCAAAGGCCTGAAGTCGAGTTTTACTCAATTGAATACATTCGCCTCGAATGTTTTCAGCTGATTTGAGAAATGCAAATTTACAGCTGCCCATTTTATTGGGCAATGCCAAAAAGCAGATAAATTTATATGTGAAAGATGTAAAAGAAAGATCATACACGCGAACTATTTACTTAGTTTAAGTAGGTATCATGTTACATAAAGCACTTTGATAACAAATATAGTAAAGAACATGTAAACATGCAGTGTCAACATACTTTTGTAAATTAAAAGAGACTGTATTTGAAAACATTCCATATAGAATGTATCTTCAATTTCTTTGTGAATCGATTGAAACTAAAACAAAGTCATGTTAAGCATTAACAACTAGATAAGAACTAAGAGATAAACGATTATTGGAACAACCTTAGTAATATCAAAGCAAAAACAATTACAAAGTGAAGTAATAACAAAGTTGAACAGCAAAACATGAAGGTAACTCGAACGAATCTCCCCCTTGAAATTCCCTTCCATCCTTTCCGTCCTTTCCTTACCGCCTGCTGACTGTTGCTGTGCAACTGTTTTTTGTTGGGGCAACTGGATGGGTGGTGAGGGGAGGGAAGGCGTGGTGGGCAGGTGCAGGTGACGGGGTCTGTTGTTGGAGTCGTTGGCGCTGCTTATGTTGTTGACTCAAAGGTCATTGCTTCCCATTAAACGCGCTTTGCCGGAACGAAAAGCAAAACAAAACAACAGCAAAAACCTGAGCAATACGACATATTTTATTCAATAAGCAATATAATCATGAAGGAGAAACACTTTGATTACAGTTATGAAAGCAATAATAATATCATTAGTATTCTATTTATAGTCGCGTGATAAAAACAAAAATATAACTATTAAAGATAATGTAAAGTTATTTGATGTTAAGTTCTTTTATTCAGCTAAAAATCTATGCAAACAATTTTACTATGTTTCTAATTGCTCCAGAATTTGATCAAATGCTAAATGGATCTTCAGATTTAACATGAACACAAACCAGTCGAAAAGGCTACAGTCGAAGTCGCCTATAGGAGACCCTTTACTTATTCTTCAAAATGGAAATAGGAGTGACACTAATAGTACCCCATAGCGCGTTGTAACCTCAATATGCTCTTCTTCTTCCTTTGGCCCGATACTGAGTAATATTGAGTTTTGAATAACTTCCGAGTTTATCATCCGATCACCATGAAATTTTCAGGAAACATTAGTACCCTGATGCTTGTCCTGTGTGCCAAAATTCAAGGCTCCAGTTCTAAAATTGACCATTATATGGGATTTTAAGTTTTTTTTGAATAACTTCCAAGATTATTATCCGATCGCGATGAAATTCAGGATACGTTGGGACACTGATATTCGTCCTGTGTGCCAAAATTCAGGACTCTAGCCTTAATATTTTTTGTTTTATGGAACTTCAAAAATTTTGTTTACGATTTTTGGGGGCGGAAGGGGGCGTGGCAAAATTCTAAAACAAACTTGACCTTTTCGGGAGCCGCAGAAGTATTGTCACCAAATTTGGTGACCCTAGCTCTTATAGTCTCTGAGATCTAGGCGTTCATACAGCAGGACAGACGGACATGGCTATATCGTCTCGGCTGTTGATGCTGATCAAGAATATATATACTTTATGGGGTCTGCCAGACTTCCTTCGACCTGTTACGCACATTTTGACAAACTTAATAGACCCTTTTTACTTTTTTAAAGTAAAGGGTCTAAAAAGTGCTTGTTATTATGCTGAATAGCTGCCAGCCGGTTCAGAACCTTCCCGAACCTGATCAGTCTTTTCTTCAAATAAAGGATCGCTTTGAAAACAAATAATTACATAATGTTTTTATAATTTACTATCTTTAATTTAAATCAGTTTGATTTTTAAAGTGTGCGAATATAATAATAAAATCATTAAATTTAAACATTAGGAATCTTCTTGAACAATAATTTTAGAGGCCTTACAAATTGAGGACAATTTGCAAATAGAGCGAAGCATCGAACAGAACCGTCGCAGTCTTTCAGTCTTGGTTTCTATTGTTTAGTGTGGAACTGGTTTTAGTAACATTTGAATGCTAGGATTTTGATGAATACTCCGGTTTGGGGAACCTATTCAATGGCTTCACGGCGTAAAGTTGAATGCACTCCGGATATCCTGAGCTACATAATTACACGCTAAATGCTGTGTGGCAAGTCATAGGTTCTTCCAGAGAGCTGTTTAATCCCAAAACAAGGCACAGAGAGAAAGGAAGCTGAAGAGAGTGAGTGGGACGCAACTTCAAATGCTCAACAGACTTGTCAGGATGAGCATGTAATAAAATGGGAACGAGAGCGGGAAATAAGCACCGTTGTTTCCTCCATTTGCATTGTAATGCACTTCAAAGGCAGCTAACCAGGCACACACACACACACACACATACGCACACACTCATTCTGAAGACAGACAGATAGACGCGAAGAACCAACTGAGGATAGGCTGGCGACATGGACCGTTAGGCGACGACAATAACAAAAACAACAACTTGAACTACATCAACATTGTCGCTGTTGTTGTTGTCGTTGACGTTGTCGTTGCAAAGTCACTTTGCTCGCTGACTGCCAAAGCGAGTTATGCACATTTTTAATTGTGTTTGGCAAATGCAGCACATTATGCACTTCACTTTAGACCAGCAACCTTCCCCCCATTTCCAAACTACACCACCTCTCCGCCGTGTCATCACGCCGCTTCAGTCCCTTATCCATGGATTGTGACATCTGTCGATTGGTCGATTCCAATTCGCCACTCCCGTTGCTAAATGCTGCTTTAAATGCCGTTAGGCGCGTCACAGTCTCGTCTCTGGAGGTGGCGCGTGGGTCTGGAAGCACCTACGAACCGAGTTTAACTTGGAATATCGTTGCTTCATTGGCGTGATACGAGATATGCACAAATCGAAAAGAGCGAGATCACAATCCGGATCTCCAATGAGTCACAACTCTAGGCCTTAACTATTAGTTGCTGCTATTTATGTGTAACTAAGCACTTATATAAATTTGTATATAGGGGCATATTGCTTACACACTTGGCAGAGTTGAAGAGCTTTTCAGGAAGCAAAAACAATCTGAAGCTAAACAAACTGAAAGTTGTCATGAGTCATCAAGGTTTACTTGCGTGTATCTTAATCTTCCACTGGGTTCATTCGAGTATGCATGAGTTTTTAAATTGCAGGAATTTCATTTATTTATAATCTGATTTAACTTAGAAATTACATTATCTTGTGTACTAAGTATATTGCCCCTTGAGCAGTCAATTGCGTCAGTGCAAGTGACGGAGTGTCCAGGCAATCGGCCGCGTGTCGGGTTTCCTTTCATGCCAAGGACATGCACAACAACAGGACAAGTTCATATCAAGAAACAAGCCGATCAGTCGAGCGGCCGCGACAGTAGGACACCCTGTGCAGGTTTTCAAAGAAAAGTATTTTCATTATAATGGGATTTAAATATATCGCTTGAAGTCGATTTTGCTTGCATCGAGAGTAGGTAGCTTGCGATAGTCTGGCAACACTGGACTATTGATTGTTTATGTTTAGCGCCACAGCAGACGAAAGGCATATCAAACATACATGAACAGTCGCGTCTTTTCGTTCATTATATCGTCGGCGCGGGCCAGCGACTGCGCTGCTACTGCGCTGCGACGCATCTGCTGCGCTGCATAAATTTGTTACTTGAATAACTTCTGAGTTCAATATCCGATCGTACTGAAATTTGTTGCACACATTAAGAGTAGGATACTTATTATGTGTGCCAAATCTCAAGTCTCTAGCTATAAAACTGCTCTTGTTATCAGCTTTTCCGAGTTATGGGCGAAGGGGGCGTGGCATCAGGACACATTAAACCCAAGCTTTTTATCATGCGTGCCAAATCTCAAGTCTCTAGCTTTAACATTGCTTATGTTGTGATGATTTTTCTAATTTTAAAACCAACGGGACATGATATCGAAAATTGAAAATAAACTTGATCTGCGTATGGTATTAAGGAGCTTACATTCCAAATTTGAAGTCTCTAGCTCTTATAGTTGCTGAGATCCACGCGTTCATACAGACGGACGGACGGACGGACAGACAGACGGACAGGTGTCAATCGACTCGGCTATTGATACTGATTAAGAATATATATACTTTATAGGGTCGGAGATGCTTACTTCTGCCTGTTACATACATTCACACAAATTCATTATAGCCTTTTCTGCCCATTTGCAATGGGCACAGGCTATAAAAATATATATTATTTATTGAAAATTCATATGATATATATGTTCATTTGCACTGAAAGGTCCAATCTAACCAATAACTTGAAATTATGATTTTATACATCATGATGATATCATACCGTCTGCAAAAATCCAGCTTTTCAATATTATTGCTAATTTTCATCAATATTATCTATAGTGAAGCCTTTTAGAGATTACTCCACAGAATCTCTAATACAGCCTAAATAAGCTAATCAAAATGAAAAGATAACCTTTTAATCTGGATAATTCTCTATGTTAATTTGAGAAATATCGTTAAATTTCACTAATTATTCAATTCGATCATAAAGATATGGAAAATAAACTTACATTAATCTAAATCATACTAAAGAAGAAGTCTTGCCAATTCGTAGACTCCTGCATATTTAAAAGTCCAAGGCGAAACCAAATTCTATTGCTGTAACGTATTTATGTATGCTTATTATTGGGAACAGCTGATATCATTTAAATTCTTTTGACTAATGCCAAACTTAACATCTACTATTTTGGTTCACAGAAAAAGGTTTGGATCACATTGCCGAGAATATATTATCGTATTTGGATGCCGAATCACTCAAGTCCGCCGAATTGGTATGCAAGGAATGGCTGCGCGTCATATCCGAGGGCATGTTATGGAAGAAACTCATTGAGCGCAAGGTGCGCACAGATTCCTTGTGGCGTGGATTGGCCGAGCGTCGCAATTGGATGCAGCATCTGTTTAAGCCACGACCGGGTCAACTACAGAGACCACACTCATACCATCGTGAGCTGTTTCCCAAGATTATGAATGTGAGTGGGAAGAATTTACCTCATTGACGAACAAAACTAATTTCCTTTTTCTTCATATGATCAAAGGACATTGACACTATAGAAAATAACTGGCGAACTGGAAGGCATATGCTGCGTCGCATCAACTGTCGCTCAGAGAACTCGAAGGGTGTCTATTGTCTGCAGTATGACGATGGCAAGATTGTGTCCGGTTTGCGGGATAACACCATCAAGATATGGGATCGCACGGATCTTCAGTGCGTCAAGGTACGTCTAACTGCAGAGTTCTAATCTGGCAAACGCTTAAGAGATATTCTTCGCTTTTTAGACACTGATGGGACATACTGGTTCGGTGCTGTGCCTGCAGTATGACGATAAGGTGATTATCAGCGGCTCGAGTGATTCCACGGTGCGTGTGTGGGATGTCAATACTGGCGAAATGGTCAACACACTGATTCATCATTGCGAGGCGGTGCTACACTTACGCTTCAACAACGGCATGATGGTGACCTGCTCTAAGGATCGCTCCATTGCGGTCTGGGACATGACCTCGCCTAGCGAGATAACGCTGCGTCGCGTACTTGTCGGACATCGTGCGGCCGTCAATGTGGTGGACTTTGATGAGAAGTACATTGTATCCGCCAGCGGTGATCGCACAATCAAAGTGTGGTCCACATCGAGCTGTGAATTTGTGCGCACTCTGAATGGCCACAAACGTGGCATCGCTTGCCTGCAGTATCGGGATCGTCTGGTGGTTAGTGGTAGCTCCGACAACTCTATCAGGTGATAATGAAATCTAATTACTATTACCATATGATACTTATATGGTCTGCAACTATTGACAGGTTATGGGATATCGAGTGCGGCGCCTGTCTGCGCGTCCTAGAGGGTCATGAAGAATTGGTGCGCTGCATTCGCTTCGATACGAAGCGAATTGTCAGTGGCGCCTATGATGGCAAAATTAAGGTGTGGGATTTGGTTGCCGCACTTGATCCGCGAGCCGCTTCCAATACACTGTGCCTCAATACACTCGTGGTGAGTTCACTCTAATCAGAATTTATCATAGGAAATGTATATGTCAATATGGAGTACTAATTTATTATATTTAGGAGCACACCGGTCGCGTTTTTCGCCTGCAATTCGATGAGTTTCAAATTGTTAGCAGCTCGCACGATGATACTATTTTAATATGGGACTTTCTAAATTTCACACCCAATGAGAATAAGACCGGCCGCACACCGTCACGTAAGACTTAACTTTCACTTTATCTCAATATATGTGAATTCATTAATTTACATTTCGTTGTTGGTATTTTAGCGGCCCTTATGGAACATTAACATTTTGTGCAAAGGCAGCTACGGGAGCTTCAGCTGTATCCCTCCAGCGAAGAGGAGGAGCAGGAAGGGAATGATAACGACAATGATGATGATGATGATGAAGATGATGATGATGATGATGATGATGATGATCAAGATGTTAACATCGAGCTGGAGGAGATAGATTATGATGAGGTTGATTTTGATAATCTTGATTATGATAATGATCATGCAAACTAATGAATAATGATAAGCCAGCAAACAGCATTGAGACTCGTCCATTAAATTATGTTGAACCCAATTTACTGCGATCTCCGATTTTATTGAAATGCAACAAAAAACACTAAAAAAACAAAAGCAAATATTTACATTAAATGAAAACAAATACACGCACGCGCATAATATGAAATAATGAAGTTATTAAAGAAAACATCAAAAATCAATATACAATAATAATAATTAATAAAACAAGAGAGTATAACAAATATTTTTGCATAAACTGGCTGTTAGGTTTGATAAATGTACGAAATGAATAATACAAAAATTATATAGTATACAAATATAAACAAAATAATGTATTAGTTAATTAGGCATTAAAGAAATAATTAAGGTCAGTCTGTGTAAATCGTTGAATCGTTTGTGCTTGCGGCAATGGCACAGAAATTAATGTAACTAATGTTTGGCTCAGATAACTACAGTGCATTGAGCTGAGTGTGTGGCTTTAAGAGAATCTTGAAATTTTGAGGAACGTTTTTTACACATAAAATGCGATTAGAATATATAAATAAAATTAAAAAAGCAAAACTGTCAGATCGTACAGAGTATAGTCTTTAGCATAGGTGTTAGTTAAAGCTTCATAAACTTGGCGAATCATGATTTTTTTGTTTTTGAACTTTGCAAATCGCTTTTCTCATATTGCACATTTTGTAATCTATTTTACATGCCTAATGTTTGTGTTAAAATTGTAAAAATAAATTCAATATAAATTAAATAATTAGGCCTTAAGTAAATATCTTTAATACAAATTTAAAAGAACAGAAATCTATATTTGTGTAAAAGACATGAAAGTCGTAATTGTTTTCTCTAAACTTGAATTATACAATGCGACTTAATACTGTTGATTAGGAAAAACTATGAAAAACTAAAATAATAAAAATACATACTGCAATAATTAACAGAATCTTTGATTGTATGAATTGAATTGATAGATTACGAGTTATGTGTAGAAATTAGACAATTTTCATGTCGTGTTTTTGAATATGTCGTTGATTGTGATCAATTTGATAACTGACTATATTGCCTAACTTTAAGTTTTGATGCTTAATCTAAAGAATTGCAGTTTCCGCTTTCGTGTATTATGTATATAACGTTTTAATGTAAGCCTAAGAAAAGTTGATAAAAATTTAATTACAATATGTACTACTATATACATGCCCAATATGTAAAACTAATGAGTGGAAACACAGCTTGTTGAAATTGGAAAATGGAACTGCAACTTGCGCAAATTGGCAATATAGGTAAAATATAATGATTAGAAATAATAAATTGTGTATAAATGCTATAAATGTTATTTATTTATGGTGATAAAAAAACCACTCGATGCTCTTTACTTGATTCAAAAAATCAAATTCAATTTTCAACAGCATTGTGACGAAATATCGATAACATTGGGCTCACGTATCGATAATAGAATGAGCTTACATCTGTTGACATTCTGTTAAATGAAGTTTCAGTTAAGACAGCTGTTTTAACATAGTTCGCTAGCTCGTCTTCTTTTGCTTTTGTAAAACTAAAATAATATTGCCGGCTTTACAACTTACAAATGCATGGTACACGTTGTATTGCTAAGATTCTAATCTCACCACGTGCTACTGCATCCATTGCCACCAAATTCTATCAGCGTACTTGTCTATTGACAACATCTGCAAGTCGCATGCCTTCCCCGCCGAAAATTACCAAGACGACAGAAAGTGAACTTTCGGCGGACATTATAAAGCAGCTTGGGAAACCGCCCAGGATGCGTGAGGATCCCGCATTTACAAAGGTCGATAGTAAGGAGTTTCACAGCATTTTTACGCCGGAGCTGAAGGCTCTGGTGGCGCTGTTTAAAAAGTACAACTATGAACTGCGTATTGCCGGCGGTGCCGTGCGGGACATACTTATGAGTATTACGCCAAAGGATGTTGATTTTGCAACAACCGCGACTCCCGATCAGATGAAGGATATGTTTAACAAGGAGGAGGTCCGCATGATTAACGCCAAAGGCGAAAAACATGGCACAATAACGCCTCGCATTAACAACAAGGAGAACTTTGAGGTCACCACACTGCGGATTGATGTGCGCACGGATGGACGACATGCGGATGTGGTGTTCACCACCGATTGGCAACTGGATGCAAATCGTCGTGATTTGACCATAAACTCCATGTTCCTGGGCTTCGACGGAACAGTCTACGATTACTTTTATGGCTATGATGATGTACAACAGCGTCGCGTAGTTTTTGTCGGCGATGCCGATGTCCGCATCAAGGAGGATTATCTACGCATTCTACGCTACTTCCGTTTCTACGGACGCATCTCACCAGATGCAAATGCACATGACGGAATCACGCTGACCGCCATCAAGGAGAATGCTTCAGGTCTTGCACGGATTAGCGGCGAACGAATTTGGGCCGAGCTGCAGAAGATTGCAATCGGTAATTTCGGCCGTGAGCTGATACTGGAGATGCATAATTGTGGCCTAACCGAACACTGCGGGCTGCCGGCACAGCCAAATGTCCCAGAATTCAACCGTCTTTGCAGCGACTTGACGCAGTTCGATCAGCCACATTATCCCATTCTGTATCTGATTGGTTTGCTACACACAACTGAGGAGGCAATGAAGTTGCATGACCGCTTAAAGCTGTCCGCCCACGAGCGTGATCTCGCGCTGTTCATCACTCAGCAGCGCCAACGGGTAATTCAAGCCTATCAATTATGGAATATTGAAATGTAACAGATTCATTTGTAGGTTGATTCCGAGTACACTTGTCTCCGCGACTATCAAAAATTGTGCCTACAACCGTTTGCCAAACGGGATTTCGTCGAGCAACTGCTAAAGTATGCCAACAAGTTGGAGCTGTACAATCAGTTGAAGGCATGGCAGACGCCCAACTTTCCCATTAATGGCAATGTGCTTAAGAGTCATGGTCTGGCGGGCAAGAAAATGGGCCTGGTTCTATCCGAGATGCGTTTGCTATGGGCAGACAGTGATTTTAAGCTGACAGCCGACGAATTGTTGGAGAAACTTCCCACAATATTGGAGCTGCTGAAATTAGGGTCGCCTCCCGGCTCGCCTAATAAAAAGAAACGCACTCTGTAAGTTATCTTGAATGTTGGCTCGCTGTTTTCAATTATATAATTATAAACTGTTGGCGTAAACTAGACTTTGCTGAATATCTGTATGGGGCGTTTAAAGCCTGCTTTGCAGTGCTCCGGCAGACCCATGAGTTCCATGCTCGAAAAGCCCACTTCCGGGCTGAGTAGATAATCTGTAAACTCCACTGGTTTGAATTGGATGGTATTGTAATTTTCGCGTATTTTATCCTGAAAATACAAGCGAATTAGCATTAACAACTCAGGATTTATGTACACTACTTACGGAAAGCTTCTTGCGACGTTTGTAGGTATCAAAAGATTGAGGCTCCAGTATCAGCTTTCCACCTGGTCGCAGCTGTAGGAACATGCGCCGAAATGCCTGCTTCAGGCCAGCATCACAGAAGTTGAGATGTATCCATTTGGTGACAGACAAGCACAAGATCACATCGTATTGTGGACGCTCAATCTCGAGCAACACATCATCATCCAGCACGTAGTTGCCATGCACAAATTTCACATTGTACGGAAACTTGCCAGCTGCAGTGGAAACGGATACATTGCTGACACGCTTGATATTACTTATAGCTAGTTGGGCATCGTGCGCCAAGCTTCGATCTATGTCCAGGCCAACGAGACTCTTAGCATTAAACTTCCTAGCAATCTCTATGGACAAATGGCCGGAATTGCAGCCAATGTCCAGCAATTGCTTGCCGCGAAATAGATCAGGCTGTGTAGCGAACACATCCAAGCGTATGTCGTGGAAGTCCTTGTCCAGAATACGCTTTCCATAGTACTGCTTGTAGTTGCCGTACATAAATGTTTCATTCCTGTTTTGTTTCGGTTTGTTGCTGCCACCGGCTGCGTATTTATTATGCAGTTGCAGACGTTTCTTCGGACTCTGTGCGGGCGGTCGCTGGGCGACCTGTTTTATAGTTTCTTCAGGAGGCACGTGCACGTTCGCTGGATTAACGGGTGCATATTCCGTGGATTCCAAAACGGTATGTTTCAGTCTTTTGATCTCGTTGTCATCATCTTCGGTGGTTGCTTTGCGCTTCTCAGCAAGCTGTGACAACTTGTTTGCAGGTACAAGTGTGTTATTGTTAGTTTCCACATCCATTGTGGAATTTAATACGTTTTAAACGTTTGAGCATCAAAAACTACACAGTCAACACAAAAATTAGCGGTATGGAAGAATCTAGGGCTGCAAGGTCATCGATGCCAAAATTAATTTGATCGATAGTTTTAACAGAGCTCTGACTTATCGATGATATTTTTACATTATAAATAAATGGCGATTAAGTATAAAAAAAATGTTATGCACTTAAGAAAAATATAAATTAAACTGCATAATTTCATTTTTTGCATGTTTTTAAAATGAACAATGATTAAATTGATATCTATAATTTCAAAAATTTGAGCTAATTGATTTTTAAATAATCGATGAATCTAATATCGATGATTTTGCAACCCTGTAGTGTTGCAAAAAGCTGAAAACAATAACAAACATGAAGAACGTGCATACATGTGCGCTTGAATGTACACATATATGCACGCATATATACATAAAAAAACATCACAGCAAGTGTCGCGGTGTTGTCCGCTATCGCTTAGCTGTGTCCGCAATGAGCTCTGAACGCCAACTGATGCGGTGCCGTCCAAGTGTACCAAAATTGCCGCCATCTTGGTACATTTTTGTAGCCGTGGACGGCATAGTATGCAATATAACTGAACGCTTTCATTGTATGGGATGGGTACTCTATAGGTTATTTGCTTAGTGTTCAAAGCTTATGCTTTTTGGTCGCAAAGAAGATAACTTACGAAACGAACCTCATTTGTATATGCACCCAGATATTTTTAATATCGATATTTTTTTGGCAATAATATCAATACTAAAATGATATGTTATCATATCGAAACATCATCGACATAGATATTTTTAAAAATATCAAAATCCCTACAGGTAAGTCAAGCATATCTTCAATTTTGAAAGCAACTTTCCCTTTGCCTACAAATCAAGAAAAAGTTCATCACAAGTGCAATTTTGTTGCTAGAGATTACAATTTGGCGCACACGATGAGTCTCTTGTGCGTAATTGTATCTAATTGATTCCAATGTCAATGCCTTCCCTAATAATTTGAACAGTTTTATTGGCGCTTTTTTTACTAAGCCTATCGATTATACATTCAAATAGTTGGCAGCCCTAACATCGATAACATATGCTTATGCCGGCCGGCATTAAAACGATAATAAATGTTGATAGGCTTATTTCCTAATAAAAAAAAGAATTTATTATAAAAATAAAGACAAAAAATCATTGTAAATGTTACGCAAATGACATTTATTTAAACACAAATTTCATTCCAATTTGTGTCGGACTCACTGACAGTGTGTACATATCGATAGGCACTGTTCGAAAAAATAAAAGAGAAGCAAATAAACGCCAAAGCATATTTTTATTTAGAAGGTACATTAGTGCGTGTCTGTCATTCGCAAGGGGTAATTGGAGTTGTAGAGCAAACAAAAACCTTTTAATTTATTAGAAACTGTGTGAAAACTTTACAAGAAAAAAAAACTGCAATAATTTCTTTTTCTTTTGGCAATATTATAATTTATTTCTTTTATTTTATTAGCGTAATTTGTACAGTGTACAAAATAAAAAATCAAAGCGAAGTAAAACGCAAGGACGCAACGGAAAAGACGGAAAGTCGGTACGATTTCGATAAAAGGACAGCATTTTGTGCATTACACATTTTAAAGGAAGACTATGGAGGATATCGTAGTAGCCAAAAAGCGCGGACGCCCCTCACAGGGGGGAAATGCTGCTGCTGCTGCTCCAGCAGCGGGAAGTCCCATCGAGACAACTCCCAAGAAGCGCGGGCGTCCAAGCAAGGGCAACAAGGCCAAGGGACGTGGCAGGCCGGCAAAGTTGAAAGCAGCATCCAGTGATAATGAAGGTGATAATGATCATAATGATGAGCTGGACGAGGTGAGCAATGGTGAGCAGCCAATTAAATTAGCCAGCACCGGCAAGGGACGTGGTCGTCCACGGAAAGAAGCCGTGTCCGTGCAGGAGAATAGCGACGACGAGGATGATGCACCGAAACCGAAGCAACAGAAAGCAGCATCGTCAGCCAAGCGCCGTTCGGTGGGTAGACCACGCAAACCACAGGCCAGTGATGATGGAGAAGGTGAGTCTCTAGTACCAAGTAGTATTGTCATTTAATAATATTCTTTCGCTCGACAGACGATGACGAGGAGGAACGCCGTCCAGTGGGACGTCCGGCAACTGGCGCTATTAACTTGAACATTGAACGCACTGGACGCGGTGCCGGGCGCCCCAAGAAGAATAAGTCAGCGGCAGCATCTGCCGGGCCAGATGGTGATGAACCACCACGTAAGCGGGGACGTCCAGCCTCAAACAACAAGGCTACGCCGTATGTGCCCTCGGGTCGACCGCGTGGACGCCCAAAATTAGATATGGTTCTTAAGGTCACTGACGACGATGTCGATGAGCCGGAGGATGAGGTCGAGCAACAGGACGAATCTGGCGCAGATGAGGAATCGACAACAATAATGTCCACTCCAAAGAAACGAGGACGTCCATCTGTGTCGGACAATAATAAGAACCCAACGTCGGCCAAGTCCCGTGGACGACCAAAGATTCAGAAATCTACGAACATCCATTCGGATAATGACGATGATGATGATGATAATGATAATGATGATGATGATGATGTCGTAGGGCAGGATTCAACTACCGAATTGGACGATGACTCCAATTTAAATGTGCCCAAGAAAACTGGACAGTCGCCAATTGGTGGTAAACCACGCGGCGGACGTCCCAAGGAATCGGGCAATAAGAACGCCGATGAGGACGAGGACAGCAACGGTGGCGACAATCCCACCGATGAGCCAACTAAGCAAACATCCCGCAAGGTTTCCAAATCGGAAGCCAAGAAAGACAACTCACAGGAGAATGTTGAAGGCGATGCCGAAGACGGGACAGCGGGTGCTGGACAGGACAACGACGAATCCATTGAGTCCATCTCCGATGATCCAGATGCCTAAGTTTATTATTTAAGTAACCAGTAACAAGTACATACACATCAACGGAAACGGAGAAAACTAATAGAAGTCCCATCACATAAACTAGACAACCTTTTACTCCATTACTCCCGACTCGGGACACCGACTCCTTAAATGGAGCGTCAGGACTGTAATCCAATCGAATTCAAACTAAACGTTTTCACCGTTTTGACACCAAGCGATAAACATCATCATCACCTTGGTCAATTTCACGACACACTCCGTTTACTTCACATGTAATTCCAAAAACAAAAAGAAAGAAAGAAAAATGTTTTCTTATTCATTTATTTTATGTTATTAAATTTCGACTTATTTTGATTTAATTACATAAAATATCATTCTAGAGAATTTGTGAAAACAAATGCTATTCAAGAACTTTATTCAAGTAACCGTAAATATAAAGAACACAAAAAAATAAATTTGAAATAAATATGTCGAAAAAAGTGAATTGTTATTGTGTAGTATAGTGTAGAATTTCATTAGAGTACAGTTCAAAATTATATTTAAGCCACAATAGATATTTAATATTCTTTTTGGGAATTCCTTTGGATTGCCACTTGGTATTCAAATATAATGAAGAGTTAACTAATTGCGCTCTTGTAGTTATTTTATAATAATTCCAATTTATATTTCAACATTTAGCAATAACATTGATAAACGGCTAACAAAAAAACAAATTGAATTTAACGGCAACTAACTGGCCTCAAAATACAAAGCTAACAGCACCAATTGAGTATTTTAACAGACCCAAAATGAGCACAACAGACGCTAAACTCGGTTTTTTTTTATTTATTTGATAACTTGGCAGGTTTAACAATTTGTGCAAAATTAAAATGGTCAAATAAATCATGTAGCAGCAGTTTAGAGTAATTTCAGTTATTAGTTTTATCTAGACATATTTAATGTATCACCAATAAAATATTTTGGAGTACCCCTAATATATTGCACCACAAAGAATTATCGTTGATATTCGATATTCTCGCTTGTCGATAAGTTGCGATTCTGTAGTCATTGTAAATCGTTTGTAAGAACAGCGTGTTTGTAATACATACATATGTAAATTTTTCAAATAAGCTAAGGTGAATAACACTTTATTTGTGCAGCAGACGTGTATAAAAGCAATGTATTAGTTTTAAACATGCATGCACCGTGTATTAAACTAGTACGGATGTGAAATCAAAAGTTCTCGTTGAATTACCAAAAAAAGTTTTGTTTGCGTAAATTTTGCAAGCAAACAACATAAAGAATTAATTAATTAGCGTTTGAGAAAGTACATTTAACTATTTTAAGTTGCATATTAAGTGTTTTGCATATATGCAATCCGATTGTGTAAATATAAAACTATAGAATTAATAGAAGAAAAAAAGCCGCTAACAAAAACAAAACAATACATAGGCAATCTTTTAAGTGTTAGTTTACATGACTGTGTGTGTGAGTTGTGTTTAATTACATTTGTTACGGACTCCAAAATCGATTGAAATAAATGTTTGTTTAATGCAACGTGCTTCAATTAAACTACTAAAATGGCAAAAGCATAACAAATGCAATTACATTTCAGATAGAACATTTGCCAGTGAGTGTTTGTGTGTGTGTTGGGTGTAAGCATCTATGGATTTTTGTGTGCTTTTTTGTTTGTTTGAATGTCTATTATTGAGTTTCCATAATAGTTATTACTTTTATATCATATTTTATTAAATTTATTTCAACATTACTAGTTCATTATTTTTCCTAGATTAATAAATATATGGACATTTGGAAATTGTGGCAATACTTGTCGGCGTTTGGCACTTGTATTAAAAAGCAGCTGTTCGTAGCTGTTGTAGTTGTTGTTGCTTTCTCGCTGCTTTTGTTTGGCGCATTTTGTGTGTGTGTGTGTGCGCATGTGTAAATTATTTAAATCAATTGATTATTTTTAGTAAATGTACAAAAGCGAGGCGTTCTTTTTACACTGCCGTCTTATCATAATCATTCAATACATCTATACAGCAAAATCACTATTTAGGGCTGTTTGTTTATTATTCATAAACTACATATTTTGTTTCGTTAATATTTTTAATCTCATTAACATAACTATCGCTAGCTTACCTGTTAAACAACTGTTACAGCTCTGTTACATTTATTTGTCTGTCTATTAACAGGCTTGCCAAATTTGGCCACACTGTTTAGCGGCACATGCCCTCTCTCTTGTATTTACTCTCTGTCGCTCTCTCGGTTTTTTGCTCAGAGCGCAATCTCCTGCTGGTTTTTGTGTTTTCAACGCTGGCGCTGTGTCTTTGCATTCGCATTCGCTTTATTATCGTTCTCGCGACGACGACGAAGAATTCTTAGCCGTATTCTTCTTCATCCTGTGTAAATAATAATTGTAATTTAAATAATTTAAATTAAACACAAAACCACGCAAAACTTATAACATAAGCAAGCTGAGGGTATTTCGCGTGTGTTTACCAAGTCATTAAGTGCATGTGTAAGTGCCAAAAAAATAAAATAAATAAATAAAATTATTCAATTCTATACATATTAAATTTTTCGTACCGAGACACATTGTGCTGTTTTGCCTGCATGCCTCTTTTTACATTGTCATCGTCGATTCCTTTTTGTTGCGACTGCGGCGGCTGCAAAATTTTTGTTATATATACAAACACATACATATGTATATATTATGTGTGCATGCGTATGCGTGTGTGTGTGTGTGTGTGTATGTATGTAAATCCAGACGAGCAGAGCGGTCAGAAGCACACGGCTGCCTTTTTATATAAACATGTACATATAAATAGTCGCGAAAAAATTAAGTTTTTCCAGGCGTAGTAGTAGGTAAAAATCAATTAAATGCTCCCTTTTATGCGTGCCTTCCATTTGGGTTCGGATGAAATTTTAGAGATGCCTACAGAAACTAATTTTTCCGATTGGCTCGCAAAGTGCTCCGAGCATGGTTGTGAAATGTTTGTGTTTTTGTGTGTGTGTCGACCGTCAGTCCGTTTGTCCATTATCCGCCCGTGCCTTGTATCTTTTTCTTCCTTGTCAGCGGCAGCCATTTGCTTCTTCTTTACATTTGCACGGCAGTATTTAATTCTTTTTTTCTTTTTCGCTCATTTCGCTCTCTTGCTTGCTCTCCTCTCTCTCGTATAATGCCTTGTATTTGTATACAAGAATTTTCCCAATAAGAGTGTCGATGTCAACGTCGTCGCCGACGCGCAAATAAACAAACTAAGAACATTATCGGCTGCCAAGAATAATGTTAACTATGCAAAATTTAATAAATATTTTAATTTAATATAATTTTGGTTTATATTTAATATAATATTGATACTTGGTTGCGCTTGCCACACCCCCTTTTGTGTTTGCCTTGCGCATCGCTCTGTTCGCTGGACTCCTTTTTTTAGCTGTTTGTTCTCGTGCTTTTGTTTTTCATATGTCTCTTTTTGGCGTTTATCTTTATGTTTGTTTTTATATTGACTGTGTGAGTGAGTGCGTGATCTGTGTGTGCGTGTGTGAGGCCCCCGCTAGTCGCTGCGGTTTCGCACGCTGCACTTGTCTTTTGCCTTCGTTTTGGGACGCTCTCAGTGACGGGGGCTGGTCGTCGGGAGAGGGAGCTAGGGTGTGTGCAAGCTGTCGCTGGGGTTGCCTGCTCGCGCGCATATAAACAACAGAGACGATAGACGAATGCTTACATATTTTGTAACTTAACCTCAAATCTTGCGGCCGCTACCGGCTGCTTGTTGTTGGTCTATGCATAAAGTACATACATATGTATGTTAATTTATATCTTTTTCGTTTCGACTCCATCTCTCTTCCTCTTGGTGTGCCACTGTTCATCGGCTGCTGTCGTTTTCTTTTCGTATATTTTTGCGCATGATTCAGCGACGTCGCGTTGTTCTTTGCAACTGCTGTCGATTCTTCTTCTTCGCCGTCTACTTCTTGCACGTTTTTTGCTTTGTTATTGTTTTCGCAATGAGCAGAAGAGCAGACCATTTATTTTCTATTTTGCTCACTTAGTATAAATTTGAGCTTATGTTAAATGTATTCTTCAGCTGGTTATCTGTGTGCCCCTTGTGTTATCTTGGTCTCTCTACCATGACCAGCTCAAAGTTGGCACAGTGGTTCCAGTGCTATTAACAATTAAACTAACAATTACGTTTTCTTATAACAAAATATAATAATTCGTATAGGAATATCACAATATAATATATAAAAATTTCGAGTAACCTGTGTTCTCATTTCCGATAAAAATAATCCGTCATTAATTAGTAGATTAATATCGATATACAATCAGCTATTGAAACAATTAGGTTATAAGGTTTTCTAATATTTATTTTAATAAAATTGAAATTGATAAATTTAAACGTTTAAAAACATTTCTCATTTTCTCTCTCTCTCTCTTTCTCTTTACAGTTTGTGTATATTTTCATCCTTATAACGTCGTGTAAATTAAAATCATCCTAATTATAATTCAATCCAACAACTGCAAACCTTAAAAAAATAATTCAATCTCAAAAAAATTTCAATTGATCTAAAATAAAATATTCTTCAACCGATTCTCATACGTATTTATTCTATGCATTGAAAAAAGTTTATTTGTTTATTCATAATTTGTGTTAAATAGTGTAAATTTTTGTAAAAAAAAGAGGAAAAAGGAAAAAAAACCCCCCAAACCAAATCAAACATGCAGATAATTTTTTTGAGTGTGTGAAAAAAATTTAAGAGAATACGACAAATGTAATTAAATCTCTTAAATCGCTGTAAATTAATATTTAATACTAAGAGTGAGCAAAGTGTGGTTTCTATGCATGTTTAAACAACAACAACAACAAGAGAAATTTGTGTATTAAAACTAAAACAACTATAACAACAACAAACAACAACAGCATAAACGGATTTAGCTTTGACCGTAATTTTTAACGTACTTGCACCACTGTGCAGTTGACGTGCTCGTAATCATTTTAAATTGTAATCGTAACGTAAGAAGCGCGACGTAAGCCGTAACGTATCGTCGTCAGTTACTTTTAAACTGTTTTTCTCGTCCCGTGCCGTCGAATATTCGTTTTTCCGCAAATTATATACATTTTTTTTTTGCAATACGCGCCAATTTATCAGCTGAGTAGCAAAAAGCCGCCAAAATTGAGCTGTTAAGCGCGCCCACGATCTCGATATCGACGGTAGCGCCACCAGCGTCGCCATCGCCGCAGCATCATCTCCAACAGCAGCAGCAGCAGCAGCATCAACAATCTTCATATCCTCAGCAGCAACATTTCGGATTACCGCCGCTGCCGCCACCTCATTCGCCATACTTTCAACATTTGCAACAGCAACAACAACAACAGCAGCAGCAACAACAACAGCAGCAGCAGCAACAACAACAACAGCAGTTACAACACATGAAGTTTCTGGGCAGTAATGATGATCGCAACGGACGCGGCGGCGTCGGCAGCGACGCCATCGTTGTAGGCGGCGGGAATCGTAGCGGCAACAGCGTAGTTGCATCTTCGCAGGATGTGGATGCAGCAAGCGCTGCGGCAGCCGCTGCTGCCGTTGGCTACGTATTCCAGCAGCGTCCATCTCCTGGCGCCAGTGGCGGTGGCGTTGGACCCGTTGGCTCAACTCTCCACGATGCCGCTGCCGCTGAATATGCTGCACACTTTGCCCAGAAGCAGCAGCAGACACGCTGGGCCTGTGGCGACGAGCATGGCATCGATGTGAGTACCATTATCAAGAAAAAGTTGTACACTAGCATAGGGGCATTTCCACAGAAAGGTGTTCACTAAAGCGTACATTTTGTGAAATTGACAACGAGAAATAGGAAGTAGAATGTAAATTTGGGTGGAAACCTCGTTGTCGATGTTCATCGGAGATTTCTAAATCAACCTCATTGTTGGTTGATTAGTCGGGCACAAATTGTCGATGCCTCGATAAAATGACAGCCTATATATAAATATCGTATAATATAAACATTTTATTGAAATTATCAATATGAAGAAACACAAAAAATTGCTTTTAAACCATTAACTATTTTAATTAATAGCAAACATTTAAATCTACAAAGTGTGATAACGAACTAAGTTCCTGATTGTAGATCATCTAGTTTCTTCGTTCGTTTGAATCCCTTCATTCGTTATCGACTCATCGAAACTACGATGAACAATTTATTGAACTGACCAATGTTTTACCATAACATCGAGGCATCGGTAAACATCGGTATCAAGAAAAATATCGAAAATCATTGAGCTATCGCCTTCAAAAATCTATCGATGTTCGATACATCAATGGTTTTTATTACATTCCTAAGCAGAAACCTATTAATGTTACTTGTTTTAAGAATTAACACAGCAATTAATTGATTATGATGAGCAAACGCAGTTTTTTCTTTCTATATTTTTAATTCTATATTATAATCAGCTAATTGAAATGCAAAGAAAACTCTGCAATGCTGATAAATATGCTTGTCCAGTACTTACTTTAAAAGATTAAATACTATACTATATAGTATATAATCAAACATAGAAACTTTCACAATTATAGCATAAATAAATTTAGATAAAGTCATATAAATACTGCTTAAAAATAAAAAACAAGAAAAGGTTCTTAGGTTCAATAACCTGGAAAGATTTCTTCAATTCGTAGAGTTTTGCACCAGTTCGAGTCGAAAACAATTATACGGTGTTACACTTTTGTGTAATGTGTGCAATATATACTTGATCAGCCTTAACAATCGAGTAAACTGTATGATCAAAACTATATGCAAGTTTATAAGTCATCTAAGTATGACTAATAACACATTTTTATAAAGTTTTTATACTAGCTGCCACTTAATTATGTCTAGCTAATATTTTAATGATATATCGGAGAGCACTAATCAATAATCAATCAGCTAATCAGCTGATTTTTAAGCTGACGTATAAACTTGATATATTGCAACTGAAACTTTAATATCAAATATTTATCCTACATGTTCTTATTATATGTATGTTTGTCAAGTTGTGGACAGAACTTATATATGTACATATGTATATTATCCCAAGTTTGAATTACAGCTGTATATTATCATAACTTTCCTACACCCACAAATTGCTTACCAATGCATTTGTAGTTTTTCCGCTCGCTCACAGTATTGATATTGCGACAGAGGGTGACTCTTCAATCTAGAGAACTTTTAATATATTAAGGGTCTTTTAAACAAATATAATTAATCAGATCTCGAGTTGCGCGCACTGATTTAGAGATTATCCTACAATTTGTGTATTTTTTATTAACATATTTTTGTAGTACTGTAAACTGAATTCATCTCTTTAAAGGATTTCCCTTTCGTTTTTAGACAGCTTCCTTTGCCTGTGGCATTTCAGGGTTTTATTTCCTTTTCCTGACAGCCAGTTGCTTATTAATACCCTAAAACAAAAATGGTATTAAACGGGCATATACGAATTCATAATGTATTTTCCTTTAATACGAAAGAGTCTCAAATTAACAGTTTAATATCAATAAGGCACTTATAATTGATTTAAGTATATCAATTTTGTAGATATAATAGTAGGCTGAATTATTATAGTAATCGATTTAGTATCTCCATAAAGATCTATGCAAAATTAGATGAATTTTCAACGAAGGCTGCAAACCGTTTTGGAATCGAACCTCGCAGATTGGTTACAGATTTTTTTTTAATTTATTAGAATGATTATTGAACGCAAATTTTAATTTTAACGCTACAAGTATTCCCTTATAAATGATCACACTAGTCACAATGTATAAATGTAATTAGTACACTTCATATTGCGTTTCATATACTTTACTACAATTATTAATATATATTAATTAAATATTAGTTATATTAAGTAGTGTATCATCAAGTCGTAATCGTGTCGTGTTTTTTGTTACTTTTTTTCCGGTGGCCAAGCCGAACGAGCTGGCAGATTTTCAGACTGTCTGGGGGCTGTTTCTTTATTTTCTAGCAACAATATTTCTGGGTACAGGGTGGGAACACGAATTGGATGCCAAAGGTTTCAAAAACGAATGGCGTAATGGAAGCATATTTGTTTTGATTAGCTTTAGAACTTATAAGGATAAACAATGTGCTTATGTATGTGTTTTTATCTTTGTTTGTCTTTGCAGAATCCGGATAAATGGAAATACAATCCGCCAATGAATCCAGCAAATGCCGCACCCGGCGCACCGCCCGGCAACGGCAGCAATGGTGGACCTGGAGCTATAGGCACCATTGGCATGGGCGCTGGCAGCGGTCTGGGTGGCATGGGCAATGTTGGATCGGGCAGTGGCACAAACGGTGGCATGCACCATGCATCGATGGCAGCTGCCGCAGCCAATATGGCTGCCATGCAACAGGCGGCCGCTGTGGCTAAGCACAATCACATGATGTCGCAGGCAGCCGCCGCAGCAGCTGCACAGCAGCAACAGCAGCAGCAGCAGAATGTCCAAGGACCGCCACAGCATCTAATGGGCGGTGGCAATGGTTTGGGGAATGGCAATGGCATGGGCGGCATGAGCCAACAACAACAGCAACAGCAGCAACAACAACAGCAGCAACAACAACAACATCAAAGCCAGCAACAGGCACAGCAGCAGCAGCAACAACAACATCAGCAGCAGCAGCAGCAACAAGGCCAAGGTCTGACACATCCCGGTCAGCATCAGTACAACACGAATCTGCTTAGCCATGTTATGAACAATCAAGTGCCTGCTGCCGTCGCTGCAGGTGCTGCTTTGGGGCATATGCCGCCGTATGCACAGTCGGCTGCAGCAAACAGCATGTACGATCACCATGCGGGTGCAATGCATCCGGGAATGAACGGTGGAATGCCAAAGCCACCACTGGGACCGCCTGGTGGACCACAGGATTTTGTCTATATGGGCGGACAGCCGCATGCCGCAGCTGCTGTGATGGGAGCAGCTCTAATGCCGCCACAGAATCAATATATGAATAACTCAGCAGCCGCTGCCGCCGCCGCCGCCGCCAATCGGAATGCAGCGGTGAGTAGCAGAATCTTAATGGAATTGGATACTTCTATCTTGGGATACGCCCAAAAAGCAGTTCAGTCATCAACCAGTTAGATAGGCACTTTATCCACATTTTGGTGGGGTAATCAATTATCTGTTGTTGCTGTTAATATCTACAATTGTTTGATGGATGATGATAAAATAGGCATACGCAAAATTTTGGCAATTTATGAATATATATATATTATACATGTATATGTAAAAGAACAAATTCGTTATTAGGACAACTGATAAGTCTTTGCATAAACTAAAAATCACTGTGTCTTTTTTAGGGAAACTGCAGAATCTAAAGCTATATGAGAAGTGAGCTATAGAAAAACGTTTTTACTAAATTGTTTGTGGAAATACTTGCAAATATTGATCCAAAAGTGGTAATTTATTGTATTTTTTACTACAAAATGTTAACTATTGACTTTAATAGTCTACAATTTCTATTTCTACAATATTATCAAAGCTTGAATCATTCGATTCATTGAGGTCTTTTATGTTCTTTTAGCTTTCCGTGTATTAAAGTGTTGGTAAATATTAAACCAATTAAATGTATCCATACCATTTGCTGCTTTCATTGATAAGAACTTTCATAACAATGTCAAAATTTGATTTAGATAATATTGTATGTACATCTACTTTATCTTTTTGCTGAATCGAGTTTTATTCGATGTATGGATTACTCAGCTGCTTAATTGTTGACATTGTCACATATCTACATTTATTGAATGGGTAAAAGATAACAGGATAACAGCTTTATAAGGTTGAAATTCTTTTAAAAAAGGATATCTTCAAGTCTGATACTACTACGTATAATGCAACTACTTGGTTCTGTGGCCTTATCACATCGTAAACTTCCCACTTTTTTGCTCCCACCCAAGCTTTAAGCTTAAATAAAGCTAATTGGATTAATAGTACATTATGTTAGCTTCAAGTTATAAGCGAAAAAAGTCTTAATGGGAATTCTACACTTTGATTTCAAAGTTTGTTGCAAAGTTTTTCAACTTTTTGCATTTTATTCGCATTGCCTAGAACATTAAAAAGATTCTCTTTATTTCCATTTTATGTTAGTTGCACTTTTAGTTTTGGCCATTTTTCGCTCGTATCGCTAAATTTGCTCATGAGTTTTTGGTTAATCAATAATGTGTTGTTGTTATTGTTTTCCTGGCTTTTATGGTTCGCTGTAAGCCCCCCAAAAACAACCTTACCACACCTCCAAAAAGTTGTAGCTGTAAATTACAAAGTTTCTCTTCATTTTTTTTTTTTATTATTTTTATTTTCGTTTCACAATTCCTTTCTGCCCTTTCATGTTTTTCCTTATAGGCGGATCATAAAATTGATGATTGTTATTGCTGGTGTTTTTTTCTCTCATATTTTTTCATCTATAAATTGATGTGTGAAATAATATTTTGTGTGTGTGCGTGTGTGTGTGAAGTGTTTTTCACATTTTCCAAATTTATGGTCTTTGGGCTTTTGCAAGCTTATTATTGCCAGAATATCGTGTAAATTTAATGGATGCAACTTGTTAAGCTCATAAGGGAATTACGTATACATTTTAAAACAAGTAAAACTATAAAAATGTTAAAGCAGCTTTTAAAGTACAAAATATCTATAGTTAGTGAATATTTGTGCAAGTTTAGATTAAATTATCTATTGATTTAATACTGCTTTTAATTTCGATTGAAACTGTTATCATAATGAACAATATTCGAAGCAATCACAAAATATATTTTCAAAGTTATCTCAACACTTTACAGATAGTACTACATAAACTTTCTGATAATACTATGCAACTGCTAGACTGCAAATTCTGGTTCATCTTGTGTTTCTTCGTCTTCTCACAGAACCAGCTGGTTGTTTTCGACTTGAGACACGATTGTGAGCTTTGTGTCTGTCTGTCTGTCACTTTTGTGCTTAGCGGTGGCTTCTTATTACCTCTCACTTCTTTGGTAGACCGTCTGTGGTTCTCTGTTCCACTAAAAATGCATTCCGGTTGCAATTTTCTACCTTATAAGCGTAGAAACATACACAAACACACAGAGATAGAGGCAGCACCGAGGCGGGTCTGTGGAGGCATTCATACGTTGTACCCAGAAACCACTCGCATTTATAAATAAAAAGAATTTAATACTCGACTTGGACTTAATGAGCTCTCAGCTAGCTCAACTTGCTATTCTTTTCATACTACTCTTCTTGGCCCCTGCTCTCTGGTCTTCGTATCTTGCCCCTTTGTTGTTGTTATGACAAAAATGTTTATAGGAAAAGCAATTTTAATTAGAGAATTTCACTCGTTGAAGTTTCTGCTTTACATTTGTGGCGCTTGGCATGCGACAACAGCAGCAGCAGCAGCAACAACAACAACAACTGCCAATCCAAATGGAGACAAAACAACGAGTTGAGTTGGTCCATTGGTCCAGGTGCGATTGTGTTGCACCACAGGTGAGCTGCTGCATTTGCGGCAATTCCCTTTCAGCTCATTCACAATAGGTTCGATTAGATTTCATCTCCATAGAAATAGTGGTAGTGATAGTTTGTGGAATGATTAAGAATAGGATTTTTTTATTAAAAACTAATTATATTTTCTATACATATGCAGATGTCGTTTAAATTTGATGAGGTTACGTAAGACCAACTAAAACTTAGATTTGATTAGATTAATTGTAATATTTGCAGGTGTATAGAAGTGTTTTGATATTAAATCTAATTATTTGCTTGATCATTCTTATGAATATTAAATTCTGTAGAACCAGATATTAAAAACAGAACAAAAACAGAAATTAACCTTTTAAAATCTAGAACCTAAATCGTAACAAATTAGTTTACGATATGTATCGGTACATATTTCCAAGTTTTTTTTCTGTACTTTTATGTAGTTTTTAATAACTACAGAGTTATTACTTAACACTTAGAAGTTTAAACATACGGAAGTGACAGTAGAGTGTGCCCTGAACCAGTCTTCTGTGTTATTTTTGGCACGCCAAAGATTCCATGTATACAATTTTCAAGCTATCTTTTATACTATGTTAACTATATGATATCGGATTCTAAACAAATGTTGTCAGATTGTAGAGGACATCTTCAAGCCACAATCAGTCAGTTTGTTAGAGATATATTAAGATATGTTAAGAAACAACCCAGATGTTCATAATAAGCAATAATTTTCAACCTATTATTCATATGACAGCTATACTATAATGTATAAGACATGACAAAATGAATAATCTCTGTGATTGGTTTTGAGATACGTTCAAAACAAAATAGTTTGTCATACTTAAGTATGATTTTAGACCGATAGTTCCTATGGCAGCTATATAATATAGTCTTCCGATCCCGTTGCTTACGACATTTGAACTGCCTACAGCAAATAGACGGATCTGTACAAAGTTGAATTCAAATAGTTTTAAAATTAAGAGACTAGTTTGCATAGAAACAGACAGACAGACGGCTGTTGATGCTGATCAAAAATATATATATACTTTATAGGATATATATATATATATATATATATACATGCCTTCTTTCATGCGTTACACATTTCAGGACAAGATTATAATACCCTTTGCAAGGGTATACAATTTAAGAAAGAGAAAACCGAAATACTCGTTACGATACGTACCGAAATCGAAGCATAAATTTAATTTTATATTAGCCAAGTATTGAACTAAATCCGATAAACTTTCTGTCAAGAAAGAGTCTATCCATTTTATGAAAAAATCAATATTTCAACTAATATTCCCTTTCCACGAGTCATAAGCTTTTCTAATTGTTTTCACATAACAGTTTATCTGTGTTTTTATATTCCATGTTGAAATGACCAGCTGTTAATTTACATTTCTCAAATTTGTATATTGAATCGAAAATAACTAAACTTCTGACCCTTGCGTATTTTTACAATCAACGGATGATCGTTTTTTTTTTTTTTCAAAATGTAGAAAAAGGTATAAAGAGTAAGAGATTTTTAATTTTGATTTTTGACGTTAATAAAAATAAGCATTAATCCTTGAATTTTTTTTGGGAGCTTATATATTTTTTGTTTATTATTTGATAAACAAAGTTTAACTTTTAAATGATACGTTAGAGCATTTACTCGTCGACTATGACTCTTGGCTCATTCCGCTTTCAATTTGTGTTCCTTTTGCTCCCATTATTGTTGCCTGTTCGCTACCTTTTTTGTTGCAACAACTTCCTTTTTCGCTACAGCAAAGCAATACAAAACAAATTTATTGCAATTATGCCAGGATGGCAGCAGGACCACAAAGACAGGCTAGAGAAAGAGAAGGACAGATCAAAGTTTATATGTACATATGAATATATATGTATGTATTTATGTGTGTGTGTGTGCGCTGTGCTTAGGTTGAGCTTTTGTTATGCTGCCGCTGCTACTCCACTTTTTCTTTTAGCGCGATGTCTTTGTGTTTTCTTCGTGTGTATGTGTGTGACAAGGACAGGCCCCAACAATTTTCATCTTTTCAACACTATTACCAGCTCCCTCTCTACATCTCCTCCTCTGAGTCTTTCATTCCCTACATGCGTTTGCTCTCGTTGCTGTTGATGTCGTAGGTCATTGATTTGCGCTTAACTGTGCGGCGGTCGTCCCGGCACATGCCTCAGCCATGCCCGCCCCTCCCACCAATTTCTTCTCGCTGCTATTGTGCACGTCTGCAGTGCTTTGTTTCAGTTTCAGGTTCTGTTTTTGTTGTATCGTTGCATGTGGCGCATTCGCATTTTCTGCTTGCATTCGCTCTGTTTCTATGTTCTCTTCTGAATGTGTTCTTATTATTTTTTTTATTCGCTTCTTCTTACAAGTGCTTTCTGTCTGTTGTTGTTGTTGCAATTGTCGTTCTGTTTTGCACGCTATGCATGATGCTTACTCTTCTTTCTCTTCTCTTGCCTCTGCTTCTTCTTGCTGATGGTTTTTGCGTGTGCCGTAATGATTTAATATGTGTGTGTGTGTGTGTGTGTGTGTGTATTTGTGATTGTGTGTATTGTGTCTGATTTTGAGCGCAGCTTTTATGTTATTGTCATTCGGCGTTGTTGTTGGTTGCCTGCTGCTTACTGATTTGGGGCGTCTCAGAAATGCTCAATGTTATATACTCTTTGGTCGATTAAGATTTGAGCTTAATATAGTAAATATTATAACTCCGCAAAGAGAGAACTCTGAAAATAATGAATTATTAAATTTGTAAAATTTAAATTTAACCTGTAATTTGTTGCAACTCTCACATCGTCCACCTACCAATCTTGTGCAGTTGTTAACTTTGAAATTATCATCATTAGAGTTGTTAACTTTATCACTTTTGGACTAGCTACTGTTGTGGTTATTATCATTACTGTTGTACTTGTTCTTTCACGTTGTTGCCCCTCTTCAAACAACACAGTCTCTAATTTCACACACTCTGCACGCTGATATTCGTGTCTACTACTACTATGTACTACTACTTTTCTTCCTCCCTTATCCCATCGAGAGCGAATTCTGCCCGTTTCGCTTCTAATTGAACAAACGTCGCAGTCGGCGTCAACGCTGGCGGCGCTGTTGCCGTCTCTTTGGCTTGCCGCGGTTGCCAATTAGCAAAAATGTTTGCCTGCTGCCTGCAATTTTCCAACAACAGCACGAGACCAAAGAATACGAAAAGCTCTACTAATGATCACGATGATGACGATGCTGGTGATGATTGTTTCTTTGTTGAGAGCTAACGTTATGATGATGATTGATTTGCATTTACGGCTGAACCTAGTTTAGTTGCTCTCTCACTCAGTTCTGCTTTGATAGTAATATGGACAGCATTTATTCTAGGCTGAGCTTTTGTAGTTATAAACAATTATCGGCATTAATTAAATAAACATTTTAAATGCAGCGTCAAATTACTTGACAAATTAATTTGTTATTAGTTTTGCCGCCTGCTGACTCGAAGTCAAATGATTTTAATTGCCAGCCACTGTTTACCACTGTGCACTTTGAATTGTGAGGCGTATTAGCTGAGTCACTCAGTTTGCACTTTTTTTTTATATTTGAAATATATTCCATAAGAGACGCCTTGTTGTTTCTGTAAATATCAAACAGCTGCTTGAGACAGTTTGACTGACTATGAAATGAAGCTCACACAAACGCAATTCACAATAAGTGTGAGACTTGCGCGCTCTCACTCTCGCGACCCACACAGCGAAAGCGCCAGTTAAGCTGCGCTCAAAAGTTCATTCTCTTCGCTCTCAAATTACGTAAAACTATGCCAAATGAAGCTTAACGCACACATGCATACGCACTCTGAAATAGAATACAATAAGCGCTGCTTTACACACGTGTGGGCTACAGCCGGCTTTGCTCTCATTAGGGTCGACGTCACATAGCCTCAAAGTAGCAGCATAAATTGCTGCTTATTATGTGTATAAATATGTATGTATGTAGTACGTGTATGTTATGTATTATCGTCGCGAGCAACAGCTGCTATACCGCCGCTGCTCTCTTTCTCTCTCATACGCGTTTTTATACTCTTTTGCTTTTTGCGGTTCGTCCAGTTTTCGCTTTTGCCGCGTAGAATTTTTAGTTTAGCCGCAGCAGTTGACTCGTCTGCATGGTGTATAATTTTTGCCAGGCTACCCTGCCCCCGCCCGCCTATCCGTCCGTTTCTGTGTGGTGATCGTTAAGAACGTTTTTTTATTGTGTGTATGTATTTTTCGTACATATATGTTTACACGCCTGTTGCGGGGCAAGAAGAGAGTGCAAACAATCGAGCGCGTGAAGAATTACCTCAAGTTTTGTGAAAAGGAAAAAATTAAAAGCTGTAAATGCCTGTAAAGTGTTATACAAATTGTTATACGTACGTGTGTGCGTTTATTTGTGTGAGTGCCCTATGTGAAAATCACAGCTGATGCTCTTCTATAATTGAAGCTGTTGAAAAGTCAAAATCAATATCGTAATTCATATATAAATCATAAATAATTCACGATATAAATTTAGCACCAACAACAACATCCAAAGAAGTCTGTGTAACGTGTTTTGTGAGTGTGTGTGTGTGTGTATGTGTGCCATTACCTTGGCTCTCTCTTTCTCTCACTCTCGCTCTCTGGATCGTTCGTCGCTTGTCATTGGTTCCCAGCCTACTCATGATGCTACTGCACGACTTTATGTTGGATGCGCGCACTGCCGAGGATGTTGCACTGACGCAGGAAATGGTAAAGCTACGTAACTACCTTCTTTTTTTTTAGCGCCTCCCTATCTGCGTCATGTTCTTCGTCTTTTTTTACTTTTGCTCGTTGCGTGTCCCCTTTGATTGATGGAAACAAGTGTATACGCATTTGTTGCTGTATTGACTTTAAGTACATAAATATTGCCGTTAGTTGCGCGAACTTTTCAAAGCTTTAAAATACTCGGAATGAATATTTAAGTATGAACGCATATATCAGGTTGAATTAAAGTCGAAGTCTACTTATGTACTCTCGTTATTTGCTAATTGCTTCTTCTTACACCTGTTCAGCAATTAGTTATTGCCTTTAATCTGATTCTTTCAAATGTTTTTTACAACTTTTATTGTTGGCAGCTGCAGCTATTTGTATGTAATTATCTACTTTATGTTATTTTAATTATTTTCGAAGAATGTGGTTTTTATTTTTGTATACTTTTCTTTGTATCTTTTCATTCGCAAATTGAAACAACTTTGTATTTAATTACTTTATCCGAAAAATGTAAATGGGCGAGTAAAGAACATCACGGCAAGAGATGTAAATGTAATGTAAATGTTTCAAAAATGAACCTCGATCTTGATCGATGCATTGGTTACAAAATCTGTTGATAACGAACGGAAACAGTTTCTGATTGTATGTCTTCTGGTTCCTTTGATTACCCCATTGAAACTTATCGAATCAAGTTATCGACGAATATAATATATATCGAATTGACCGATGTCTTAACTAAATATCGAGACATCGGTAAACATCGGAACTAGCAAAAAGATCAGGCATCAACGAAGTATTTCCTGTTTTATAATTCCCCAATTTGGATATTCTTTATATAATTATTACTAGTATACAGTGTTGCCAACTCTTCAGGACCCAGAATAGCTAAGTCAACATTTTAAAAAAGCTAGAAATAGCTAAATAAAATTAAAGATAGCCAGATTTAAAGATATTTTTGTTTTTATTATCAAATAAAGCAAAAATAGGCAATTGTCAAGCTCAACATAAGATTCTTCTACCTCCAATTTGTACGATTGATTTGTACCAATGTATTTTAAATACTTTAAAGGTACTTCTTAGTTATGGCCCCAATTATTTGCCCTAAGCTATCCAAATAAATACAAATATAGAAAAATGTATAATTAATAATTAGTAAGTACTTTGATTTATATCATAAGCAAAACAACTCGAAGATGATAAAGATAAAATATCGATCGATTAACTGCTGCAAAATATCGATGAATAGTAGTGAAATGTAGAGTTCTTCATCGCAGTTCAATTGAAGGATTTAGTTCAGTAGTTCAATTTTTGATGAACGAACTAATCGATCATATAGTTCAGTAGTTCAATGCCTTGTTCGTTCAGTGACTGAAATCCTATTATTGTTCCCTCATTAACTCGAATCGTTCAGTGCTATAATAGGATTCGATTCACTGAACTAAATGACCTACTATCAGGGATTTAGTTCGTTGGTTCACTTTAGTGATTAGTTCAATTAATCTTAATCCGAACGATTTAATACAGCTCTATATGAAATTCTATATAATTTAACGATTTTGCCAGAGTTTTGTTAACGATAATATAAAGCCATTTCACTTTTTAATAAAGCTACAATTCCCGCTAGCCGCTATTTCACATTTTTTCCCGCGTTTAGCATTCGTAAGCCGCCAGAACTGACGGGAAAATAGCTGAATTGGCAACACTGCTAGTATATCATATCGATGATATATGTATATTCTACAAACTCTATCAGACTCAACGATGACAAGCTCAATCAACAATTCCCCTTATTTTGTTTACAAAGTCTTAGAACTAATTTGTCACAGTCACTAAACGTTTCCCAACTAAAACTTCACCCACTGACTTAATCATTTCGTTTTGTCTCATAAATTGATTAGTCTGAAAGTAAGCCCATAATAGTACATATTTAGCATTCATAACACTTTATTAGTTATATTAAGTCGAGTTCTACTCGGTCAAATACCTAAAAAGAAAAAAAGAGCTATAAAACCTTTTGGTTAATAGTTCCCAAGTAAAATAAAAATAAAAACAGTCAGAATTTGTATCTTTTTTTGCTATTAGATAATAGCACAAATCCCTCTCTCTTCAAAATATGACCCCAACCACTGAAACCAACGACTGGCTGGCAGTAGAAGCATCAGCCGTGGTTTCAGTTCTTTCAGTTTCTCTGGCCTGAGTTTCATAGATAAAAACGTTTTGCGGTTCCCTCTGCCCAACCAATTGTTTTTATATGCATTTCACGTAGTTTAACCCTAAGCGAAAACAGAAACAGAGAGAACAAAAATATAAGAACTGACGGGGGGGCACTACAAAAACGGAGAGGAGAGGGTATCTTCATTGTACACAAATTTTATGCTATTTGCCTTCCTTTTATTTTATTTCTGATGCCCCCTTTGGTACTGTTTTCGCTTTTTCGAAGGAATTTACATGAAAATATATATATTTTCCGGTTTCAATTATATGCAATATATATACACACATTGAAATATACATATGTCTGTCCGTCTATATGTCTGTCGGGGTCTCCCTTGCTCAGTCTAGTCTATTTCACGGTTGATTACGTTGTTGTCATCATTTGACTCGCACGCTGATTAGCCAAATGCTTCTGAATGGGCGTGGCTAAATGCAATGACGATGACAACTAAAAACTATAAAAGCAATAACAATTTGATCATTTCGAATTTATGGACATCTAAATCGAGCGTAGTGCTTGTTTCCAATTAATTGGCTAATCATTGCGTCTATTTAATATGTATTTTGACTTTTCACTGCTAGCTATGCAATTTATATTCTAATTACTCATTGTTAATGAGATACTTGCGAGTATTCCATATTTTCTTTTCTTTATTTCCTTAACTACACATTAAAATCAATACGCTTAAGTTGTTCTTACAAAATGGATTATCAAATCATTTAAAGTAATGAATTACTCTTGCTAAATTTTGGATGTGAAGTTGTAATCTAGGGTTTTCAAGCTTCGTGCGTTTAAATCTTCGTAAAATGTTTTTTCTGTGTCGTTTTGATTTTTCAATATTCTGTTGCTTGTTACCTTTTTAGAGATGTGTGGGTATATTGACTTTGTTAAGAGTATGTAACAGGTCAAAGGAAGTCATAGAGTATATATAATATTGATTAGCATCAACAGCCGAGTCGATATAGCCAAATCCGTCTGTTCGTCAGTCCACTTGTCCATCCGTATGAACGAATTTCCTACTGGAAAGAGAACATAACTCTGGCGATTGTGTGGGATTCTGTGTTCGATATCCATCAGAAGTTTTCGACTTTATAAAATTAGATCAAGAAATATAGTAATAATAATTATAACAAGCCGATCAGTCGAGCGGGCGCGACAGTAGGATTCCCTGAGCAGATCTTAAAACAAAAGTATTTTGAGAAAACTAGCAATAAAACTGCTCTTGTTATCAGATTTTATCATTAAGCTCAAGCTTCTTATCATGTGTGCCAAATCTCAAGTCCCTAGCCTTAACTTTGCTTACGTTATGGTGATTTTTCTAATTTTAAAACAAACGGGGCTTGATATCGAAAATTGAAAATAAACTTGATCTGCGTATGGTATTCAGGAACCTACATTACAAATTTGAAGTCTCTAGCTATTATAGTTAGATGGACGGACAGACAGACGGACGGACAGACGGACGGACGGACAGACAGACGGACGGACAGACAGACGGACAGACAGACGGACAGACATACGGACAGACAGACGGACAGACAGACAGACGGACGGACAGACGGACAGATGGACGGACAGACGGACGGACGGACATACAGACAGAACTACGGACAGACAGACAGACGGACGGACAGACAGACAGACAGACAGACGGACAGACAGACGGACAGACAGACGGACAGACAGACGGACAGACAGACGGACAGACAGACGGACAGATAGACGGACAGACGGACGGACAGACAGACAGACGGACGGACAGACAGACGGATGGATAGACGGACGGACAGACAGATGAACAGGTGCTAATCGACTCGGCTATTGATACTGATCAAGAAAATATAAACTTTATAGGGTCGGCGATGCTTCCTTCTGCTTGTTACATACATTCACACAAATTCATTATACCCTTTATTGCCCATTTTTAATGGGAACACGGTATTCAAAGTATACCGAACTGTAATGAAAGCCCGAAGTGGGTACTACTTACTTAGGTAAGTTGTCTACTACAAAGTGGTCAGTTAGCAATGTGTGCTATATGTACATATGTGCTTGAGACTGTAATGTGAACTTGCGCTACTGCGTATATAATCTTAATTAATTATATGTTACTCTAAACTCGTTGCTTTGTATTTAGTTTTTAGTACTATAAAGCACTAAAACACTTAATTACTTATTGTTACTATTCAGATGATGGTTATATATCTAAAACGTATGTTAGCGAATATATTCTTCATATGAATTAATTGATATCAAACTATTCGGTGCTATTGCTAGAATTCTCTAATTAGTTTCCAGTACTGTAAAGGACAACTCAATCATTTTACTTATGACAATCATAACGCATAGGCAAATTATGCAATAAGGGACGACGACTACACCTTGATGAAACTAGTTGATGAACAAGTTGTGCGAGGAGGCGCCGGAAATGTTTAACGCACGGACCACAATCATAAATGGAAAGTAAATGGAGATGAAGGACGACAGCTGAAAGACAATTTCAAGAGAAGGCAGAAGAAGACGGAAGACATGAAGACAATTAACTTGTGGGAGGTGTTGTACGGAATCCAATAAACACCACAATAAATTGCAAATATTGCGATAGAAGGAAATGCTAAAAGGGCAAACTTTCCCTCCACTCCTCCTCTTCTGTTCTGTTCCATTTTCCACTCCTCTCTAACTGCTTTTGTAGCGCTGTCACGTGTCTGAGTTTAACATTGCAACTTTTGTGGTATTGCAACGATGTAATTTTTTTTTGAATGCAGTTGCAACTTGAGAAAGTTCCTTGCGAACTTTTGGCTGTGAAACTTGTCAAGTGTTTTGAAATTACGGCCCAATAATACCAATTGAAAAGTAAAACCAAATTGATTGGCTCAAAGTGACAATCGGAAATGATTTTAAAGAACGAGACAAGCTGAAGCTCGAATCAGGTAATATTCATTCGAGAACAAATTCAATAAGACTACATTTAGTAACACAATTAACTGAATATATTCAGAAAAATGTGCGAAATTGGTCTCACAAGACTTCAAAGCGAACATGTTTATTCATGGCAAACTTTTTCTTCTTTCCAAAGAAAGAAAAAAAAAGAGGGATTGCCACACAAAGCTACGCGCATGCAACGTTGCTTTGAAAAATTTGGTTGCCCCACTTCATTGCCCCGCGTCAAAGCTTTGTCATGTCGAAGGGAGGCAACCCAAATAAATATGCACAACGGCATCGATTGAAAAGCGCAATAAACGCATTTATCAGCATTTACTTTTGTTGCCTTTTTGAACAAGAACACAAACAACAAAAAAATCGATAGAAAGAAAAGTTCTCTGTACAGTGGATAACAGCAAAATGTCACTGTGAACTGAACGCAATATCTTAAATATTTAATTCTGCATTAGTAATTAAGCATTGAATAAAGTAAATGTAACGATTCGAAAAATATTCAAAACTATCGATTTAGCGCATAACAATTTAAACTCCTCACAAGTCAGCAATTGTTATTTGACTTTCTGAGTAGGTTTTGATTAGAAAATGGCTTTGAATAAAACTTGAAACTCCTGCATTTATTTGATAGTTTTGAAAGAAAGCAGGTATTTATAAATAGGAGCTAGAAGCTTGAACTTGGTGTCCCAGAACTGGTAATTTTTGCAGGCAGATCAAGTTTATTTTTTTTTTTTGGATGCCACGCCTTCTTTGTCCACAAATTAAGTAAGAGTAAAAGTATAAAACAAGCAGTTTTGTAGCTCAAAACCCTCATAGCAAGAGCAATATGACAATATGCATATCACACATGATAATGTGTCAATGTGTCCAGAAAATGTTATCACGATGCCATGACCCCCTCGCCTACAAAACGGAAGAGCTTATAACAAGAGCAATATTACAGTTAGAGACTTCAGATTTGGGACACATGAATATTTTGTGGTTGATGTGTCCAAAAAATTGTATCACGATGCCACGCCCCCTTCACCCACAAAAATTAAAAAACGAAATACTAGAGAATTTCATCTGGAGTGAATTTGAGCGGGTTCCTGTAAACCCACAGGGTATATTACGGTCGGGGTCCCGACTGTTTAACTTGTTTATATAGCAAATTTTGCTGTGTTTTCCCGCAGTCATCGGGAATAATTCATAAATTTGATTTCTTGCTCTGCTCTCTGCAAATAAATACATAGTTCGAGTGCTGTTGTTATTGCTGTTGCTTTTTACCATTGAACATTCTCTTGAATAGTGTATGACACGACACGCCCACATTTGCACATACTATTCCTGTTCTGTCGACTAAACTATTGGACTGTCAGACATTTGGAGTAACATTTTCTCTTTTGCACTCACTTCGTTTCTCTCTTCTCTTCTCTTCCTCCTGCTGACTAAAGGAATTTTCATCACTTGTGTTGTTTGCTTAGCTTTATTGCTTTACTTTACTTTTCATATTATTTTTTCCATTCTTTTTTCTTGTTTTTTTGCTTTATGCCTTCCGTATGTCACGCAAAAGGTCTTTGCACCTGATGACGACGATAGGTGGCAAAAATGTTGAACCCAACGAACAACTCAAGCCAAAATAAAACTCTTTAAAGGCTTCAGGCAATGAAATAAGCCTTTAACACAGTTCTTGGTCGGAATATAAATGTTTTTTGCTGCCATGGATTTTAGCTACTTTTAATACTTTGTGTGTTACCAATTAGTTGGACTTCTCTGTTTATTTTGTTGTGTGTCAAATATATAAAAACATTAAGTGCACATGATCTTAAATACCCTGTAAAGCAAGAAAAACATTGTTTCTTACTTGAGTATGAAAAGGATTATAATTAGTAAAAGGATTATAATCAAGGCTGGAAAACTAATAAGATGTTGGAGAAGGTTCGGTTCGAAGTTTTTAAACGCAGATTAATATTTTGTTTTGGTTCGCGGACCGGTTTTAGGAGTCACGGAAGTTAAAGCTTTGTTTAGTTTTGTAAAAAAACAAATTATTGTGTTTTCTCAATTGTTTTCCAATTTTACATAATTTATGAAAAAAATATAAAATTATTTTTAAAAAACCGTCTTACTTAGGATAATAGTGATTTAATAATTACTTTTTTGTACTGCTTCAATAACAATCGTTTAATGATATTCATTTATTCAAATCGAACTTTTCTTTTGAAGAAATAGAAAGAAACCGGTTCGGTTTTTGGTTTAAAGGGGTTATCTCTACCCCTTTTAAAAGTTTGGTATATGATTCGGTTCAGGAAACTCTAAACTCTGAGCGGAAACTGTATGCTTTGGTTCAGAACCGAACTCCAGTAATAAATCAAAATCTATAAAATGATGGAAATTGATGGGATTTTTAAGTTACAATCAACGTATTGCAGACTTCAGTATATCTGGCATAATGAGATATGTACATATTTATGTATCTTGCCTTATTTTTGTTTAATTACCAAAACTTTTATGGAACGATTTACAATATAACTTGAATTGAGTTTTCTTATATACACTATTGTTATTATTTATTTAGTTAACTTCCCAGCGCTACAAGACAAAGCTTATAAATTAGAGCGCCACTCAATATATATATAGATATATTATGCGTGTCATATTTAAATATTGAACAGTCACAATCAGTTAAAGACAAAAGGTGTTGTGGTGCTAATTGCTAACATAATAATATAAATCTATGAAAGTGTAGAAGATACAAGTTGCAGGGAATACTGAGGAAAGCAGTCAGTAGTCTGAGCTCTATAAGATGATAGAGATATCTCAGTTGTCTGGGAGTATACCTCTTAGTTCCTGTTATGATACAATTACTTTACAAAACTCTGTTCAATATATATTTTTATTTGCAGTCAGCTATGAGCTTTTTACAGGGTATCTCTTAGCTGTGAATCTTAAGCTTAATACTTTTGTTTTATTGCAATTGTTAGACTCACAATAAAATTCAAAGTCAACAGCTTTGCGTGCACAAAATATGGCCACATTTTAATGTTTAATATTGTGTACATAAATATTTTTCTTATTGTATTTTTTCTTTGGCTTAGATACAACATTTTTGGTCAGTGCTTGGCTTGTTTTTGTTGTCTCATTTATATATGTCAAGTGCATTGTTTGTCATGTTGTTAGACATTATATGTTGTTTGTGTTTGTTGTGACGCCTCTTCACCCGCCCATTGCATTCTTGTTGTTTTTCGTTCGTTCATTAACTTAAAAAAAACTTGTTGAGGTTTTTCGGTTGTCTCTTGTGGTTGCTGCGAAAGGTTGTGTCCGAGTTAAAGGTATAATTTAGTTATCAAAATTTTAATAAAACAGGCGTGAAGGTCAGCGCCAGTGTTGAGGCCAATGCAATCGTAATTACTTTACTTGGGCAAAACTCTGGTAATAATAAAAGTAACTGAATTAGCAACTAGTTAATAAAGAGCGTATTATTTTAGTATGTAATAATAGAATTGTATTTTTAGACTTGTAGCTAATAGTATATATATGCTTTACTGAGCTTTGCGCTTTTAGAGTGCTTACCTAGACAGATAAGCTTAAGTAAGCTTAAGTTTATGTTACTCCTAAGCTCATATATTTAAGCTTAATGGACAAATACGTAATAGTTCTAACGCTCATTAATTTATTATTATCATTCTCTGTTTAACTTTTCCTAAATCATTTCGATTATTCATCAACCATTCAAGTTTCGTTTCTACACACACATTCCTTTTTTAACTTCATTATAGACTTTTCTAAGGAATAATAATTAAAGCAAATACATTATTAGCTTAATTACAAAATAATCCAAGAAACGGACTAAAAACAGCAATGATAAAAGTATCAAATTAAATTAAATACAAAGTTGTTTTTTATATATGTATGTATGTTTTTTTTTTTTGGTAATTTTTGTTGCTCACCAGCCTATATTTCACCCCCTCTAACCTCATTCTCTCTCTATCTCTATGACTGTACTCGCTCTTTTTTGCGTTCTTTTGCTATGTTTTTCTTCTTTATTTTTTTTTGTTTGTGCGCCTTGTTGTCGGTTTGCTTTGTGCACGTTGTTCATTGTCGTTTTGTTGTCTTTGGTTATATCTGTCTCTCACGCATGTTTTTGGGGCCGGTTTATTCGCTGTTGTGTTATACTCTCTCGCTCTCTGGCGCCTTTCCACCCCCTGCCAATGTTCCTCCCTCTCCTTGTCTATCCTAGTCAGTTGTGTGTGTGTGTGTGTGTGTGTGTGTGTGCTTGCTTTTGTTGTTGTCTCTTCACAGTCAAGGACAAGTTAATGAACGATTTGGTTTTTGTAATTCTTTCGAGTTGTTTTTCCTCTCAAGGGCCGATGGGTCGGTTGGGGGGGGGGGGGGGGGGGGGGGGTTGGTGGCGAGCCTAAATTGTGGGAGGTGGGGGAGCGCGTACACATATTTTTCGGATTTTTCTTCTCGTCACATTTGTTGTGTTGACTCATTTCGTTGTCTCTGTCTACATTAGCTTTTAATTTGTTCCTTTTCTTTTTCTTTCGTCTTGTTGCTGCTTATTCATTAAAAAATTTTTGCCGCATTATTTATGCAAATGATTTTTATTACTTTTTTAATTTTGTTGAGGGGTTTTCTGTTGAATGAAGAGCCGCCAAAAATGCAAAAACAGCCAAATTTGTTATTCTGCTTAAATGTTTTAAAAGGCCCTGTATTTATTGTTGACGCTAAGTGTGATAAGTTTGTGGAAATGGGGTAAATAAATAGATGTATGAATGTATGTATACAAGTCAAGTCTGTAAACCGGTTCCTTACTGGTTCAGTTTGTGTTTTTGAGTAAACTTCAGCGGATTATAAACTGAGCCTTTAAAATTATCCCCCCGACCCAAATCGAAACACTTTCTTATAAAAAAAGGTTCGGTTAGGAATATTAAATATAATAAAGAAATCAATTAAAATTTTTAAGCAATATTTAAGTTCAGAAAAATGTAAAACAACTGAGAAAATTACTAATATTTGTGGTATTAAATTGAACCAAAGATCGAATCAAAATCTTGGGTTCAGGGGCACTGGAAATCGGTTCGCGAACCGAATCAAAATCTTGCTCCATTATTCATGCCACCAATCCGAACCTTTAGGAAAACCTTTGAGCATCGCATTTTCATCATTAAAAGCTAATTTAAAGAATTCAAGTAAATATTCGTACTACTTCTGCTACCGGGTATTCAATAGTTGATTCGTTTCCAATTGCTTTCGATTATTTTCTTTTAAATTTTTTCGCTGGGCGCCGCATTTTATTAATTGTTCTCTTTTTTTTATTCAAAAAGAAACTCGTTGCACTTTTTAATTTATTTACGTTTCGTTATAACTGCAATTTAGTTAAATAATTAAATTTGTGTAAATGTCGATAAATTCATTCAGATTTTCATCATTTGCGTGGGGTTGACCCACATCGCGCTTACAGCCAGTAAACATTTTTTGCTTTGGCCTTTTTTTTCACTTGCGTCAGGTGCGATTAACTTGCTATGTGTGTTATTGTTAACACTATGTGTTGTTGTTGTTGTTGGTTTTGTTGTTAAGGTAATCTGTGTAACAGGCCCAGTTTTAAAAGCAACAATTTTTTGTTTTTTTGTTGACGCTTTCACACTTCAAGCTGATTTGTCGTTGTGTCTATTTGCGTTACACCCTGTATAAATAAAGTTGAAGTGGGTATTTTGGTAAACATACCATTAAAAATATGTAGTATATGTATATATATGTAGGTATATATGGAGACAGGTAAATGAAAGTTAACTCAAACAAAACGCTTAAATTATTTACTTATTTAAATATACTTATAGGGTATTTCTGTTTACCCTCAAGCTAATATACTGCATTACTATACTTTTTTTTTGTGTTTTGAACTCTAAAAATATTGGCAAACAACAAACAAACACACTTTGTGTGTGTGTATGTGTATCTGTTGCAGAGTTTTTCTTTGGCCGTTTGTGGCATGGTCTTATAAAAAATTCAATTTGAAAGGTTGACATTGCCTAGTTTGTGGTAGAAAACACAGTTACATATAGAAAACTTGGCAACCCTGAAACATTTAGAAAATTTTGCGCATGGCCAACAAATTTCTGATTTTGATTTAGCCAAACAATTTAAATGTAATGAACAGCTTTATTAAGGCGTAACAGAAGCACTTTATTTAAAGGATATATGCAGCTAAAATTGTGATGGTGATGATTATTGTTTTTGGTTGATGAATCGAGTAATATCAGTCGATTGTCATGGAATTTTCTTAGCGGTCGCTTGATAGAAAAATGATCTGCGTTAATTTGTCTAGAATTTAGAATATGCCAAAGGAAGTTTGTAATAATTTTATATTTGTAACGGATCACGGATTAAAAATGTGCTGGAGTACAATGTTAAATTGACCAAATTAAACCAAACTACTTATTTCTTATAATAAACAAAATATTATTTATCATTTACAATATATGTATGTCGGTAAAAAGGCTTAAGACTTATCATTAAATATTTCATTAAATAAATTTCAAAATTCTAAAACTTGTATAAACCAGTCGGAAAGGCTACAGTCGAAGTCGACTATGAGAAACCCTTTAGATATTCTTCAAAAAGGAAATCAGATTAACACTAATAGTACCCCATAGTGCGTTGTAACGTCAATATGCTCTTCTTCTTCCTTTGGCCCGACCCTGAGTAATATTGAGTTTTGAATAACTTCCGAGATTATTATCCGACCGCAATGGAACTTACAGGATACATTGGGACTCTGATGCTCGTCCTGTCTGTCTAAATTAAGGACTCTAGCTTTAATATCGTTTATGGGATTTCAAAAATTTTGTTTCGATTTACGGAGGCGGAAGGGGCGTTTCAAAATTTAACATAAACTTGATCTGCTTAGCCCATAGACGAACCACCATACCAAATTTGGTAGCTCTAGCTCTTATAGTCTCTGAGATCTAGGCGCTCATACAGACAGACGGATAGACAGACGGACGGACAGACGGACGGACGGACAGACGGACGGACAGACGGACGGACAGACGGACGGACAGACGGACGGACAGACGGACGGACAGACGGACGGACAGACGGACGGACAGACGGACGGACAGGCAGACGGACGGACGGACAGACGGGCGGACAGACGGACATGGCTATATCGACTCAGCTGGTGATGCTGATCAAGAATATATATACTTTATGGGGTCTGCCAGACTTCCTTCCACCTGTTACGCACATTTTGACACACTTAATACACCCTATTTACTTTTTTAAAGTAAAGGGTCTGAAAAGCGATCAAACGATTTTGAAGTTTCTGATGTTTTGATTATTCGGCTTTTAAAATTCGATTTTAAGCTTGATATTTAGTTTGAGTTTATATTACTAATTGAAACTATCTAATTCATTATATTTGGAAGCAAGTCAATTTTAAAAATATACATATATTTATTTTAGAAAATGTTACGCACCAAAATTTAAACGAATATTCCTGAAAGTAACTGATCATCCACATTGCCGCATTCTGAGCGCAATTCCAATCATCGTTAACCCTTTTGATTGGGCCAATAAAAATGAAATGTAGCGCCTTTAAAACAGATTATGTGCTTGGCGTTTTTAATGTGAATGTTTCATAGCTCTCGTCGAGGGGGCAGAAATGTGACTTTCGGTTAACTGTTGACTGTTTCCAGTCTCTCCAGTGATGGGCATATTAAATATTTAAAGTGATGTTTGCCAGCCCTGTTGTGGCACGCGTCGCGTTGACGCATTATGACAACGAATTCACGTTGGGAAAATGTGTGCGGCATAAAAGTTAATTAGGCAAGTTTTCTGACTGTGCCGCATGTCGTGGACCCTAGAGATTTAAGGGGGTGGTTGTATTTTAATTTGAATATTATGATTTATACATATTATATATATTATTAATTGTCCAAGGGTGTAGTTCTAGTATCTCTTGCTTTTTGGCTAATTCGGTCTAGTTCTCGCTGTTTATTTTTTTTTAACTGATTAAAACACTTGTCAGTCACTTATGTTTGCCATGCGATAAATGTTGCTGCAGTCTAAAGTTGCTACAAATGGATTCGAGTTGAGGCAAGCTAGAGGCAGGCAGCTGCCTGACAGATGAAGCAACCGTCAACTCTTGAGTCTCGGATTGTTTCTACGTTCATCTGTCTCTCCGTCCGTCCGTCTGTCTGTCTTTCTGTCCATCCATTTGCACTACAGTTTGTCAACGAGGCAAAGCCATAGCCAAAGCAAGAGCAAAAGCTCATAAGTTGTTGGTTATTTACAGCTGCCACAGACTGTTGAGAAATGTGTAACTGGCTGGCAAATGCTTTTGATGTGCGATTCTTCCTGTTCCCCCCCTCGTCGCATCTTCTCTCTATTCACCCAATCCCGCTTTAGCCCCCATATGATTTATTTCTCTATCGCAACTGTGTCGCTCCTCTGTTCTTTGTGTGTGTCGTTGCAATGGCATTTTGCTTAGAGGTCAGTGGCCCAAACGAGATATATGATAGCCAAGTGTCCGGAGTATTGATGCGCCTGATATGCGTTACGTATAACGTTACCTAACGTTGAAGTTCGTTAGAGACAACGTAATACTTTCATAGATATTGTAAAGTGTGAATCATCTGCAATTAAAATTTATTAACTGATATTATTAAATTATGTATTGTTGCCAGAATTTCAAGAGTTAACATAAGCTAGGTTTGTAAAATACAGAAATATAATACAAAAGGAGAATAACTGATGTTTTTCTATAAATTAAAAACATTTACACATTTGCAAATATGCTAGATCTTGTACATAATAAGCTAAGCTGACAACACTGCTAAATGTTAAAGGAGCTTTAGCAAATATATACAGAAGGTAATGCTCACTTTAAAGTCATTATATTTTAGAATAGTTTCAATTATACTGCCTTTAAAGATTTCAGGGCAATAATATAGTGACATTATCAAGCGATTTAAGTGTCACGTATTAAATTCATAGTCCAACAGTAGCTAATTTGATTTCATTAGCTCTGCATTGACCTGGCAACAGGATGTTGCGATGGGCATGAGGTGAGTTGAGGTATGCCAGGAAGCAGATGACAGTGTCAGAGACGACAGGCTTGTGGCATTGAAGTTAAGCATGATAAAAGTTTACAGAGCCTGGACTCGACTCAGATTGGATTATTGTATTAGCAGCAAAAACCAAACAAAGTTATCAGCTCAACCAGCAGCAGCAGCAATGCACAGGATGTAGGAAGTAGGAAGCTGCAAACTAGGGAAAAACTGGTCAGCGTAATGGGATGGAAGGTTGGAGGTTTCTGATTGGATGGCGGCAACGTCCACAAACATGCAAATTATTGATGCTCTCTCGTAATTCAATTGAAGAGTCGGCAAAACAGAAAACTTTTCTTTCGCTGCCGTTGATGCATTTATGTACGCTTCAGAAACTTGTACTCATCTTTGCTTATTTTCCATTACCATTTTAGATTACCACATCGACTGCCAAGAAATTATGGGAGAAATCTGATGGCAAAAGCGGTGCATCTAGTACACCGGGTGGCACATTGTATCCCATGCAAATACCTGGCGTTGGAGATCAATTATCGGTGTGGAAGGATCACACCTGGTCTACACAGGGTGAGAATATATTGGCACCGCCCAGGCCACGAGGGTTTCCACATGGTGGCGCCTCCGATACATCAAACAGCGGCAATGCGGGCATCTTAAGGTGAGTCCATCTATCTAATTATTCAATTAATATAGTATTAATCAATTATTTCCCCCACCTCTTCGACAGTCCCCGCGATTCGACATGCGTTAAGATGGTTGAATATGTTTTGGGCAGTTCACCTACCAACAAGGAGAGTCCATTGTCCGGATTGGAGCCGCGTTTGCGTAACTTGAAGTTTGACGATAATGACAAGGTGAGTTTCTTCGAGACATACATTGTTTATACATCTCAGTATATATATATACTATATGTACCATATTGCCATTACTTGCAGTCACACGATGATAAGGAAAAGGCAAATTCTCCGTTTGACACAAACGGCTTAAAGAAGGACGACCAGGTCACAAATACAAATGGCGTTGTTGTCAATGGCATTGACGATGACAAGGGATTCAAGTGAGTAGTCGATACCCTATAAGAATTTTGACAAATAGTACAAAGAATTTCTAAATTGGGAATGAAAAGTTAGAAAATAAATATGAGGAATCCAAAATATGGAAAATGTAATAGGAAAACAAGACAAGAAGAATACCAGAAGTTTACAAAAAAAGTATTTTGATTATAATGGCATTGATTTTACTTACAGTATTGGCCAAAACCTAAGCACCCCCCTAGAACATTTTTTTGAAATGATTTTTATTTTATGAAAACGTTATTAATTTATTTTGCTGTTTTTTTTTATTTCTTTATATATTAATTAATGATAAACATAAACATAAGTAATTCAAAAATTTGAAAATAAAAAATTATATTCCAAAAAACATATTCAGCTGCAATTTGAAGTGGTCAAAACTAAAGCACCCTCATTCCAAGTTTACAAAAAAAAATTATGGAAATTAATATTTTGTTGCGAATCCTTTATTTTGAATTACGCACGCACATCGTTTTGGCATAGAGGCTATTAAGTTGTTAATTATATCCGGTGATACTGTTTCCTAGGCTATTTTTACGACTTCAAAAAGATCATCCTTTGTTCTGCAGTTTTCTCGGTTGATTCTAGTGTTAACGATCTCCCACAAATTCTCAATTGGGTTAAGATCGGGCGATAGGGCAGGCCATTGCTCTGGAACCAATCTTTAACCACTTTTGCCGTATGCTTCGGATCGTTATCATGCTGGAACCTCCATTGGAGTGGCATCTCGTCTTCAGTATATGGTAACATCACGTTCTTTATAATGTCGAGATATTTGAAACGATCCATTATACCATCGATCCTGTGAATTGGCCCAATCCCTTGACCAGAAAAGCAACCCCAGACCATTATGTTGCCTCCTCCGTGCTTTGTAGTGAATTTGCAATATTTAGGATTCAGTCTTTCTCCTTTTGGCCTGCGTATACACCTTATGCCATCTAAATCCTTCAAATTGTACTTCGATTCGTCAGAGAATAGAACAGTCTTCCATTTTTGGACACTCCAGTTGAGATGGGCCTTGGCAAATTCGATTCTGGCTTTTTTGTTTTTTTTAGCGATATTAATGGTTTTTTTGCTGGTCGTCGACTGAATAAACCGGCCTCTACCGCCCTTCTTCGGATCGTTCTCTCGCTTACTTGCAAATCCAAGCAGTTTCGTACATGTTTGGAAGATGCTGTAGGATCATTTTGGATAGTCCTTTTAATCAAGGAATCTTCATGACGCGTAGTTTTCCGTGGTCTTCCTCCAGAATGAGTAGGAGATGTGCGACCTGTTTGCAAAAACTTTGCGATCAGCCAAGATACAACTGATCTGTTGATTGAATATTTTTTACTAAGTTGATGTCTTGATAAGCCGTCTCTCCAATCATTGAGAATTCTAGTTTTAAATTCACTTTAGTATTTATTTCGTGCCATTACTGTTATCTCAACGTAAAATTTCAAATAATGACAATTTTTGCACAAAATCTAACTTCTTCATATTCCTTTTACTGCAGCAGCTTTTAATACGAATTTTTGAAGTATACCGTTAACTAGTACCATTATAATTCAGTGGTATAGAGAAAATATCTTACAATATTTTAAAGGGTGCTTTAGTTTTGTCCACTATAATATTTGTCCAATTATAATATTTTATTTTCAAATTTTTGAATTACTTACGTTTTTGTTTATCATTAATAAATATATAAAGAAATAAAAAAAAACAACAAAATAAATTAATAACGTTGTTTTCATAAAATAAAAATCATTTCAAAAAAATGTCCTAGGGGGGTGCTTAGGTTTTGGCCAATACTGTATGTATAAATATATTTGCGATAGTCTAGAAACACTGGGCTGTGACTGTTGATGTCGTTTGCTTACTGCAAGACCGTCATAACTCAAAAATTGCTATGCCGAGAAAAACGCTTTTAAAGTTTTCAAGTTTCGCTCACTATCTTAAAACATTGAACAACTTAAAACTCCCTCACTTAGAAACTATTAAGAATAGTAACATGAAACTTTGACACAATATAAATATTTAGTTAATAATCAGAACTTTATAATTAATTCAAAAAACGAATTTGAGCAAACGATCTGTAAATTGTTTTTTGTTTAAATACTATGGATAGAAATGTAATGTTGTCAAACATGTGTTTAGACAATCGGTCATATTAATTATTATATAATAAGCATTAGTTTGAGTTTTCAGTGCTCAAAAACTCCTATTATGACATAACTGATATAAAACAAATTCCTTAATATCTCCTTTAGTTGTGGGTCAATCGCTATGAAACTTACAGCAAACTGTTGAGTCGACTTGACTATTGATACTGATCAAGAATAGAAATACTTTATAATGTCGGAGCTGCCTGTTACATACATATTATACAAATCCATTATACCCTTTTTTGTCCTTTTGGCTAAATTCCAGAAATACTCTTAAATAAGAAAAACAGCTAAAAACATTACGTTTTATCTTTTACCATTTATTAGATTAGATTTTTGCATATCTTTGTAATCTGATTGTTTTTAAATTTATTGTAATTTGCTAGTCTTTGCTTCTTTTGCTTCCATCCTTATTTCGGTTTCTTTAAATTGTATTATTCGTGTTTGGCTTTGTTAAATGTATGTATTTTTTTACAAAATATTCGAAATGCGCAATCAACCCTACCGCGCACCGAGAGTAGTAGGCAACCCTGTCCCGACACTAACCAGCTGCCAGCACAACTCCATCTGTCTATTTGTCGTCCGTCTGTCGGTCTAGTTCTGGTCTGGGTCTCGGTCTGGGCAATGGCATTGACATTAGAATGCCTATACCATCGCTCAAACTGGTTTCCTCAAGGTCCCCAACACGTTCTTTAAGTTGAATGGGAGAGGGACGGGAGGAAACTCCGCTCCGGATTTGCGTCAGTTTTGTGCAAAGCAAGTGTAAACTCCTGGCGAGATCTTTAATAAGTATTTCGTATAAATAACTGGTTAATTCATCTTTCCGAACTTAAGAGCTATGCTGAGACCATTTACAACATTCAGTTATGTTAAAAGCATCGCTCTACATTTAAAGACTTTAGATATAGTAAATACATAGTATCTATCAATACATTTCTTTCTCTTTGCTTTAAAACTTTGACTATTGCTTGATTTACAGTACTACAATTTGTTTCTATAGCTCACATATCTTTGTCATTAAATGTATAATTCTACACAAATTTAAACACTTAACCATTGCTCTCTTTTTTTTCATTTGAAATTGTCATAAGCTTTAATTTAATTTCGTTTTTAATCCACTTTTCTTTTGCTTCTATTTTATTAAATACAATTTCTTTATAATTTGACATTTGCTACCTCTGCCCACAGGCAGTTTGTCTGCCCATTTGGCCATATTCATCCGTCCATTGTCAAGCTGCACACTTGGCCCACATTATGTGGCAAGCAGCATTGCTTTTCGCAGCTCTGTTGTCTCTTGTTGTAGCACGCACATATCAAAAGATGTGACTCATTATAAAACTTTTGCATTTCCTTTTTTGTTTTTTGGTAAAAACTTTCTAATTATATTTTAAAACAGTGAAACTTTATGTTTTATTGGGTTAGGTCAGATCCATAATAGTTAGAGAACTTCAGTACTAATTATAATTTCATTACGAAAGTCTTGTTAATTGCTATTGAAAGCAATTAGTAATCGATAATTTCATTAAGAGTTTTGCAGCACTGTTATTGAATTAGGCATAAAGTGCTTGCGGAAGTTGAGTAACTAGTTAATGGCATTTTTAATGATATATATATTTATATTATATATATTATTTTAACTATATTTTGTTAAACGTTTAGGTTATCTCCTGTTTTTGTTTTTCCATTAACTAGTACTTGAGAGTCGTCTTCTGTTCAAGTCTCTTACAACACGCACTCCACAAAAAAAAAAAAATAATAAACTCAAGCCTTTTGCAGTTTCTAAGCAATTGAAAAGCATAAGCAAACCGAAATTAAAAACCAGTCCGTGCGTGGTTTGGTCTTCAGCTCAATGTTGTTATTGTTGCTGTTGCTGCTGACAGTCTTTGTTGTTGTTGTTGCTGACTGTCTTTGTTGTTGTTGTTGCTGACAGTCTTTGTTGTTGTTGTTGTTGTTCTTATTGTTGCTCTGCTCTGCCGGTTTTCTCTTTCAATTGTTGTTGCTGCAATTTCATTGCCGGTCGGCGCAGCCAAAACGTGTTTCAATGCCAAACGTAATAACTGTTATGATGTAAGTAATCACAACAACAACAACGACAACAATTGTGGCTGGCCAGTCAAACAGCAACAAAACAACATCAGCATCGAGTTTACAAAGCTATTGAACATTTTTTTTTCTTCTTTAGCATTTCGATTAGTTTTCGTTTATGTTTTCTGTTTAAGCGTTGTTTATTTTTGTGGCTGCTTTTCGCATACCCTGTAAACATAGGTTAAAGACGGACAGGAAGCAGCAATATAGGCGACAGTTTAAGCATCTTTATATATCTTCAAAACTCTGTTTCAAGTCGTTATAAATAATATAACGAGAATACTCGCACTTTTAACGATATGAGCTTTTATTATGGTAGAAGTTCTTATGTCCTAACTTAATATCTCTCCAAACTGAAAATTTTATTAAAAAACTGGCAGTGAACACAGAAGTTATGATAGAATAGTGTAAATCGAAAGATAGATAGCTCTGTAGAGTTTGTATTCTCTGGCAGATAAAAAGACACTGTAAATCTTACAATTTTGACTTTGATTCAAGTATTTTAACCGTATCTTTTTTTGGTTAGTTTATTTCAGTTTTAATAGAAATATATTAATATGATAATAATAATATTACATTGTATTGTTGCGTTATTAAATTAATGTCCGATTTCTCATCTTACCGATACAGCCTACTTTATGAAAATGTTACTTTATCATAAATATAGGATTTAACATATTACGTTTTCTCATCTTGTCATCATTTCAAAATATTTAAAGTTTGTAATAATGTGACAACTCAAGTAAAACAGAGTAGGCTAACGTTAAGAATTTACAGAGAGGATGATCTGTCCTGTAGGTTATCGAGAGGCTGGCACTAAATTTATGACAAGAAAATCGCATTTCTCTTATCGGCAGGTTTATCTACACTTTAAGACAATAGGCAAGATGAGAAATCGCCCCTAAGTGTATACTTATTAAATTCACTTCGAATTCGTTTCATTATTATTATTATCCAAATACATCAATACTATTCATATTTAAACATAAAACCTCATGCTGACTAAACAAATGATTCAAATCATTAGCGTGAATATTAAAGTCTTTTAATAAGCCTAAAAGTAAGTGAAGATTGACATAAATTAATCAAGTGTCTATCGAACAGTTCGTCATTGCTGACAAGCTAGAACCGATTGAGAATTCTAAAGCAAATATGAAAAAAAATAATAAAATATAAAAACCTTTGATTTTAAACTTAATAAAAAATTAAATATTATATGAAACATATATAATTTAAATATAAGTTAGTCAGTTCAAAATTTTTAAAATAAATTCTCTTAACTTTAAGTTATATATGGCAATTGAATGTTTCGTGATTTCCACAATAATTTGGATATTTTTAGGTAAATCAATGTGTTTTATTCTTGATTTAAATATTAATTATGGAGTTTCGAAAGTAAATACACCAATAATTAATTATGCAGCACAGTAGAGTATACTCCTGACTTAAGTATTTATATGTTGCATTTTGTACGTGTGTGAATTTCAATAGCTCATATATTTTAAGATATATCCGGGACTGTTCACAGGGTATATTCCAGTCGACACTAGCGCCTTTAACTCGTTTTTTTTTTGTTTTGTTTTAAGCTGCCTCTGGTAATTTTTCGCGCACGTTTTGTGGCGCGTAATGAAATTTAGTTGCGAAAATTCGACGGCCGCTTAAATTGAGGCAACAGCACAACAAAAGCAACATTTTAGTGTTAACTTCGGTTACTACACCGAACACCGAGCACCTGTCGACCTACTGCCAGACTACAACAACCTGGTCGTTTGTCTACTCTGACTGTCGCGTTTGGCTCCTAGCTTGGTCAACTTGCTGACCTTTTTATCCACTTTTGGCTTGCCACTTGCCACTTTCTATTTTATTTTTTTTTGTTTTAGCTTTAAAAGTGAAAATTTATTATCTTTCTCTTGCATAACAGAGAGATTAGAATGTTGTTCTATCAATGGGAATGTTGCCAATTGAACTGACCTCGAACAAAGTTGGCTGTCCGTCAGCTAATAAAGTGGCCAGAAGACTGGATGAGGAGGGGGTGATGGGGAGCGGGAGATGGACATGAAGAGGGGTAGGGGTAGGAGTAGTAAGTCATCGAATGTTTTATGCAATGTTGCAATAAAATATAACTTGGATTGAGTTACATAATACAAGGAACGCTGACTAATGTGGACAGAAAATACAGAACTTCTGTGTGTCCTATCACATAAAACAATTTATAAATACTTATAAATCATTCCTTATAGTATGGTGTTGTCTAAAAATATAACAAAAAAATATTAATTGCAAAAATAACTCCAGTCTCATAAATTGTGCATAAAATTTGGTCTTTCTCCAGCAAATCAAGCCATTGCCTATAAAAATCGGCTGACGAATGACGAAGTTGTGCATATTTTTTTGTTTCTTCTAACCAAAAAGGTTCATACTACTCTACAACTCATTTGGTTGACTTTTTTTTTATTATATATTTAATGCCGTGTTCTTAGCACAATAAATTGAATTATTTAAACATTTAAAACCTCACTATCAAAACGATCCAACTGATTTTAAAACCTTGTATAGAAAAGGAGAGCTTATTACCTTTAATTGAACAAATTATTTAATTGATATGCATTAAAAACTATCAAGGTATAACAAATTTATTGACAACAGAAGTATTTTATTATTTAATTTGATGAATTTTATGTGTTTTTCTTATGCTTTGATTAAATTTCAAAACATAAAAATATAAGAATTAATAATGAAGAAATTTAATCGTATTTATTTTTATAAAATAACTAGAATAATGCTAAAGAAATTTATATTTAAACTGACTAACTAAAGAAAATTAAAAATATATTGTTCACGAATGACTGAATAAGAAAAGTCGTTCAATTTTAATTAGTCGTTCATTTAAACTTATTCACTGCAATCCCAAGTAAGTCACTACAGTTTTGTGCGCTCGATGATTAGTCACAGTCTTTACAGTTGCACAGCGACTGCAGTTGCTGCTGCTGCTTTGGTGTTAATGACCCGACCATAATATTATAGCCAATTTGCGCGAAAGCGAGATAGCAATAGCCTGAGTGAGTCAACAACTTAATCATTCGCAAACAGTTGCAGAGCCGTTGATTGAGATTGTGCACGAACTATGAATGAAACGAATTCGAATTTGCTGCTGTGTTTTTTTTCTTGCAGCCAGCGTTTGCTAAAAGTTAAATGCATTAATTATTAGCTCACAAACACACACACACACACACACACACACACACACACACACACACACACACACACACACACACACACACACACACACACACACACATAAATTGAATTAAACAGCAGCTGTCTTTAGTTTTTTTGTTTGTTGTATTCTTTTTTTTAGCTGAATTTGCATTTAAAGCGCCAGACGTTGAATTTATTATTAGTGTTGTTGTTGTTGTTGGTTTTATTGTGCTTGTCTGTCGTTTGGTAAGATATTGTGCTGACGTCATAACTCCCCATACAATTTGTCTAACAAGTTTGCTGCTTAAGTCTTTTGTTTTCTTGCTGTTCGCACAGCAGCTGACAATTTTTACGAGTGTTTGTCAAACTGTATAGATTAACTTGAATTGTGATAAATAGTCATCTACTGTTATTAAATACATGTTAATTTTTATTACATTTTCTGTTTTATTGTCATAATTATTTGAATCAGTTTCATTTGCCTACACTTTGAGATTCATGTACTAAATAATAATTAGTACAAAATAGTTGTGTGTGTCTCGGCTAAGGTTGTGTGTCTGTGCTAAGTCTTTGACACAATGTCAGCAAAACCGTAGGTTTGGTTCAAACGGTGCAAAATCAATGAAAACTGTGCTGAATAAGTTTCACAAGCTATCGGAGGTGTGTGTAAATGATAAACAGGATTTGCAGTGACTGTAAAACCTGTTGTGCTTTGAACAGTGTCTTCTCAACTTTAATTTACCGGAACTCGTAGAGTGCAAGGGTATATTACGAGTGTGTTGCAGTGTGTGTAATTCATAGAAGATATTAATATCTGTTTCGTTAAAATTTTACGTGTTGAATTAATTCACTGGATATTGAAAATATAATCAAAGGAATATATTTAAAGGCAATTTAACCGAGTTATTTAGATAAGATTAGATTTAAAAATCGAATAATTTGAATATATATTTAATTTAGTTAAAAATACCTGACAGTCGGCTAATCAGTAGCTCTCTTACCTTTTATTATTAGTTTAACAGTTGATTATATTTTTAATTTAAATTGTTTTCATCATTCAATTTGCAGTCGCACTCCCGGTTCCCGTCAACCGTCGCCCGCTGAAGAGACATTGCCACGTCCACCCACAATATTGGATCCATCACAACACGGCGGTTTCCCACAAATGCCGCACTTCAATCACATGCTCATGGACCACGGTCAGGGTCACGGCATGGGAGCTGCGAGTTCCCTGGGCGGTGTCGGTGTTGGCAACAACTCGGGGGGTGGCGGTGGCGCCGCTGCCGCCTACGCACATCAACAGATGGCAGCGCAGATGAGTCAATTGCAACAACCGATGTTGAACGGAGTTGGCGCTGGAATGCCAATGGCGGCACAGGTGAGTTGTCCAACTACATGCCGACTCGCCAATTAAACGATAAACTATAAACAACTCTTGCTTGCAGTCACCCATGTTGAATCATCAGGGCACAGGTGGACCCAATCATATGGAATCTCCAGGCAATCTTCTGCAGCAACAGCAGCAAAATTTTGATGTACAGGTGAGTTACGAGTTCAATCCTTGTGTTCTTGTTGACAGTATGTATATGTATGTGTGATTATGGGCTGGGATTTTCAGTCTCAAATACTCTGTGAAAAACACGTTTTTGGTGCTTTTCACCGAAACTCAACTTGCTTCTGTTGTGGAAACCAAGATGGTTCAAACTAATAGTAGTAGGAAGACATCGAAACATCGATGAATTTATTTTTGTAGCTTTCTGTATACCATACGCAGATCAATTATATCTATAAATTAGCCCACATATAAAAAACACAATTAGAGCAATTTTAAAGCTATAGAATTGAGATTTTGCATATATGATAGGTATCTTAGTTTAAATGTGCTCTAAACGTTCATTTCAAAATACTTCTTTATGAAGATTTACACTGGGTATTCTACTCTGGCATGTTCTGGTCTGGCCGTTTGGTTTTTTTTCGACCGTAAGATCCGGTTCGGTTTCAGAAACAAATGGTAAATCATTTGAAAGGTTTGGTCTTTGGTGAGAATTCTTAACTTCTTTGGGAAATACATATTCTAATGTGCTGTACTCTGAACGAACAAATTTAAAGGGTATTCTTTAGTCACATGAAACTGCTATAAAGTTGCCAAATTGAGGTCATGCGTTTTGTGTGTTGTTTTTGTGGCTTGTGTGTGCATAAGTGTGTATAAGTGCATTTGTCGGACCCACTGCAGCTGCTAATTTACCGCATCCGGCTGAAAGCAGCTGCTGTCGTCGTCGTCGTCGTTGTTGTTGTTGCAGCAGCAGCAGCAGCTTTTGCTTCTGACCCCTGAGAGCCATTTCCGGTACACAATCCGCCCAAAAATAGAGGAGCATTTCCACAAATTCGCCTCGCATGCAATTTATTTCGAAACAAAACGGAAATCGGATTTATTAGCCGCAAAATTGCTTTTAAGCTTTAGCTGACCATTTTTCGCAGTGACTCTTCAACCACTGTTGCCATTTTGCAGCACGCTTAACACCTCCTTTCCTCTTTGAAGCCTCATCTCCCACGCGTTTGCCTTTAATGTCATTTCAGTGTCACATTTGGGTTTTTTTTTTATCTTAGGATAAAGTTGCATCGCGTCAAATTGAAAAACAATATGCGCTGTTGAAGTTGCTGTTGTTGCTGCTATTATCCGGTGTGGCCACGCCCCTCCAGCAGCTGCCCCTTTCTTGCGCCTTGCAACGGAAAATTGACATTTACACACTTTAGTCGGTTGCTCCGGCTGTTGAAATCAACTGAAGCTTCTGAAACAATCTGCACTTCCGCTTTTATCTCTCCTCTCTCTCTCTTTTTCTTGCCTCCGTCTGTTTCTCACACAATTTCCTGCTACTGTTGCTTTTGTAATTTTGTATCGCTTTTGTCTTTTCAACTTGCAAGTTGCAACTTTATCGTTGCACTTTTTGCCTTTTGGCCTGCGGTTCGTTTCTTGGCTACTTCTGCCACTTGTGCCCCAGAGAGTATGCTACAAAGAGGCAACAACAAGAGCAACAGGAAAAGCAGCAGCTACAGTTGGATACTCAGAGAGACAGATAGACTGACAGAAAGACAATCGGACGAACGGACGGACTGTTGGCAGCTGATGTCATTACGCTTAAAGCTGTTGTTTGGCTTTCAAGTGTACAAAGAGATGACTCGGGGGCACGTTTGTGAAGTTTTCGGGTAGTATTTAAGAATACTACCAAGGGTATATTAAGTTTGTTTAAAGACAAATGTGCGTAACAGACAACGGAACGCTGACAGAACCTATCAAGTATATATCTATATTATTCATCAGCATCGACAGCCGAGTCGATATCGCCCATGTCCATCAGTCTGTCCGTCTTCATGATCACCTATATCTCAGAGACTATAAAAGCTAAAGACACCAAACTTGGTATGTAGGTTCCTCTACATTCTAGGTTGAACTAGTTTGTTTTAGAATTTTGCCACTCCCCTTTCCGACACTAAAAAAACCAAACATTTTAGGGCGTAGATGAATTCGCTGAGTTATTTTGTATTATCGAAGATATTGTGATAAATATATATAAATTTATATGAATAATAGCAAATTTTTGAATGAATCACAATGACTTATTCTTCAGATTGTGGTGGAAATAATTCTTAATTAATTGTTAAATTATTGATATGTGGTTTACCTTTTTGAATATAACTAAAATTTAATTGATTTATATATGTTTTAGTTTTTGAAAAGCTCCGTTTACTTATTGCTGCTACTTTAACTCACATCGTGTGATGGTGATGGTGATTGTGTTGCCAGCATTTTTCTTCATTGGCAAATGGCAAATATGTTTTTGGTCATATTGAAATTTATATTGATGGCCCTTGGATGTCGTTCGTCTTGGCAACAGTTTGCATTCATTTCAATGTGTCCTGCGCCATTGTCCTTCTCTCCATTCGCCATATACATACGTATATATACGATTTGTATGGTGGTATGTGTGTCTGGCAGTTGATATGCGGTCCTGTGGTTCTGCTGTTGCATATAAATAATGATTTCTTTGCCATTTAAGCATCTGCTTCAGTTCATCTGTCTGCTCTGTCTAGCTGCACATGCGGGTCTTCCCACAAATGTATATGTAATTGCATTTGGTCGTAAGAAGTGCTTCAAACAGCTGAATAATATTATACATGCATTATGCCACAAAATAGCTTCAATACGTTACGTTTACAGACATCGCAGAAATGATAGCTGATTTTTGTTCAATAATCCATATCATATGTTTCAAGTAATATAATAATATATAATTATAATCAATATTCGTTCTAAAGTGATGGCAAACTAATTAAATTTGTAGTATCGTAAGATTATCATCAGTAAAAGGCATTATATATATTGTTGGGACATTTTCCTTCTATTTTTTTGTATGAATCGTATGCTTAGTAAGTTCCATATCACAATTATAAGGTCGTTTTTATAGTCTGAGTCAAATAAAAATGACCAAAAAAGTGTTTATTGGATTTTATGATGGATGTTCAAGTTATTTCAACTATCAGAATATAAAACAACATATTAACATATTTCATAGGAAAATATAAAGACGGATAGTGATACTTTTAACCAAATCAACATTAGAAGACACTATTGGTTTAAATACATAAATTCGATAATTTGAGATCATAAACTCTGGACTATTCTGTGGAACTAGTAAACTGATAAGGAAATATAGTATAGTATAGTATTTAATAAGATTTAAGTTCAGTATTGTGTAGTGTGTATTGTTTATAATTTATTATTTAATCAAGGCAATATTTTTTTGCTTTTATGTTGAATTTGTTAATATATTTAAGTAGATATGCTCAGAGAAATTGAATCTTTTAATTGTAATTCAACATTTAACATTTTTGTATGAATCCAGCTAACAGCTGATGTTAATGACGTTTTATGGCTTCAGAACGTGAAGGGAAAAGACTTATGGAATGGTGGGTGTAGGGTGGTGGAGTGTCTACTCAAACCGAAATCTATTTGCCATCATTTTTTATTTGATATTCTTTTCTTTATTTTGTTTTACTTAACTTGCATCGTTTTAATATAAGAAATGCTTTCATCGTGGCACTCTATATATGGCTGCATATCCATGTTGAAGTCGTTGCATTGTGTTACCATACAATACCACACGTTCTTATAGCTCCTCCCTCTTTCCCTCTTTCCGTGTTTCCCTTAGCGAATAATATGCATGCAATTCGTCAGCTTTTGTGGGGTGTTAATATCGTCGACATTTAATAAGAAATATGCATGAAATTCGGAAAAAAGAAACCGCTGCATGGAGCATTAAGAAACCCAATGAGGTGGGGTGGTAGGAGAAGGGGAGCAGGGGAGAAGGGGAGCAGGGAATTGTGGCAGTGTCGTATCGTGGTGCATTATCCATTATCGGCAACATATTGTTGCCTATCGACGTCTTGTGCAACCAAAATTGAACGACGCGTTTATTTCGTTTTCTTTCACATATTTTCTTATTTATGACTCTGTTCTTTATATTCGCTCTCTCGCTCTGCCTTCCCTTCCCAATTTCTTCTTCTGCAGTCAGTGCGATACGTGCGATGTGCATCATAATACGTATATAATGATAAATAAAAATTTTCGCTGACATTAAAAGAAACGACGGTTAAAGTGTCAAGTTGACGGAAATATTTTTGTTATGAATGGCATGTTCTTTGGGATCACAGAGATATATAAATCGACAGAGATATATATAAAGAAATATAAGAAATATAAACATATACATAAAAAATATAAATATTTTTATTTACTTTTATTGATGGTTCAATTATTTTTGTTTGAAATCTTGAGTACCTTATAAATATTGGGTTTAGTTAGGCTACGAAAGATTTATCCAATCCCTTTAAACAAATTTTAATAAAGAGTTGCCTAAGACAATATATTATTCACTCAAGACCAAGCCTTTAGGTTAGCCATCTGTTCAATTTCTAATTAGCTTGTACTTGAAGAAAGACTTTCACCAAATATGAAATTCGTTTGAATTTGTTTAGCCAAGTAATTAAAGTATTTTCAATGTTTTCACACGCAATTTACATAATTGGAATCTGTTGTTGCGATTTACTTGGTATTTGCCTTGGCTTAACTCTTAACTACAAACTAAACTAAAGTAACTATCAACTAATCGTTAAAAGTTTTTCTTTTTTATATAAATAAACATGACAGCTTCCAGAGTCATACGGTCGCTTGAGGTGGGGGGGGGGGGGGAGACAACGTGCGCCGCGTGTGAAAACTTTGTTCATTTTGCTGTGAAAAACTGACAGGGAGACAGAGAGATGTTTTCTTTCTTCTTTGACTTAATAAAGTAATTAGAAATGGGGCTATAAGCCCTTAGGCCAAACTTCGTGTTTTCTTGACTTGAAGTTAACTTTCCTTTTGATTCGCTTCATTTGACTGCATTTGTGTGTTAATCAGTCAGTCATCGGGGATTGCGTTCAACATCAGAGCACATAATTTTATATACTAGTATGTATATATATATATTCAGTTGAAGTGATTGTCTTTCAACGGAATTGCTTTGATCTGAAAGTCTGTCTAATTGATTTCTTGTCTTGTTGTTGTTTGCTTTTGCTTGTTACTCTGTTTCGGCTTAAGTTGTTTTCTAGTTGATATCAATAATAAGCTAGAGATAAGTTGTAGCTCAACTGATGGGCTTAAAGTTAACCGTAAAAGTCAATTTGATTACTTTACTTTGTCTGTTTAGAAAAAAGCTGTCATTCTGTCATTTTCTATTGCCGCAATTCTCAGGCTCATTTTTAGATTAAAACTCCTGTTGTGGTTACACAAATAGATCGATTATTAGAGCTTATTTACTGGCTTCTATTCAAGTTGATGTTAATGTACATGTCAATAAACAACGCTTTTCAACATATGCTGCACAATTAGTGCATTTATTAGTAAATTAAAATGTAAACTATAATTTCAAAATATTGATAATTATTTGTATTTGTTTTAATTCATATTAGAATAACATATAAGTAGTAAACATATAAGTAGTAAATCCTTTCTACATATTTTCATCGTCATCTGTGAAATATTTTTCGTTGTATTCCATTGTCCATTAATTATAAAGCAGTATTCAAATCAAAAGGTATGCAAAATATTTATCTAGTTTTTTTTTAAAGATTTAATTTCTATTTGAATTCAATTTAAATGACACTTTATGCACATATATTTCATTTATGCAAATCTGCAAGTTTTGTTGCATAATTTTCGGCTGCATAGCAAATTACAAACCAGGCGAAATATTTTTAACACTTGAAAAAATGTTGTGTGCTTGGTTGCAAATAAAATTTGCATAAAATTGCATTTAAATCAATGAAACGAGCTGACAAAATGGAACATCTGCTGCATTGTCTTTTGCCATATAAATGTGCAATTAATTAACCGTTAATTAGCACAAATGCGTGTGTGTGCGTGTGCGAGTGTGTGTATAATTAATTATGCATGTTATGTGGCACGTGCCACGCGCCACGCAACACTTTGTAACGCCACTTGGGAAATTTCAATTGCAGCTGCACAATTGTTGCCCCCTTCGGGCCGGCAATGCAATAAGTTGACAGCCCCAAAATTGCTAAAGTCTTTATTGGTTGCATTTCATTTGTTACAAGTTGACAGCGCTAGATAAAAATTAGTTGAGTATTAATTATGGTTTATTGCTTGACACGAATTGGCAGTATAAATTGTAAGTTAAACAAGTTGGCAGCACTCTGATTATGTGCTAATAAACAGTTTGACAAGTTTAATTTTTACTATAATAAAATGATTATAAATTTTGACAACATTGCTGCTTAACTCTAGCTTTTTAAAACGATAAACATTGTTTGTCGAAAAGAGGGCAGCCCCCCCCCATTTTATCGAATTTGCCTGAAACACGATGAAAAGTTATTCTAAGTGGTCGCCTAATTAATAGCAATGTCTTTTCAAGCCGGTAACTATTTGCCACTCACTAATTAGCATTTTGGGGGTACCCACAAAACTTGAATGATGACAGACACAAACCCTGAAAATTCATATACCGAATCAGCTGTAGTTTGTCGGGCAGGGCCAACGCTAATTGGGCTTTATTGGTGGCAAATGTCAAGTGAAGCGAGCCAGCCGAGAGGGGGCGTGTGACAGCACTTGTGATTATGGTTCGCTGATAAGAGAAGTATTTGTCGTTGCCAAGACGTTGCTGTCGTGGTCCTTCTTCTCCTCCTTTGCGTCTCTCCTTTCCAGCGCCCTGGCAACGTTGTGCCTTTGCGTAGTGGCATGAACGTGTGGGCAGCGAAGCGTTGCCCAAATTGCAATTTGTGACACACATATTTTTTTTTTTTAACATTCTGTTTTCGAGAGTTTGTGTTGCGGCTAAAAAGTTTGGCATTTAATTTTTCTGGCTTGGCTGCACTTGAACGCCTACAAGCTGCCTACAGTTTCTAATTTATGGTGAAGTGAAAGTGCCCACAAAGCCAAATCGATGATTTAAAGCAATCCTGCAATTGAGTGTGCTTAAAATTACAGCTATTTTAATGTATTCCTTGGGTTATCAATGAGTTGAAGGCAACAATTTAAAACATATTTGTTCTGAATGTTTTAAGTTAGATGTGACAAACAAGTGGACAGTCCTGAAAAAGGCTGAACATAAATATAACAAGTCGTCAGACTTTCAAATTATGAATATCTATTAAAATATATTGCAAGTTTGAGACATATACAAGTTATTAGCTTTCATTGATGTCTTGAATGCCCAAACTTATTTAGATAGTTAAAAATAAAAAAGCGAGTGGACAGTCCGATAAAGCTAGCATTTTAAAAGCAAGTTGTCGACCTTTAAAGTAATGCCGTATAATATAATAAATAGTTTACCAGCATCAAGTTGATAGAATTAAATGGATGACGCTGACAGTTATATTGATATTTAGATAGCCGCAGCAAGTGGACATTCCTGTAAAGTGAGTGGGGAAAAAAAGAATGTCTTAAAACAATCAATAAATTATCTTAGATAAACTAAACAACTAAGAAATGATAGAAATTGCAAGTATTTAAGGCAGCAAGTTGACAACACCGCATTTATATATCTGGGAATGTACTTTTATAGCAAGTTGGCAGCACTATACGCAGTGTATGAGCTTAAGACATAAATTATAATCCAATTCATACGGGTAAAACAGTTGTTATCGATAGTGAGTGGCAAATGGTGCTGCCAATCTGATGCAAATCCATCTCTTCAGACCGTTGTCTACTTATGAGCTAATCAAGCGACGAGTGTCAAGCGCAACACCGAAGTCAGCTCAAACTGAATACGTGGAACGGGAACCGGCAGCTTAATTTGATTAATTGCGTCATGCGGAGCAACGTCGTCAAATGATTTCACACTATGGGGTCCAATTGGCCTCACATTTCCTTAGCTCCAGCTCCCCCTATACATATGTCCCCTGTGTGCGTCGCCTGTCTTCTCATGTCTGGCATGACGCGGATCTCCCCTGGAGTGTGATGAGTGGACCTATTGGGTGTTGTATTACATGACGAAGCTTGGCCATGGAATTTACGACGTAGTTTTTTTTCTAATTTTTCTATTTAATTAGCACACACAACACACAGCAAACAGAACAAAATAACTTATTTTTGGGTTTGGTGTGCGAGGTGACGAGGGGCTAGATATCCTGTCAATATGCCCGAACTTGGCTTATTGTTGTTGGGGGTTGTTTCTTCCCTCTGTCCTTAGCTGATTTTTCTCGGGGCGTCGAGACAAATGATTCGACTGTCTGACAAACTGTTGCCATTTGGCTGGCTTGCTTAATGATGTCAGCATGTTAATTAAAGGCAAATTATTTACTAAAGTTCCCCTTTATATTCCGTTCACACTTATTTCTCTCCTTCTTCCCTTCCACACGTCTTCGAGGTGTTTAACTGTGTCCTAAATGCTCTTGGCCTTTTAAAGTTTTGTGTAAGTGTTGGCAATATACAAAGTTTGACTTTCTATTTGTGGGGATGTGAGGTTAAACTCATGAAATAACCAAGTCTTGAGGTTAGAACAAAGCGAGGTGATAGAGTTGAATGTAGCGTAAAGAAGAGGTTAAGGTTTAAAGATTACAAAATCAGTTATGTATTGGAACTGTAAGATAACGATAACTGTAATTCTCTTATTTATAATCTCCAATAAGTCTATTTCCTTATACTCTTTACTTACCTGAATCAACTTAGAGCCCTTAACTTCTTTCTTTACATATCTTTGCTTAATTGCAGAAATAGTACTAGAAATTATAGAAGTAGTACTATAAATGATAAAATAGTAGTAGAAATTACAGAAATAGTGGTAGAAATGATTGAAATAGTAGTAAAAATTATAGATATAGTAGCATTAATAATTAAGGAAATAGTGATAAATAATTCTTAAACTGAGATTGCAGAAATAGTAGTAGAAACTATAGAGATATTTGTAAAACTATGGAAATATTCGTAAATATTTGTATATATTTCTTCTTTTTTTCTCTGATCTCCATATGACTTACCCTTTTAATCACGATAATTTCTTTGAAGTTATAGTAATTTCTTAACTTCTATCTGGAAATCTCCCTTTTGCCTCACTAATCTAGTTAACTTTGCGTTGATCTTGTGTGTTTACGAAAGGACTGCTCAAAATGCCTCAACAAAGCTATTTGTTTTTCGCAATTCTTTTGGGGCAAACCCAAACATCTGACCTGAGGGTCCCTTACGACTCTGCTGGGGGATCTGCTCTGGTGTGCTGTCAACTTTTGACGGGCGGCAGCCTTTCAGTTATTTGCCTGGTTTACAACAACTTTTTCATTAATAGTTAACAAGCTTCATAATTAAGTGCCAGACGGCAGAAATAAGTTCCGGAACGGGATTGGAGGTGGGATTTACTTTTTTTTTTCTTGAGTGCCTCCTCCAAATTCTGCTTCCTCATCCTTCTTCTTGCTTATCCCTTGGCAATTTCTTGCAACTTTTTTTGTTGTGACCATCTCTTTCTCGCACTTGTGTTGAATTTTATGCTTATAAAGTAGTTTTTGGCCACTTTTCTCAAGTCTGTCGATGACTTGGCTCAGTTCTTGTTAGCTGTTTGTTTGTCTGTTTGTTTTGGTGCCACTTTTAGGGGGCGTCTATCAGGAGATTTCTTAAGCACTTCAAAAGCACGATGCCGCCTCTCAGTCTCACACTCACCTTTCAACAGCAGACGTTGCCTCAGTTGTTGCTCATTTTCCAGTCAAATTGTGCTTGACGTGCTTTTGATAATTTCCAACTGAATCTGAATAAATCATAAAAGTTAAACGAGTACGAGTATGTGCAACTTTAAGATGTAGGGTTCAGTACGCTAGATGGCGCCACTCAGTCGTAAATTTAAATTGGCTCATTAGCAAAAGGTTAACCACAACAACCAACAAGCAAAATTGTCGCCCCGTTTTGGCTGGTTGGGGATTTGTTAGCCACGCCTCGCACTCAGCTTAATAAATTTGTTGCTTTCTTCTACAATTTATATCACATCTTTGGGCGTGAGCGAACCATCTTCAGTTTCTCCCCATCTCTCTCTGTCTGTGGTGTTGGCTCATTTGAGCGTTGTGCGTTGAGTTTTGTTGGTCAGAAAGCTTAACTGAACTAAAAGCATGTAAAGTACTGACAAAAAGCCACAGATGCTTTACTAGGGGTTTCCCCAAACTATGATTGACTATGTGTGTGTGTGTGTGTGTGCGTGTTTGAGGGAAAAGTGCTTACATGGTTACTTTAAATGTGTGTGCTAGAAGTTTTTCATTGAATTTTATAGTGAAGCACAACCCAAGCAAAGATTGCTAAACCACATACACTGGGTGAGAGACGGTTTGATAAAATGTTGACAGTTTTGGGTGTGTTTTGGCTGTAAAAGAGATAGTGTGAGAAAACTAGTTGAAAGTTGGTAAAGGCAATGGCAAAGGCTTAAGTTAAAAGCATTGCGAAAAGTTGACATTTTCTAAAGGCGAGAAATCAATACTTGGACTTTTTGAGTGTGAATAGATCCTAATTGTATTTATTTGAAATATGCACTTGAATGTGCTTGAATGCGTTGAAAACTACCGGAAGAACTTACTCGTTCGGCGATAGTTTAGAAATTGCTGTTTGTGAAATTGAAGCGGGTGAGAAATTGAGAATGTGACTAGAATTCTTTGTTTAGTGTCTGTAGTTTTAGTAATCGAGAATGAAAGCTAATATAAAATTGAGAATTGTATAAAGATATTTATTTATTAATCAGACAACTTTGACCCAAGCCATACCATAACATACCATGAGCGGTTACGAACTTCGCATTCGTTGTACTTAATTCCAGAGCCCCAAAAAGTATGCTATTGTGAAATTCATTCTGAAAATGACAGATAAACTCCTTTCAGTCCGATAATTCATTTCCCTCTAACAAAATTGCGGCAATTACACGGACAAAAGTCATTCAGTGTGGACAACAATTGGCCCACTTTTTGGGACGAAATGACTAATCAACATGCGAATGGAAGAAAAGAGAGAAAAAACAATCACGCCAAATACTAATTGCATACTTTTGTGCGCAGCCAGTGTTGCCACCATACAATATTGTAAATAATTAATGCCGGCACCAGGCAATCAACGTCAGTTGCAGTTGTCAAGCGACTTCATTTACTTGCTACGTTTTTTTTCTCGTTTTGTGTGTGTGTGTTTTTTTTTTATATGTCCCTCACTTTCTGCTTCATGTTTAACTGGGCGTGGCGTTGCCCATAAAAACTGGCGACAGGCAGTCATAGATTTCAAAATGAAGGGGACAGGAGAGAAGGGCAGGCAGGCAGGCTGAGCGACAGGCTTGCAACGGAACATATCACAAGGCTGATGGTTCAGCTACATTTGGCAGCAGAGAACTCAACTGTCCCTAGAGTCACTCACTCTACCTCCCCCTGCTCTTACAGCTCAGTGCATTTTATTAGCGTTGCCATATTCTACTGCCATTCCACTGGGCTGACTGGCAACCCGTTTGTGACTTTTAGTATAGCCCCAGCAATTTAAAAATATATACATATATATACTTTGCTTTTATACACGTATTCAGGGACTCCCTCAGCCACATCAAGTCCACCTCGGTATCTCTTGCATGTGTCACGCAATCAACTATCGCCAAATTTGTGGGTACTCTTGCATATTGCCAACATCTCTCGTATTCTGTTTTCACGGCATTTCGATATTTACGCTACATTTAGCCAGAATTTGTCTCTGTTGATAGTTTTTTTTCCCTCCCGCCAAACCGAAATGAATAGAGAATGCAAAAAAAAGGGGAAAAATCATTTTTCTTTATGTTCATTGAAAAGTGATATTTAATGGTTTTTTATTGGCTGTTTCACTCGGTTGTCGTCTGTTGTCGTGTGAAGCAGCCTAATATGCTTTTGTTGTTTTTATATGGACTACAGCTATTAGTGTTAGATATCTATAAAAATTGATAAAGTTATAGATTTTCATAGCTATGGCAATTCACACGCAAGGCGCAGGTAAATTGTTGAATTGAGTGTACAAATAAAGCACATGATAATTTTCTTTCAGCTATACATAGATGTATATATAGATTCTATTAAATAAAAGAATATTAGAAATTTGATGATTTAAATCAAATTTATAAATGTATTGTAGTTTTTAAAAACGTTGTTTACCTGAAATAAAAATATGCAAAAATATGTAATATGAGAGATAATTTAATCATAATTTGACTACAGTTATCTATGAAATTCAATGCGAAAGTGTAATTCGAAACAACCCAATTTTCTACAATCGATAAAATAATAGATTTGATTTTGCTTAGCTGCACATTTTGAATTGCAATGCATTTATTTGTATTTATTTATTTAGTTTTCTTTGGTTTTGTTTTATTTTATTTTTGCACGTTGTTATTGAATTTTTGTTCAATTTGTTTAAGCACGATACGCTCCATTGAGGCGTGAAAAAGTTGTTTTGGTTGACGCAATAGTTGGTAAATTATCCAATGCCTTATTACCCAATCGAAATCGAAGCAGGCAACACTTGGTCGAACAAAAACGTAGTAAAAATACTTATTTCTTATTTCTGTTAGTTTTTCATTTTTCATTTTTGTTTGTTATTTGTGCATTTTACATAAGTTTTAATTAAAAATGCGGTTTTGAGAACGCGCGCACTCGCCTTCGCCCCAAAGCCACAAACCCTGTCAAGTTTGGACAATTTCAAGGCTTGCGATTAATTAAACATTTTGGACGGGCTTTGTCTATACCAACAACAACAAGAGGTGGGAGAAGAGAAGCGTGTGCTTCCTTCATTACAGTTATATTATCATCAAGTTTTATCATCATAATCATCATCATCATTAGCTGAGCTTATGACAGCCTTTGTATAGAATGCATATTTGTACGCGTGTTGGAAGGAGATAAAGTGCATTTAAGGTGACTTTGCTAATTTACACGATTCAAAATGGAAGCCCCATAATTGTGGGCATTATGACAGCTAGCGGCGGCGTGTTGAAAGGACAAAGATAATACCTCGACACTAGCTGAGATACGACACCTTTTCAGCTGCATGATGATGTGCATCTCATTATGAGAAAGGGGGATGCAGAAGGGATTTGTATTGCCTGCTTTTAGGTTGAGCATTCCCGCACAATGAGGTCTCATTAAATGACAGCTATAATACTCTACAAATGGGTATTGCAATTCTGTTATGCAATGCGAACATTTGCAATTAATCGGAAATATATTTCTATAGCAAAAAGTTTGTTAAATAAATTATCGACAACTAGTCTTTTTTATGGAATTTCGATAGCATTACATATTCATGTAGATGAGTTGTTCACTGGGTAACTAATAAGCTCTACAACTTGATTATGATTTGATAATTACAACTTATAGCTTAATTATTTAATAAATTGTTAACTTCACACCAATATAAGTTGACATTTAAATCAATTATCATACAGCAATAATTGTGCCTGTAAAGGGTATTTAATGTTCAGTAAGACCGTGTATATCCACTAAATGGTATCACTTTTTATTCAGGCATTGTCCATATGAATGCAGTCATTTTCTATGAGTCTTTTGTGTGTGAGTGTGTGTGTGTGTGTTTGTACGATTATGTGAAGTGAGTGTAAAGGGTGTGAGGGTGTGTAAGTATATCTCATTCATCTTGATGTTCAGTTGCCATTTAGCGGCCTGTCCCATTGTGTGGACTTCTCATTTTTTATCATCTTTCACTTCTTCTCCTTCTCTTTCCACTTTTTTTTCGCTGATAGACGTTTGTCAATCAAAATTATGTGTTGGCCTTCTTCTATTGTTTGGCTTTGTCACTCTGGCTTGCATTTCCTACTTATGTTGCATTTTTTAATTAGACACGAGAATTGTCTCAACTCGGGGCTGCAACTCGGAAGAACTCGAACATGTTGCCACAAATTGACATTTAGCTTGAGTTGAAGTGATGGGAGAGACAATTTGATAGTTTTGTGGCTGTGTCGTTTGATTTGTTGAATTCCTTTTTTTTATTTTGATGCATTTGAAACTGCAATATTTCTTTTCCTAGAAACAAGCATAAATGTTTACTTAAATTGGGAACAGAAGAGCGTAAAATAAAGCGGAGGTTAAATGTCAAGTTAAGTTCCGCATAACTCAAATTTCACATTAATTATATTTCTGTCGCAATAAGAGAGTGAATTTATTTATCATTCGTTTTTTAAATATATATTTATTAATTTGCATATTATTTCGTGCATATGGTTTCTAAGCAGTAATAAGATAATCGTTGTCAAGTTTATTAAAATCCACTTCAACTTGTGTCACTTTTTCACTTGACACCTGCCCAGAAAAGTGTGCTCTGCTTTTTGGGTTTGCTTTATGACATAATTACATTTTAATTCCTGCCGACAACAAGAGAAAATAACACGACAACTACACTAGACGACGATGACAACAACAACAAACAACCAACAACAACCAACCAACAGCAAACAACAACAACTGCTCGGAGCAATAATAATATAAACTTTGTCAAACTTTGCACTCGTTGTCACACACACACACACACACACACACACACAGAGAGAGTGGGAAATCTGCATGAATTATAATTATATTTTTCATTAAAATTCACCTTGGATTCGTACAAGTCTCAACTTTTGTGAGATTTGATGGCAAACCCGCAAAACTTTTATCCGCCAAGCATTGTGTCGCCATCTAGCGGCGCGCAGAGAAATAAATGTACACGGATTTACATATAAATTTTACCTCAACAATTTTAATGAGCTTCAATTCAAATGTAAAGTACCAAAAATGTTGTAGATATTAATTAAATTTGAGGCTTTTAATTAAGATGGCAAAAAACCAATTGAATATTTGAATGAGTCAAACGGCAAGACTCTGCGGTAGCATGGCGATAGAGGGGGAAGTCTGGCGCGGCGGGTGGGGGGGGGAACAGGGGCAACTCTTGGCAGTTGAACAGGTGAGGTAATCGTCCTCTTTCGCGTCGGCACGATAAAGTTTTGCCCATACACAAACTACAAATTTAATTTAACTTTGATATTCTTTGTTCTCCAGTGGCTGCCATCATATCATTTGGAACTTTTGCTCAACCAGCTGATGGTTGTTGCATTTTCTGCTCATGATTCCGCTTTGCCAATGCTCTCCCTCTCCCACTCCCTCTGTCTCTGTCTCTTTCTTTATTTCACTTGTTCTATTGTTGTTGCACACTTTTGATGTACATTTCGTGTTTTCTTTCTTTTTTTTTATTATGTTTAGTACAAGTTTATCTTTTTGAAGTTTACTTAAAGTTTGTTTGTGTTTTCATTTCGGCATATTTATTAAAAGGTATTTTATTTTTCTTAATTTTTTTTAGGTGTATTTGCCAGATATTAAAAGTAATTGAAATAAAATAGTTTTAATTAGTATAATTTTGTTAGCAACAAGTCTATAAAGTGTTTTTAACTATTACTGGTATTGCTTTTAGTTCACATAGAAGAAAAGAACAGACGAATGTGTCAAAGGATTAATCAGAAGTGGGAATAAATCATATTTTGTACATAAATTCGATCGTTGGCTTTCCAGGAAATACTTAATAAAATATGAAATATAAAGTACAAAAATATTACTTAATAAAATACTATACATAAGTGAAGTCCCCTAGTTAAATTGCTTTCCATTGAATGGGTCTGTTGCTTTGCAAAAGGCAAAGTTGTTTGCTGCAAACCTTTTGAAAATCTCTGGCCACAAAACTTTGACCACATCCACGCAGCTCATTTAATTTCTGGGAAGAGAAATATGGGACGTCAGAGAAACCTTTGGGATGGGAAGAGTGAAGTCAGTCGTCGACGACGTCATCTGACCGAAACCACGAAACCGAGATAAAAATAATTTTGTTTTTGAACATTATTCAAGTGCTTTGAAAATTGAAATCTGAAATCTGAACAGAGTTGAAGTGCACCAAGGGAGTGAACTAACATCCGAAAGAGGAGGATTCAGTTCCTGTCCCAGCCACAGAACTAATTGCCATTTGTGGCAGGTGCCGCCGCCTGTTGTCTTGGGACAGAGTAAAAAGCTTTTAAAAACTTGCAAATAATTTGCAATTAAATTAAATGTTAGCTAAACAATGAATAAATGTTTTCATTTTATATGCCATATACGCATTTATGAATCTCATTGAATATCAACGAATTTTAACTTGATGTTGGCAGCAAAAGTTCAACATTTTTATTCCTATGTGCAGTTTTCTTTTGAACACACGCTACACACACACACACACACACACCTGACTGTTGTTTACTTGCATTTATTAATATTATGCACATGTTTCATTTATGAAATGCAAAAGTTGCAACATTCTGCGGAAAATTGCGTCCTCGTCGTAGTCCTTGTTGAAAGCCAAAGTCGTTGTCTGGGTTGTTTTTGTTTGTGTTGTTATCCCTTATTGGAAATATATAAGCAGGTATGCCAGTTAAGGGGTCAACATAAATGAACATAGATTGAAGAAAAATATAATCATTTTTGTATTTGCGACACATTCGATTCTTTTTATATTGTTTATTTATCAATATATTGTTATATAAGTATATTGCGATCTCTTTTCCTATTTAATCAACTTCTTACAACTTCTAACCTTTCCAAACCAAAATCATTACAAATTCCAGAGTATTTCCAAGTCAGACATTACACAATTGACTTTAGCGACGTTCCCTGACATCATTTGCAAGTGTTGAGAACGCGCTGTGTTGCATTTTTATGGGACTCACTGCAAAGTTGATCATAAATTGCAATTTACTTATTTTTTTTTGGCTAAAAAACACATCACGTGAACAGCGTACGAATTATGCAAGTATGGAGATCATGCAATGCTTAAGAATAAATAAATGTTTAAGCTTTGACTGTCTGCAGAAGTAGATATAAGTGGCTTTAAAATCGCATCCATCTATTATAGTTAATCAAGTCATTTAATAGTCAGTATTCTGGGAAAGCTAAGTATAAATATTCTTAATTCAATCTGGATAATCTTCTTGATATTGATAATATTTCAGAAGACAGACTCATTGCATATAAACTATAAACCTTGTTTTAAAATAATTGTATAGGAAGCTTTAATTGAAAATCTATTTTTGTGTCATTTTTCAACAGATTCCATTAAACAATTTCATTGCCTGATTTTGTTCATTCACCTGAGGTCGAAAGTGATTTTTTTATTTACTCTTTTTCTTTTTGCACTCAATGTTCTTATTAATGCACTTGCTTTTGACTATGACTAACAGCAGTGTGTGTTTGTGTGTGTATGTGTCTGTGTGCTTCATGAAGCCTTAATAATGTCCTTTAATGATTTGCACTCGCTTGGAAAATAACAACACAAAGCCGAGGTCATATCTCGCTTTTCCACCCTCATGATATCTCTCTCTCTCTCTCTCTCCTTTGCATCGTCTCTTTCACTCGTTCACTTGTTTAAACGTTTACTTTTTATCACCTTGTTGCTGTTGTTATTCTTCTTTGAGTTTTTGCTCTGCTGTTTTTATTGTTATTATTTTTCCTCTTTGAAATGTTTTCAACTACTCCGCCTTCTGCTGTATTCACATAGGCCGCTGACCAGCCCAATTCATGTTGAGTATGAATATCTGTTGCTTTTAGCGTTGTTCTTTTTTTGTTGTTTGTCTGCCTTTGTAGTCTCCTTCCCCCTTTCTCCCTCTATGTTTTCATTTTTTCTTATATTTTATTTATTTTCCGGTTCGTTGAAACTTGTTCTATCACCAAAAGCAGCCCTTGAAACAAAGCTAATAGAACATAAATAAATAATTGTAAATTAGTTTATAAATCATAAAAAATAAATAAAATACTAATATTTTTTTTGTATTCTTCTCTTTGCAGGTAAGCTACAAAAATATTAATATTAAATTCGCAGTTCTAATTGGTATGTAACTTGATTTATGTCCGATACTAGAGTTATTTGCTGTAGACTATTAGATTAACTCCTTCATTAAATTAGCGCTCAACAGAAGCTCAAAGGTCCGCAACTTCATTGTGAATGTGTGTGGATGCCTGCACTACAAAGTATGCAACAGTTTTTGCTAGGGACAATTTTGCCAACAGACTGTCAAGCTAATTAATTTAGTCGGCAATTAGTTTGAAAGGCTTCAGCTATAACAATAATAACAGCAAGAATTGCAGTAAATAATCGGAATATTTTCATACATGTTTGGTTTGCACCGGGCGTATACGTAATATGATTAACCAGTACATCCTGTTTAATTATGAACAGGCGTGCGTGTGTGCAGTAAAACCACGTGAAATTAAGCTTACATATTTATAAAAGTTGCAGGTATTTGTAGTATTTAAAGTTTAATTTTCCCTCTTTGGTTTTAGCGATGTAAGACTGTATATAGATTCAATTGCAATTACAGCTGCTTGCATCCATCGTTGTACACAGTGCAACTTGCCTTAATTTAATTTTCATAGCACAATGGTTCTCCATAGAGGTTCTCCATAGAGCATGTGAGGCATATACAGGCCGGAAGCAGGTGAAGTAAAGGAAAAAGGAGGCTGGCGGCGGATGTGCCATGCCCCCATGCCCCCATGCAACATGCCAGGGAATGCAGCTGCTAAGTGAAAACATAATTAATTGAATTAAATTTTCTATTTACTGTCCAATCCTTGACACATGATCCCTAAACAAGGTTTTGCACTTCGAATACCCTGTAATTAAGTGGTAGAGAGTTGTTGAAAGTAATATAATAATGCAATTAGCCAAGAATTCAACTCAATTATAAGCAGAAACATAGAGCAAACAATCAGAGAGTATATTGTCGGATATTCGAGTCAAAGTTCAACTCGTGTTGGTTATTTAGATAATTCTTTGGCTTGGTTACCTCCCCGCCCATGATACTACGCTCTAATATTGATTTATCTGTCGGTCTCACATTGGCCACAAATTAACTGGCTTTTTGGCAAATTTTCCGGCTGACTTGGCAATTATGCAATTAGGTGCAAATGGCAGACCAGAGCAAACGAGATGTTTGCCCGCCCAACTGCTCGGACAAAAGGGGCTAGCTACTTAGAGAAAAACACATTCCTTCTCCCCTGCGATATGCAACAGCAGGTGCAAAGCAGGGGAAAGTAACTCGAAGCAACTTGTTGCAAACGCAACAGTCACACACAGGACGATTAGAAGTCTACATCAAATGATTTGTAGAGTTGTTGCCCCGCCTGTTGAAACTGTTGTTGCAACACAGCAAAGAGAGTGTGCGCATGCGTTAACAAAGCGCAAAAAATGTATAAGAGAGAATGATAGGCAATAAAAAATAAGATATGCCGGGTGTTGTCACTTGAATATGACGTAATCTGTCTAGAAATACACTTGAATGCGAGTAATTGAAGTATGCGAGGAAGTAGCATAATATCCTATTAGTCCTTAATTTGAATTTCATAGAAACTTTTATACTTGTAGCCTAGCATTAGACTCAACAGTTTAATTCTACAACACTTGGAACAACTATATTCGTTGTAGACTCTCCATATATTTGTAGTCTACTTGCCGGCGTTCTTTTATTTCCTTCGCCTGCCTGCCTCAATACCGTATAATAAATTGCGCTTTCGTTTTCAGCTATTGTCACCCCGACACTTTTTTTTACTGCGACACGCAAAAAAATGAAAAGAAATACAAATATGTGGCATTATCCTTGCATTGTCAGCCAAGCAGTCAGTCAGTCTGCCAGTCGACTGAGCGTGAAAAATTGTTCAACTTTCAATTTATGGTATGCGTGTGAGTGCGAATTCGTTGACAAAAGGGGAATCCAAGAGAGAGGGAAGGGGAGCATATGGAGGCCATGACATGACATAATTCCATTCTTAAAGTTCAGCTCGACGAAATGGGAATACAAAGTATGCATCAATAAATGCACGGGAAAATTCTAAAACTATCGTAAATATGTGAGCTAAGCTATTGAAACTATTGAGTTTGTTAACACCTATGAAATCCAATTGAATAAGTAAAAGAGCAAAAATATAAATATTACAATAAGTAAATTTAGCTTATCGAATAAAATTGAAACGAATATACCGGAATGAAATGGATAATACCGCAACAAAAATATTGTAGCCAAATTTGGCAGTAAGCAGTATAAGTTGTAGTTGTAATCATTTAAGCGATGTAGCTTTGATTATTATTTTCTAGTTCATGTTATACCGAAATATTTCACATATTTATATTTATCTTTACTCTTGCAATAAGCTTAAGCTGTAGTATATTTGGTCTAAATATTTTTGTTAAACTTGAACCACTTACTCGAAATATTTCTTCAATATTAGCCACTGGTTGTTCAAACAAAGAAATCAAAAAGAACAAATAGAAGCCAAATGCTCTCCTTGTAGGAGGAAGTTCAGTAGCCAAATAAAATCATGATAAATCAACAGACTGTCTGCTTGTGAAGTGAACGAGGGGGGGTGTGGTGGACGATGGGCAAATATAAACAATGAAGCGAATAGAAACCGCAAGCGGCCAAAATGATTAGAAAAAAAATGAATGCGAAAAGAAAAAACTGAACTAAAGTGAAGTGAAGTAAAGGCAGCAAAAAGCAAAGGCAAACAGGAAAAGCGACATTTGCTTTTGTTACAACATTTTGGCAAGCCTCAAGCGACGTTTTGTGCCATACAACCGAAGGGAAAATATAAGAAAATAGAACTTCGAGTCGAGATTCGGAAAATATTGTGGAGCTGCTCCTCCTGTCGCGTCTCTTCGTTACTCTACTGCCCGTCCTCGTGGACCAAAAGATGGGACAATTTGCTGCGGACAAGCGAGCAATTTGTAAATGTAAACAATGACGAGTCAAGTGGTCGTCGACACAATGAGGAAGAGGAAGCAACAAACAAACGACCCGACGACTGTTGGGCTACCGATAAGGAAACAGCTCAAGATGTTCTCAGCGTTCGGCAAGAGCGGAAAGTGAAAAGCGTTCCTTCGCGACAGCTAAAATAAAAGTTAAACGAAGAAACGATTAAAAATTCAATTGAGTGGTAAACAAAGGGAAATAACAAAACGGCAAAAGAAAATAAAATAAAAAAAAAGAATGGAACTAGAAGGGAATAAATAAATAAGAAAAATGGTAACCAACACCATCCCCTCGTTTAAAACGAAGGAAACGTACAAATTGTAAACCATTCTGGGGAAATTTGCTAAATTGTAATCGAACCGTCAAATACGAGACGTCTTTAGCATTATTTTTTTTATTGTTTGTCTCTGCTTCTTTCTTCGTCTCTCTCTATTCGTCATTTGCTTTGTTTTTATTTGTGCCTTTTGCCGAGGCCGTCAAGTGTATGCAATCATGTGCCCTTCAAGTTTCACCCCCCTGCTTTTGTAGACTCTTGCCAGAGCGTATTATTTCATTTTCATTATGATTTCTCTTGCTCGAAGAGGAGTGGGTGAGGAGTTTACTTCTCTGACATATTGTGCAGAGAAATGGGCGTGAAAAAGGGTGAGAAAGGCATGAAATGAAGTGTGTGCCTTGAATGTATTGATAACATATATATTTGATTTTTATTTAATGGCGAGAAAATGACTTTTTGCATGGATGGATTTGATAGAAAAAAATTAGGGAAAATTATAGAAAGAGGGAGTATAAATAGAGACTGAAAAAAGTAAATGAAATAAATGTATATTAAGCATGAAGCTATTACAGATTAAGAGATTTTAACTCTATTAAAACTTTCAGGACAATGGAATTGATGAATATGAAAGAAGTAAAGTGAGAGGAACTTGATAGTGGTATCTATTAGATAATGGAGTTAATTAAAGATATTGAATATAGAGCAAATATAAGATAGTTATGGAATATAGAATATGCAGATTGAGGATATATATGATTGATAAGAATATATACAAGAAGAAGTAGATAAGAGGTAAAATAATTGTTGTTAGTTCTAAGATAATTAATCAATGAAGAAATAGACTCATTATTTTAGTAATGTAACCTGTCAACAACTGCAGCTGCTATTGTTGCATGCTCAACTTTTCTTTCTACTTTTATTTGAATCAAGAGAATTTCTACAATTGCACCACAATTTCATTTTACCATCCTTTTAAGTGACTCGACTGCTTAGCAATCAATCATATTGTTCTGTATTTTTTTTCAAGGAGGCGACGTCTTTCACTGACGTCTTGGCCGAACAAGTCGAGATGAGACTGTCTTTGAATTTACCACTCCTATCCCACTTCTCTGAATCGTTTCGAATGCAACATTAAAACATTTTCTATAATTTCCGACTTGTGTGTATATCGTCTACAGGTTCTTGTGCAATTTTAATTTTATTTCCAATATTCTGTGAATTTCTGTGCTTTTATTGTTGCGACTACCATTGAAGGAAGTGGCGGCTTGCAGGAAACAGGAAACGCCAATGGAGGAACAGTGTGTGTAATATTGGAGGAGAGAGGAGCTGCTCTTGAATGCATTCTCTGAATGTTGAAAAGAAAATTTTCAGGTTGCTGCATGAAACCAAAAGGAAATGCCAACGAACCACTTTTCAGTTTGCTTAATTGAGTTGCCTGCCATTATGCGGCTCTTGGACTCACTTAGAGAAGAGATTGTAACTAAAATGGTGGCATTTTAAATGCATTTATGGGTGTGGGTGTGTGTGTGTAGTTATCTGGTCTTCCGGAAAATATCACTTCCGTTTCTGATAACTTTTAAATTTCCGCTTTAACATCTTAAAACAATTGTCAAGCTACGGAAGTTTTGAGAAATTTTTGCATAGCTGCCAGCTATAACATTCTAGCAATGCAGCTTCAATTACATATCATAAAAGTTTTTGCAACGAAGGGATATTAAAGCAATTAGTGTGGGAATTCCATAGCAAACAGCTCCTCAAATTACGTACATTGCTTTCATAGCAAACAGCATTTTGCTGTAGTGCTCAATATGATCTCTTTACTATGACCACACGATTAGTGACAACTGTCATCGAGTGTGTTTTTAATGTAAGTTTTATAACAAGGAGCTTTAAGTAGAGCTAAATATCGAAAGCAAAATACATAAATCATTTTTTCATGTCAAAGATATTCCCAATAACAAAGACATATTTCAAGCACTTCAAGTTGCATCTAAGTAGCTTAAGCTATCTTTGAACTTTCAACACCCGATGCAACCCGTTCTCAGCCACACACGCACATGCCGAGCTAAAAGTTTACATTTATGGCACCTGCAGCTGCTCTATTTATTAAGAAGGAGTGATATGAGTAGAAGGAGGGAAGGTAGATGAAAGCAAAAAACAGATATGGCAACCAACTGGAATTCATGCTTGCACGTTAACCTTCAATCTTTTGAGTCGACAGGAGGCAGAGCTCAAAGTAAAACAGAAATATAAACAGAAGCATGAGAGGAAATAAACGAAAGACGAGGAAATCAAAGGGGGGAAATGGGCTGGAGGATGTTTGCAGCCGTTACTGTCGGCGTTGCTCATACGCAACGTGCGCCGAGAGTGGCATTCAAGTTGCTGTTCACCGCATTATGAGGCAGTGTACTCGTAATATAAATGTTTATATTCTTGTATTGCGGTTATTATTAAAAACTTTTACTGCCAGAGCGCGCAAAATGTACAACTTTTACAGCAATATCGTCGTTTTCCCCTTCCCTTGTCAAATACATGTTGTCAGTGTGTGTATGTGTGTGTGTGTGTGTGGTGGAAAGTTTAAGTTTATTTGCGTTGCACTTAAGTGGGCAGAAGATGCTACAAGAAAACCAAAGCCTTAACTTTTATGGCATCTAAGCAAAGCCAAAACATTGCAATATTAAAAACTTTTTCGAATTGTTGTTGTTTCATTTAAATCTAGATTTATGAAAATCTTTCTCTTACTCAAGTTAAATTGAGCTGCATTTGTCTAATCAATGTTATGTTAAATAATTGAAAACTTGACAGATAACTTTATGATAAAAACAAACATGTCAAGTTCATGAATACAGCTTTCAGTAAATTCGTTTTTCTTTCTTTTCTTTTTATTTATTTACCTATTTTTGGGTACATTTATAACACCTTTGGATTAGTTTCAAAGCCATCGGTCTCTGATATTTAAGGCTATTTTCTTGTGGCTCGTGACGGATTTTCTCATACCCGTGTCTGTGTAATTCTATTTTACCCATTTCTTAAGCCTTTTCTCGCATCGCTAGTATGCTTGTTTAATAGACCATGAGAGAAGACCTTTTAATAGATATTTTCGAAGCTACTTGATTAAGTTTCGCTCCCTGCGTCTGTCGTGGAAATATATTCGGTTCGACTGTCATGTGATTAGCACCTTGAAGGGTGTGTGTGCGCTATGGCAATAGTTAATGAGTTGAACAGCACCACAAAAACCTCTCAGACATTTCACGTACAGCAACTTAAGAGGAGTTCCTGTGACTTGACTATATTTACTCTTCCATATATATTTTGAAGTTCTGTAATAAGTTATTCTGACATTAAGATTTTCTTTGCAACATCTCAATAGTATAGATATTTTGCTAGTGTCAGAAATATCGATACAATACTATTTATTCCACTATTGATAGATTTCTGTGCTAAAGAGCATTTAAGCTTCGACTAAGTCGTACAAAGTTGCTCTTTGTCGATAATATCTTAATCTTTTGCACGGCCATGCTCAAAACCTTCCCCAACAAAAGACAAACATACAGACTTACATACTCTCTCACACCTCTTTAGACACACACACAAACACAATGCCAGAGAAGTAACTATTCAGGTAGCGCATCCTTAGTGACTATTGTTGTTTAATCCTTTTGTATAAAGTTGTGCTTACAACTCATTATTGTTGCGGTTGCCTGTTCTGGTGCTCAATGAAATGCCTTCCAGCCTTCTTCTCCTCTAATGTCACCCTCGCTTTATTTGTGGTAACACATTTTGTTGTTGCCATTCCTGTTGTTGCTTTTCCTGCTTGTGGCAAAAGTTTCCTTTTTTGGGGTCTTCGGCCAAGTTTTCCATGTGATTTTCTGTGTTCCCTGCGATTTTCTGTGTTCCCTGCGATTTTGACACTCGCTTGACTGCGTTCGCTCTGGGGAAAACTTTAACTGGATCTGCCGTCTGTTTCTGCTTCTGCTTTTGGGGGCGACTTTTGTTTTCAATTTTACGCTTTAATTACCTTGATGAATACTTGTTGTTTAACAGGGCTTCACTTGGCCATGATGGACATTGGCTCGATTAAAATTCATCGACATTCATTGATAATTCTTTCTCTCTTTATTTTGGTTTCGTATTGTTTAATAAACTGCTGCTGGTTGGTTTATTAAAAGGCAATACAAAAAATTGTAATATAATTAATAATTTAATAATGAATCGATTCGAGTTTGCAGACATCAATGTATGTGTATACGCGTGGTTTGGCATTGGGCTTTTGAATTTAATTAACATTAAAATATTTCCGCAAGCTGACGATAAATGAACAGTCATATTGATTATATTATAAAATTATTGACAGAGATAGATTGAAGGATATATTTGGTGTGAGTAAAGTGCAGTTGTAAAAGTTTGAATAAATATTTTTTAAATTAATATTGGACATTATATAGTTGATCCCAAGGACTGTAAAAATTGTTCTTATTAGCAACTCTTTCTACAGAATCAACTCATGTAAGTCAAATCATGTGTGGATGTGAATTCATTTAAAAATTTGTTTAATTAAATTAAATTAAAGCTTAACCTGTGAGTTTTAATCAAGGAATTTAGAGCATATGATCTAAAGCAAAACTTTTTACAAACTTCTATTTATTTAAATATGATCACATAATCAAATAAAATGCCATGATTCTGATTCCATCAATGGTTGACTTGAAACACATTTATTTTTGTAAGAAAAGAAAACAAGTTATGAGATGTTAAAGCCAATTATATGCAAATTACAAACATACAGTTTTCATAAACTTGTTGAAATCTCCTTTTACCAGCTTAAAGTGCAAATAGCTACATTATATACATTTATTAATAATTTCAGTATATTTTTGTCGTGTTAAATGTTTGTATGTTAATTAATGGAAATTTTAATGCATTTTTTTTTCAATTCTGGAAACGAATAAATTGTAATACTATGTTGTTGTAAGTAAGTATGTTATGCGCACACACGCTGGAATTTTATAGTAATTGAATTACGAATTGAATAGCCATAAAGTGAATAACATTTTATGTGCGGACATCAAGAATGTAACTTCTGATATAAATTTAATGGAATATTTAAGTGTTTCGATGCACGATTACCGGTTAGGTAAAATAACTAACACTCAAAGAACAAATATGTACAAACACAATGCTCTCAGATACTATATTGTGTTAAACACTAAATTATTAAATAATTGGACTTGTGTTTGTGTACTTGAAGCTTTTTCTGGCTTTAGCTTTTGCCTTCTACTTATCAGTATTTTTCACAATGATGACAGTTTTATTGTGAACCCCCCACCACCCCCCCACCCACACCCACATTGAAATTGACACATTTAATGATTGATTGATTTCGGTTTTGGTCATCAATTATGCATTACATTTTGCACGCTTGGCAAACATTTGTCGAGCTGCTCTCCTTCTACTTCTACTTCTCATTCTCATTCTGTTACTGGTTCTGTTTCTGTTGCTGCTTCTGATATTTGTTATAATTATTTTAATGAAATTTCAATGTGATATTTGACATTACATGCATTCGCTTTATTACAGGTGAAATGTGATATATTATCAATTATTCATTCATTTATTAAATATACAAAATTCATTTGTTTTCATTTGCTCGCTCATCGAAAATTTGAGCGCATCCAGTTGAACGAACGTAAATAATTATTTTTGTCGAAAACCAAACAGATTATAAGGTTAATACTAAATGCCTATGAGTTGAGTTTCCCCACAATTCCTCACAAATGTGATGTGAACATTTTCTTGCATGTTTAATAAGCATTTTGCTGAATGCCAGAGGACGTTTGTCCAATATAAATAATGAAAATATGCATAATTTAATAGTAGTATGTCTCAGTATTATTTTGGTTATCTTATGGAAAGAACCTTTTGGACCTAAAGCATTATTTGCGGTAGCTTGTGTATGCAATTAGTCTCAATGCCTGCTGACAATATGCTGGTCTCCCTCTAACATGTGCTGCGTTACAGAAAGCTTTTACTGCTGTCGCACTTCGTGTTAATACAATTTATCTAGCATACGTATTTCAATAGCTGCTAACTCACACTTTTATAACTAAATTTGAATCGTGTAATTCCTTTAAACACAATATATTATTATAAGTATGAGTCTAATTAAAATATACGCATACATTCAAAGACTTGTATTTCTAATACATTGATCATCATTCAGTTAAATGACTAACCAACTGACTGACTCACTGACTGATATACATATGGACCGTTGACCACTTTGGCTCATTATGTGAAAATCCGTGCAGTTTCTGGTGGATGGTTGCCAGTTTGTCTTACCGAGCAGCACCTGTTTGACTCTTTCCAATAATACGCACAGTTGAAAATGTAATTAAAATGATTTTTCGCTGATTTTTTTCTCTTTTTTATTCATTTGCTTTTCTTCTTATTATGTCGAGTGCTTTTTAGTTTTTCCTTTGCGCTTTTCTCGCTTAGCCACTGGCAATTTAAGCACTGAAAATTGCTTCAACTGACGTTACGTGTTTCTAATTAGTTTGATGTTGTTGCTGATGCTGCTGGCGATGATAATGATAATGATAATAATGATGACGAAGATAATTGTTATACTTTTCTCCTTTTGTTGTTGTCAATTTGGAAACATGATTTGTTTTCTTTCATTCATTTTTGTCTTAAAGATTTGGTAAAATAATTTTTGTTTCTGCATTTCCCGCAAATACACGAGCTCATTAGAAAAATATGTTAATAAAAACTTGATGCCTCAAGGTTACGTCGTCTGGCTTGAAATAAGTACTATGTATTTATGTTTATGAGTATTTTGAAACGGAAAACAGATTTGTATTCAAACGAACGGACAATTATAAATATTTTACCATGTAATTTTGAATAGGGAAATAATCTAACCCAGGTATTAATTTGAAAATGTTTATATTGTTTAACGGTTTGGAATTTGATTCTGGATTTATTCCCTGGTCTAACCATATGGAATACATTTGAGTTAATCAAATGCCGAGATCATATGTCGTATTAAGCTTGTTCTTTTATTTGTTGGTAGTTGAAAATATTCAAAATTATGATTTAGTTGGCATTCCAACCTTTCGGTTGATGATTTTAGCCTCAATTGTAAATATATAAGTTTTGTTTTAAAACTAATTTCTTTGTGTTTGTCCAATAAAAGTTTTAAGTAAGTTACTAAACTCGAAAATGTGAAAATATAAATTGGCAGCCTAGACGACCACATATTTGTTGAGTGAGTTGAAGAGTTGAAGGGGTTTTTGTTTCGAAAACATGCTCATATATATACATATGTATTTGAATAAATAATTCTGTGTTTTGATGATGAGTCTCTTTGTCAAATTAAATGCAATTACGAAATCAGTGTTTATAATATGAGCAATGTTAACAAATGTGTGTGTTTCCTAGGTATATGTATATGTATTGTTTGCACATATGTCAAGTCTACTTTTAGGCGCATTGTGCGTTCATGTGAAAACTGCAAAACCCTCAAAACAACATTTTGATTGACCACTCAACCGCCGTCAAGCAGGGTTGGGGGAAATTTTTGTTGTTGTCGGTGTTGACTTTCGGTTGATTACGTTGCCCATCGTCATCATCATCATCATCATTCGAGATACGCAAGCATGATTGCGTAACACACTATCGCAAAATAATTGATCCCATTGTGGAAAGCGTCGTTGCGTTGACAGCCAGCAAGCGAAGGAACTAAAACTAGGGCTTAATGGGACGTAGAGTTGTGGGGAAAGGGAATGGGAACGAGGGAATGGGAATAAGGGAAATGTGTAGATCTCACAACCTAACAACCTAAACACACGAACACACACCCACACACACACACACACACAAATTCTCTGTTGTTGACAGCTGCACTCATCTAACAGAGGCAGCAATGCACCTCGACATTGTCATTCGTTGCCTCTCAGAAATTGGCCTTTGTGGTCGTCATCGTCGTCACTATGTTCAATCATGTTCATCGCACGTTCCACACATGCAATTTATGAGCGTTAGCCAAAAACTAATGACTGATATGTTTGATACTGACGTTTTTATCGATTTATCAAATGGACTGGGCCCATCTAAACTCGCATTTAAACCTTTATGTCAGCGTCACTGTTCTAGACAGTGAACTATGCATTAAGCGTTCATTGAATTACATAAAAATTACATTAATAAATAGCCGGCAGAGGCAAATTGCCTGGGGCATACAAATTGCCAAAAGTGTCTTACAAGCATCAATGTGTAAGTTGCTATGTGTTGCTTCTAAATCTGATACATGGATATGCTCTGTAAATTAGAATTCGCTATAAATTCTGGAAAACAATCATTTCACATAACATTTTATTTAGTTTTTCCCAAGTTAAAGGTAGCTGAAAGTTAAGGTCAAGATATTTTGATCTTTAATTATAGAACATATCATATTTTTACTTTATTAAGTAGCAGTTTGTAATTTTACACTTTATGTCTGACGCATTTTATTAGAAAGCATTGAAGAAAGGAATAAATAAAGAATATGAGAGTATACGTTTATGAAGAGTGTTCTATGACAAATGATATTTTTTCCAGGTGTATCTAGCTTCAGACTTATTTAAGATAGAATCACTAACGAACGAATGATGATATTGAAATTGACAATCAATGCGTTTTCTTTTTTTGTCTTTAAAGTTTTAAACAAAATTTAACTCAACAATAAGAAGTAATTGAATTGAACTTGAAACCTCATCACACAAGCAAACTGTTGTCACTCTTAAACTCATCAAAAATGCATTAATGTCACGAATATATAAATAAAAAGAATAAAAATAAAAACCAATACAAAAGTACTGCGAAATATATATAGAGCTACTCGATAATTCTGAACTTTCAACAACCGCCGCAGAGATGGCCAAAAAAAGGGGCATGAGGCAACAAGAGCAGGCCAACAGGATGACAACAGCGCAACAAAAGTGGAGGACGAAAAATCTTTCAATAAAACAATTTACTCAATTGGCTCAATGACTCGACGCGACTTTGCTTCTCTTATTTTTTTTATTCTTTTTTCGTTTGCAGTTTTTATGAGCGAACGCAGCAATACAAAAGCTTAACAAAAAAAAAAAAAAAAATACAAAACGGGCAAGAGAAAAGAGAAAAGAGAGGAAACAAGAAAATGGAAATCTATTTAGTTTTGTGGCTTGTTCGTGGTGTTATAGAGCAGCTACAAAAGCTCATTGGGCTCTCCAGCAGCAGCTGAGTTGCAGTTTTTATCGTTCACATTTCCATTTTGCAACTTCCCCATTGCACACCATCATCGTGTATTCTATTTTTTCCCCTTAGTCCTTTTTCAATTTTGCCAATATTTTCTAGAGTGTTTTTTGTTGTTGTTGTTGTTGAATTTCTGTTTTTTTTTTTATTTACCTGGTCTCCTGGCGTCGTATTGCATGTGTCGTGTCGTCGCTTGACGCCATTGCGGGGCTCCGGGGGTGTTCTTGTTCTTGTCCCGCTCTGTCTATCCATCTATCTATCACTGTCTAACTCTCCCTGTCTCTCTTTCACTCCTGCACCCGCGCTTACTCTGTGTCGACTATATCAATTTAGCGCATGTCGTCATAGCAGCCATTGATGCATAAATAATGGAGATGGTGGGTCGCAGCGGGGGAAAAGTGTGATGGTCGCCAGGAGGGGGTGTTTACTGGACTAGCTTTAACTGTCAGTCAGCTTGGCGCTTTGCTGTTTGTCAAGAGCTTTCCTCCCCCCGCCACTGCCCCTCCCCCCTGTCTATCACTCACTTCTGTTGCAAGCATTTCCCCGATGTCTGCTACTAACTGAATTTGTAGGTATATTTGTTTAGTGCAATGTTACGTTACGTTTCATTTTTTCCACTTTTTTTCTTTCTTTCATTTTTACCTCTCGTTTTTGTATTGTATGCGCTTTGTCCGTTCAGCCATTCACTATTGTCGCTTTATTTGCTATTCAAAACTATTTTCATCGATTGCCGCGACGCCGAAAACTAAACAAATAAGAAAAAAGTCGGAAAACTTTTGTTATGCTTGGCTAAATTTGAGTAGAACATGAACATAAAACAGATGAAATATGCAAGAGAGTTATCGAAACTGTTTGACTGGCTGTCGGATTAGTTAACCATTTAGGTTAGTTAACCATTGTAATCGATATTTATCGATTAGTTCAGTTTACAGTGCGTAATAATGTGATCGTAATAAGAAAGCTTTATAAATTGAAACTCTGCTACCTTTCATTTTATTACCATCTGCGTAATATTGTTGCCTGTGACAACAGATGAAGCGTCGCGACGCGTCGCCAAAACTGATCCGCTTTTCACATTTTCCAATCACATCTGCCCCTTTCAATACACACAACGTTCAACTGAAATCGTTTCGTGAGCCGCTTTGATATTGGAAGTAGCCAAAGGTGCTGCCTGACGATAGGCAGAAAGCTCAGGAAACCCAATTAAACTGCAGACGGCAGACGACAGACGACAGACTGTTGCTGTTTGCCACAGAGCAGGAGTAGAGTCTTAGTTGCAACTGCTGCAGATACATGAATATGTGCAACCTCATTTAAAAGCTGACCAAAACCAATTGCTACATGTAGCCAATTAAACGTTGCAGTAAACTTTTTTTTTCTAGGTATCAACAAATGGCTAAAACCTCTTTTGAAAAATTCAAAAACTTAATAATGAATGCTTCAGGAATTTTACCAAAAATATTGTTGCACTAAAAATGCATATTGCACGTGCATGAAGTTTCCATTTGCCTAAGACAAATGCCACGCCCATGCCCCAAGGCCCAAAAACGCCAACCTGCAACAATCACATCTCAAATAATCATATAACATTTTTGTAGTAGCCAAAGGAGAATACAATTTTGTGTATGTTGTTTACACTCGGCATGTTCAAAGAGTTAGAAAACCGAAACTCATTTATAGTTTATCGATTTATCGATAACAGAGATTTCGTTGTAGATATTACAAATGAAAAAAATATGATATATATAGATGGATAAAACAGAAACTGGTAATTATTTTAATATTACAACCCCACAGATATTCTCTTGCAATAAGTTTATAATTGATTATATATATAAATAAGTATAACTTCATCATGTTTTATATGATTTATCTCTTATTATCGAGTTTACAAACAAAACATTTGTTTTATGGCTATAAACTCGATGAAGACCACTTGCATTCCCTTGGACCCTTATCAGCTAGTTAAATTACACGAGAATCGCATCAAATAGCCCTTGGATGTCATAAGCAGTGTAGAGTGATAAAATTGCCGACTTCTGCTGCAGTTGCAGCTGCTGCACTTAGTTAGCCACGTTCAATAGCCTTAGACTAGACGAGTTGAATGCAGTGAATGCAGCCCTCAAATTGAGAGTATGCCGATTGCCAGTGGCACTTAATAAAACGTTGCAACTGTTGTACAACTAAAATAGCAATAAATATTGAAATAAAGAACCAAAACCACAAACACAAGCACAGTGAGAGAGAGAGAGAGAGATAGAGAGAGAGAGGGGGGAGACAGAAGCAGACAAATGATGTAGCCAATTAATTATTATAAATCCGGTTTGCCAGTAGCCAAATTTTGAAGTAGTATTTGAAAATAATTTAAGCCAGAAGCATAAGGAAATTCTCATCTATAAGAAGAAAATTGCCAAAGTGCAAGTAAACAAAGCATCGCAAATGTATAGTATGTGTGTGTATGTGTGTCTGTGTGTGTGTGTGTGTGTATGTGTGTATTTATTACATATACAAATACTTACATGTATATTTACATGCAGATATTTACACTCTCCCAAGTGGCAAGTGTTATATTTGCTTTGTTGTTTAAGCAACACTTGCAAAACCTTTCCACACACTCAGATACATTTCCCATTGCTTTCGGCTCGTCTTGATGTAAGACAGCTGGAAGAAATGACTCCCAATGCGGCGACAGAACTTCTCCCTGGTCTCAGCTGTTGCAACAGAGCCAAAGCTGTCTTTGCCACTTGCCACTTGCCACTCGCATGTGTAACTTGAGCTTTACATTTAATAAACAATATAAATTTTCAGTAAATAATTGTTTGGGATTTGTTTTGTGAATTTATTATATGCATTTCGAGTAACTTTTTTTACTTTCTTTTCCTTTCCTTCCTTGTGTTTACTTGGGGGGGGGGGGCATTGAATGAATTTTATTCTCCTTTGACTGAAAATTTCAATAAATTTTATTTCTTTCTTTTCTAACTTTTGATTGGCTTCTTCGAGGCAAACCGAAAGTACAAAAGGGAATTGCTAAGTCAGCTTATAAATAAATATATATATATATATATATATATACATATAATAAATATTAATAAAGAAGTTGACAACAATGGATTTTTATTGCTAGACTTGGTACAGCATTTAACTTTGGCTTTATAAACTATTAGAAAAAGTTGAGAGTAAATTTCATAAAGTAATAACTAGAGAAGAGAATATAAAATTGTTTATAATTTTTGGCTAAAGGAGAATCTAAAGCTACAGCAAATTATATATATACTATAGAGCAATTTGCTTTTATTGTGTCATCAGTTGCTCTATGTGTGTGTGTGTGTGTGTGTGTGTGTGTGTGTGTGTGTGTGTGTGTGTGTGTGTGTGTGTGTGTGTGTGTGTGTGTGTGTGTGTGTGTGTGTGTGTGTGTGTGTGTGTCGGCAAAACTCTTAATTAAATTGAATTGTTTGCAATTGTATTTGTCAGCCAGACGGCAGACCAAAATACCAACAACCACAATAACAAAACAAAAGCGAGAAAAATATGAGATGAGAATGACGCCAAGCCACAAAACGAAAACATAACTGAAATGCAGACATTCCCGTGAAAAAAAGAAAACTATATATATATATATGAGAGAGATAAAAGCTAAACTTTAATGTATATACGCTTGGAAATATTAACGGATGATGGAGGAAACAAAAATCTGTAAGCTTTAATCGTTAGAAGATTCAAAAAAAATGCTTTGAAATATAACAAGCCATAGTAGAGTTTAAAAAAAAAGTGAAGAAATCCACAGTATTCAGAATGCAAACACTGTAAATATTATTAGCGATCGCGAACATTATTCGACAGACGCTGGAGAAATCTCAAGAAAATCTTTTAATAGCAGCTGCCTAATTAGGAATTACTGTATTTCACTGTAAGTACAATAATTACAAACTTTTTATGAAAATGTAAATCGCTTATAACTGAATGAAAAACAATTTTGTTGGATATTGTTTATTAAATGCAGTTTCTGATATTTGAATCGATTTGTCGATTGTGGTTCTAAAATTGTACCTTTTCTTTCCCATGGTATTAAGATGAGAATGTTGTTGTTTTGATATCAAAGTTAGTTTTTGGTGGTAAGCAACGAGCTCAGTCAAAGCTCAGAGCAATTATCATGCCTCAGCCGGAAAACTGTCAGTTGTAAGCTGCAATGGGGGCATTAGCACTCGTAATCCCCGGTAGACATCTTACGACAGTTTGACGTGGCGAGAAACAAGGGGAAAGGAGAAGAAAAGTAGATTTCATGCCTCGCGAAAATCTGCGACAGAAACTAAAACCGCAACAGAGCAACAAATACTCTGTAAATACTTTGCTTAGATTGGGTTGACTGCAGGGTTATAGAGGGTTGCCATTTACGGGGAAACTGGGGGTATCTTTTCATCTGGAATGGCTGAATGACTACGAGATTTGCTTTTCTTGGAAAGCTCTTGCTCTTACGCAATTACATCTCACGCTGTTTCTATACATACTATTATTTCTCTACTCCATCCATTCATATGTATGCAACTCCAACTGTTCTATCTTTCACTTTTCTATTCCTTAAGCATTCATATGCAACACTTGTTCATGCTCTTGCTACCCACCTTTTAAACGTAACTCACAAAATCCGCTTTGTTGTGTCACCGTGCGGTCGCATAAATTAGCGCAACTTTAATCTGATTTTAATTGTGGGCGGAGAAGCGAATGTGCACAGTCGGTGGGTGTCACATTGTCTCTCTGTGTGTGTGTTGTTTTGTCAGGCTTAGACCATGAACTGCCTTCCTGGACTGGTTGTGAAATATTAATGACAGACCGACCCCGGCACCAAACCAAACAACAACTAACCAACCAAAAAGCAGACAGCAGCCATAAAAAATGCCAACTAGGCAATGGCTAAAAAGGCAAATGCTGCTCTGTTCATATTCTTGCTTCAGCTCCTGTTCTTTCCTTATCTCTTTGGCCTAAGCAAACGAGCTGCTGAAGTAATGTTTCTCTGTCTGTTTCTGTTTTTATTTATTTATTTGCTTAGAGTTTTCAAAGAAGAAAATGGTGTAATTTACGTTTTTAATTTCATTTCTTGATTCATTTGTTTCACCCTTACAATGTCTTGCATTTTTAAAGGTAATTTGATGGTAATAGCTGACTTTAGGGGAAGCTTACTGTTTTAAATGTGTCTCATAGCAAGCAGCATTTAGTTGAATGTAATTCTATAATATAATTCTATACCATTGAGTCATCTTTTGTTAAGGAACACATCTGTTAAATTATAAGTTTTATAGCAACCAACATTTAAAAAATTCCCGATTCTCACTCTTGAATTGAAGCTTATCATTGTTGGCCTTTTTGCTTTGAACAAAACTTGTAGCATGCAAAGTATTTTAATATACGCTTCTGCCTTTACTTCGGATCACGCTGCGTATGCGTAATGAAAGGCCCATGGCAATGAATTAACAGACGACCAATACGAATGCTGTGTGTGTGTGTGTGTGTGTGAATAAAGTAGAAAGAGATAGAGTAGGGACTGCCTGGAGTTTAGCTATTGCTTTGTTATAGCTAGAATGAAGCATCTGTGGCATGCAACTATCTGCGTGTTTAAAGGCGAAATTTTTGTCGAAATAAAACCATAAAATGTTTGAAATGCCAAGCGAAAAATAGTTTTGACTGCTGCTTGCTGCCGTCTATCACAGACAGACAGACAGAGACAGAGACAGTGTGTGTGTGTGTGTGTGTGTGCGTGCGTGAGGGAGAGCAACAGATATATAGATAGCTGGCGTGTGCGTTGTCAGCAAACCGTTGCCTGCCAGCATTTCTCTTACTGGTTTCTCTTTCGGGTTGGCTCCATAGTCAAACACAATGCCATGGTATGCGCAATTTTCATAGTCGTAATGACGATGCATTTCTATGTGTGTGTGTTTGTATGTGTGTGTGTTTGTTATCAAAGTGCAAACAATGTCCTGCAAAGTAGCAGGATGCACATATGTCTTCTCTCTACGCTGTGCTGCAATTGTGTGTAGCAGTTGTTCAGCGTGAATTTTGCAGCTTTTGTATGCACACCGTCGTGCGGAAGTGTTGATAAACCTCACAAAAAAAAAAAAAAAAGTAACCACCTCGGCAAAAAGAAAACGAATGGAATGAAATGAAATGGGGAAAATGACAACGTTAAATGAGCTTCATTCGGCGTTTTGTTGCATACTTTTGCGGGCGGCATAAGGACATGTTTATTTTATTTTTTATTTTGGGGAATACCAACTGATTTCATAGAGTTGCCGACTGTCTGTCAAGTGCGAATAGTTTAGCATGTCACTCATTTAGTTTTTGGTTTTTCATGATACTCTGTAACCAATGGAAATGTGGGGTATAATTAACAGGGGTATATAGTAAGAGTTAAGATCAACATTTAACCCATTAATCAATTCTTATCATATTCGAATAGTTGAATTTCCTAGCAAAAATGTAAATTGAACAATTCTTTGACGCAGTAATGTTTATATTGAAACGGGCAATAAAATTCTCAACTTTGTGTTATTGCTTAGAGCAATATTTATTTAAGAAGTTGTAAAAGTCTGTGGGTAATTAAAATTATGAATTAAATGATTCAACAATAAGCTTTAGAATTGCCATTATTATTGTTATAAGTACATATATTTGTATTAATGTTAGCATGAGTTTAGCTATCAATATTAGTATGGGGTTAGTATTATATAATACAAATTAGTTTTAGTATAGTTACTACATATATTCAAAGGAATGGCATAAGTATAATGAGGAGTATAATTTCATTATAAGTTTTATTAAAATATATTATAAGTATTAGTATTTGCTTCTGTGGTATCTTCATTTATAGGGAATCTCTGAAGTCGTGTAAAAGCCATTTGAATATGCTCTTGACAAACACCAATTAGCAAGTTGCAGTCATTCTCCATTTCCCGAGGGACTCAAAAATGAACGTTCAGCTTGTAATTTTTTAATTTTTAGTATTGTTCAAATTGTTTAAATATTTAAACTGTGCAAGCTTTTCGGACTGCACTTGACACAGTTCCCCTCGACCACTTTAGGGGCAGCTAGCTCAGCTCTATAAACATAGCCAACAATATATACATACACATACACACACACACACACACACACACACACACACTTTGGCAGTATCAGCAGAAAACAGAAAACTTTCCACTGCTTGCATATTTTCAATTTCATTCTATAGCAAAAGTTTTGCACACCAAGGACAAGTGTCCTCAGTGCCAAGTAGCAGTCCTTCGATATGTGTCTCTGCGTGTGTGCGGACATGAGTGTGTGTATGTGTGTGTGTATGTGTGTGTGTGTGTGTGTGTGTGTGTTGTTATGATATATGGTCAGGGCACTCGAACAGACATATACAGGGCTAGTCAGTTGGGTCTACCTATTGTCAAAGTCTATACAATATACATATGTCTATATCTATATATCTACACATATATAATGCATTTCATGTTATTTATTTCATGTTTCTAGTTGGTTACCCCCCCTTTTTTTAGTTCTGTTAACACACAACTCTTACATATTTTTTCCAATGCGTAAACAATAGTTTCAAGGTTTTTCCAACAAATATTCTATGGGTTGAAAAACAATTGTCACAGGTCAAGCATCATCATTTGTGTGTGATGCTATAGAAGAATGCATTGACATTGATAAATATGTTGACAGTTTTGTATGTTATCATGTTATAGAATATGACAATTTACATATATTCTATTCTAGGATTTATAAATACTGAAATTTAAAATTGTTGCTTTGAATGTAAATTGAAATGCACCTAAAGCTTTTGTAAACAGTTTGTAAATGTCGGCAAAATATCTTAAAAATCTTAAGGATGTGCAACTCGAAATAAACAAGTTTTAAAACGCTTTAGATATTTGGAAATATTCTTAAAGTCAAATTAAATTAAAATATACAAGCTTTCAATCGGTTTAAACAACATAAATAACCTTTGAAAGGCGTTTATATTATTTGCTTTAGATATTATTATATCGGAACACTTTTGAACTAGTTTACAGCTTGTTTTTCTATTTGTTCCATTCAATTGAAACTCTACTAGATTGTTTCCTCCATAGTTTGACAAGCCACAAACGATTTGGATATTGTAATTTTATATATCGTTGTCGGTTGTCGTTGTCGTTGTCGTCATGTCTTTTGCCTCAATGCATTTCAATTTTAGAGATTGCAAAATTGCGCAGTGTCACATTTAAAGTGCTTTGCCCTATGCCAGGCGATACGATATGCAAGAATAACGACACACACACATTTCGCAGTATATGAGAATGGGTTGTTGCCACATTGCGTTCACTGCCGTCTAATGCATCACAAACACGCAGAATTACACACGCATACACTGTGATATGTGTTTATATGGAAAGCCACCCACATTTTTCTTCATCATAACTGTCAAAAACCGACAAACACACAATTACAAAACATAAACAGCAAAGTTGTAATCACAGCTGTCCAACTCGACGAACCAAAAAAAAAACCCCACTAGGAATATATACGCATTCTCCCTCCTAGGATAGGATGACTCTACAGAACAATGTCAGGCAGTGTGACGTCTGTTTGGATAATCAGAAAACTGCCAGAGCCAAGGCAAAACGAATGATGACGAACAACCAACCGCAGACGACAACCAAACCAACAAATGGCAAACCGACAGTCGACAGACGACAGACGACGACGCACTGCATCATCCAGTTGCTCTACGCATTTTATTTCATGCTTTCCGGGCCAACAGCCGTCGACGTCATCATCCTATCAACGTCGTCATCATCATCCGGATGCAAAAATCTCATCAGCGTCAAATCTGGCTTTGTCCGTTCGCTTGGCTAGTCCGCTTGTCAGTTTCAACTTGAGCTGCAGCTTGATGCACTCATTCGTTTTAATTGTTTAAAATGCCAACTAAGATCTAGATCTAACTGTAGGTAGCACATAATACTCTGCAACAACTGTGGCAGCAACCGCTGCATGCCACAAACCAACGACCGACCATACGAGCTAACGTGATGACTGCCAGACCAATTTAATAGAAACAACCAAATTTAAAAGTTATTTCAAAATATAATTGCATTTTCTGTACACTAGTTAACAAATGTTTGAAATGTGAAATATACGATACTTTTATAGTTATCGGACTGACAAGCAAAATATGAAATTGATTAGAAGCTAAGTAACTTTGAGTATAAATAATGTATGTAATATTTTATAGAAATACTGAAATATACTATGGAAATAGCAATACATTTGATTTCAATTAAGAAACTAATAGATATATATATATATAATTAATATATTATATATAATGAAATTCTATGAAAATAGCAATACATTTTATTTGAGTATCTTTTTTTCTTGAGTAAGTTGTGGGTATTTGTTTAGTCTAACCGTATATTTGGCAATACAAATTATGATATGATATGATATTTGTTATGCTAATTAAAAGATCTTGTTATTTATTTAAAAGTTATTGTGTGGGTTTTATAATGTGTAATGCGTTAAAGGAGGCATGTCATACCCCATAAAGTATGGGGTATTATGGTCCGCTTTTCCTTCTGTATGTCTTAATAAGACTTGATACAGATTCCTATTTTTGCTGCAGGCATTACAAAAGTCATAACCGGACGGATCGGACACTACTATATCGTATAGGAACGATTAGTCGAAAATTAAATACATTGTATTGCAATGATATAATATGATTCTTTCTTGTTTGAGATTTAATTTGTAGCACAATGTTCTGAACATATAATATATATATAAGTATATATCTTTTTGTAAAAATTGAGCACATTCCTGTGGCGATGACAACGACATACACACAAACACAGTCAGTCGTTCTACATGTGATGCATACAGCAAAGTAATTCCACTTAATTGCCTCGAATAGACGCAAGAATGTGTAATTTTTAACAATGCACTTGAGACCGCAAAAAAATAAAAGGAAACCCCTTCGTTCCGCATACCCCGCCACGCCCTTGCCTCCCCCCCCCATTGACAACACTGCCTGCGTCCCTCACTCACTTGGGGGTGTGTGATTAGAGGTTCACATTTAGCGAGGCTTGGCCCAATTTCATGACATTTAATTAGCATTTTGTAATACATTCGTAATACCCGCGAGTATTTGGTTTGCTTGTTGGTGCTGCTGTTGTTGCTCGTTGTTGTTACTCATTATTGCAGCTGTACTTTTTATTTTAATTAAATTGCTCAGTTGTTGTCCAGTGGTTAGCCTGGATGACGACAACTGTGTGATGATGAGCTAAATAAATTGTGGGCAACATTTTATGCAAATGTTGTCCATCTAATCGTTTGGGGGGCCCTGAACACTCCCTGATTGCATACTATGTGTTCCAAATGGGAAGGGTATGCTAAACACTAGCAAGAAGTTCATATATTTTCCTTACATTGAAGTTTAAGTGCACTGGATGCTCTATTGAGCAACTTATCGTTATATTATATATGCTAAAAATGCTAAAAATATTTGTATAATATGGATCCTTGTCGTGCTTCCTTAAAATGAATATTATTAGCGCTACTTTAATAAAGTTTTATATAGTATCGATAATACCTATCAATAACTTATTTCCTTAAATCCTTATCGATACCTTATAAGTTATTAGGATATAAGTTATCGATAGAAGTTTAACTCTTTTCTTTAACGAACTTTTATAACTATCACATTTAAATTTTTTGTAAGCTTTTACAACTGCTCTCCATTTCTCTATTTGATTTGAACTCAATTCTCTTCAGCTCTTGAATGAAAACTCTGTAGATAATTTCTATTGTCAATCGATACGATATTTCCAATTATATATTTAATTTATTTTCTTACATCTTTTCAAATATCATGTGTTAAGTTCTATTGAAGTTCTTCACGCTGTCTTTTTAGCTGAATCATTTGGATTGGTGTATGACAAGCAATTAGAGTAGTATCTGAAGTGTCGAGTTGCCTACTTCTTCTAAGTAGTAAGATTATGCTAACCTGTTCATCACACGTGATAGATAAATGTGTTTTTGTTGGCCTCGCCGTTAAGTGCCGCATTTCAACACCTTGAACAATGGGACATTATTTGTCCGTTATCTGCACTTCGTTCGAAACGGACATGGAACACACTTAACCCATTTTGTAGCAACAATAATAATAACAACAACAACAACAGCAAAAGTAACAATGCTGGGGAGTTGTTCATAACGTTCAGGGGAATTGATGGGTCTCCTGACGATGCCCAGTGGGAAAAAAATGAAGAGAGAGAGAGAAAAATGGTGGGAGGACAGAGAGATGCGTATAACTAATGACTCGTTTGTTGAGTTGATGATGACTGTGCGGCTTTTGTAGTTGCCCCATGTGGCATCAGAGCAACCAACCCCCCAGAATTGAGCACACACACTTAATTGCCACAAATTAATTAAATAAATGAATTGTTTGCCATTGCATTTTTATATGCCAATGGCAAATTTCTATTTCATTTATACTAAACTTAGGCAAGTCAGTGAGGGAGTGTTAAAGAGAGAGAGAGAGAGCGACAGAGCAGGGCGCAGATATTGTTTTATTCCTACATCTTTCCACACTCGCACACAATGACAAAAGATTTGTGCTTTGGCAAAATTGTGGGGATAATATTATATTTATTTATTCATTTATGTTTTATAGACAGAAACTGACGAACAGCTGAGCTGGAAAATTCATTTTGTATTGCGAACATGAAATTAAATACATGAGACAAGCACAAATAAATGCAAATATATACATACATATTTATATATACTATGTATAATGTAAATGTTGTTTCGTCATTTTGTCATAAACTCTTTTATTAGGCTTATAAAATTGTTGACGTAAAAACAGAAATTAATTTGATTTTGCATTGATGCTTCGAATGATAATAATGATATAATAAAATACATAATATAGATGCATCTTTATGTGTAATAATTTATCAATTGAGCTGTGGAAATTTCTGATTCAAAATGTCAATTTGTGAGATTTATAAAGTGCTGCCAATTTGCATGAAAAATCCAGGCAGACAAATTATGTTTATTAGCGTAAGATGTTAATTTACATAATATTAATATAATAAGAAAATTGTCTTATTATGTAGTTTACTCATTTTTGTAGTTGTCACTTTCAATGGATTGTTGAGAGAATTTGTTGGAATATGTAGTAGTTGTGCTACTTTCAACAAATAAACTTATTTAATAATGAAATAGAATGTGTAAAATGCTGTGGAAAATGGGTTTAAGTGTCAACAATTTATCATCTGAAATTGTACATAGTCCAAGAAAATATTGTTGCCCACTTGCTGGAATACTAGAAACTTTGCTGTTACCACATAAGATATTTGCTGGCGGAAAAACTGTATGGAAAAAGTTTTGCAATTTACACAAATTGTGTTTAAATGTGTGCAATAGATCATGCATTTTATTGCCTTTAGATTATCGTAGATTTCATTTACCATAAACCATATACTATATAAAATACTAATAGATCATTGGATTTGCATTTTGGTTTAAGTATGTATGTATGTATATTCTGAAACTCTCAACCATTTCGCAATTTTGTGCATTTCCCTTGTTTCCGTTATAAATCAAATGGAAATGCCAACACATAGTCAACAAGCGGGTCAGCATTCAGTGTGTCCTACATACATAAACAAGCTGACAAACATCCCAATGTGCCCATTCCCCGATATCATTGTGTTTCCCTCTCTGGACTGCAACTTGTTGCCTCGTTGCCTTGGCACATGGACGCCACCATCTGGTTGGCCATAATAAACGTCTACACGAAACAGAACATTTTCCCCTCACTTCCCTAAACAATAAATGTCATATGGCTGACACATCAACACTTTATGTGTCGCTTTGCCATTAGCCACGCCCCCCAGTTCGCCTTGGTCGCCCATTATAAATGAAAATCTTGCACGCTTTTAATTTCGCCTGAAAGTATGCAGCGAATGTTTTACATAGAAAGTGGGGAAAGGGAGTCGGAAAGGAAAAGGGAAAGGGAAAGAGGGAAGCCTTACTCGCTGTGTTTTGTGTGTCACATTTTTATAGCCAAAACAAAATAAAATAATATTATTGCCAAAAACGAAATAAAGGATGAGCTGAATGGACAACTCGAGAGGGGGAAAACATCAACATAACGTCAGCCAGCTTTCCTTATGGCCCTTCCCCCTCCCCCTTCTCCCCCAGCGCTTCTACTACCAACAATTCAAGAGCTCTTCCGCTCGTCACTCACTTGGCTTGTATTTTGCTTCGGTGTAATATATATTTTTCTGGCTGCTGTGCAGTGACGTCAGCTTTTGGTCCTGTTTCTGGTTCCTGATGCTCCTTTTATTTTGATTCTGTTCCTGGTCCTTGGCCCACGTCTGGCTTGCTGCTTTGTAGTTTATGGCTTCAATTTGCCCAAATGAGTCGTTAATTTTGACTTTTCATGTGACAAACGCCCGCCCACCCTCTAGACACACACATATTACTAGAGCATTCTAGGACCTGACCAGAACCTCGAAACCAAGTAGAGTAACCAGAGAACCCTGTAAGTCAGTTTTCCAGCTACTTTTATTGTAATTTTGTGGTCTTTAATTGAATTTTATTAGCATTTGTACTTATTATTTGCTTTCCGCTCTACACATTTAATCGTATACTTTATTTCCCAAGGAACGAAGCGAGAAGCAAAGTCCACAGGGGTTGATTTGGGTTCATATTGGGGTAGTTGTCATAGGGGGGAAGTTTCCCTTAGGTTATGCTTTGTGTGCTAATGGAATATGCTATTTGTTTTGGATGAGCAAATTTTGGATGGGATAAGAATTAGACACTAGAATGGACATCATGTAGGTTTTCTTCTCCTTTTTTTTGTTGTAATTACAAAATAGCTTAAGTACTTGTTAAGCAAAGTTATTTCTTTTATTTTACTAACATTTGTATCTCTTATTCTCTTTCAGGTAAGTGCTGGAACTATGATATTCACAGAAACTATTATGATATTTCCTTTTGGGTAAATATAGTAATTAATTAAAGATCTGACAACGTTTTAATTTCAATTTTTCTCTTTGAACCTAAGAACTGCTCCTTAGGTTTACCAAATTGTTGTTGATACTAGCAGTATTTATTTAAAAGTATTAATATTAATATTAATTTGATTATAGAAAACAACACGATTACATAACATGTGGTCTAATACTAGGATACTGTCAAGTTTAAGATCAAAATTTTGAAACTAATTCATATTTCTTAACAAGACCAAAACTGACTGATTTTTTTAGAGCTATTTATCGATAACTATTAATTTGGTTATTTGCGATATCTTTTTGATGATTTAATGCGATTCTTTCGTTTCTTACGCGTTGTCAACTTTACATAACGCGCTTTTCCCTTGCCAGTTGAAAATTCCGTATTTGGTCGTCGTTGACGTACTCGCAATTTAGGGGGCGTGGCCTTAGTGGGTCGTGCATAGGAGGAAGAGTATGTGGGCGGTGATGAATGCCAATCATTGTTGCCAATGGCGGCTTCACTCGTCGCTCCATAGTCATCGTACATATTGCCATAGAATGGCGCATAGGAATTGCTATTGACATCGCTCAGAAACTCATTTACCGTAGGCATTAATGACAAGCCGTTAGATTGGCCACTAAATGCGGCGGCACTATCGTAACCAGTTGCCACATCATCATCATCATCATCATCATCAGCAGCAGCATTATCGCCAAAGGAATTGGGTTGATCTGCATAACCTGCTGGCGATTCCTCTTGATAGTCATCAAAGTGCTCCTCGCTCTCCTGCACATAGTTGGAGGTTTTCTTTGGCAGCAGAGGACGGCGATAATTGCTACGGAAGTGTATCTTCTTGCGTCTGCGTGTTCCTGAACCAAATTTGTTGAAATATTCATGTTGCAATGCAGCCAAAAAATTGTTATTCAACAGTTCATTGTCTTGCAGTTCCGGTTCTGGTTCTGATTCTAGTTCTAGTTCCGACTGCATAACAATGTTGTTGTTCTTGTGCTGCTTCTTTTGCTGCTGCGACGCTGAGATGGCAGCCAAAATATTTGGTGTGAAGATTTGCTGCAACAGCTGCTGCTGCGGCGACTTTGAGCTGCCGATGCCAGACGCTGTGGCATATGCTGTGGCAGGCGCTGTGGCAAGAAAGCTGCCACTGCCACTTGGCTTCAATGTGGCTGGCATTGTTGTTGTTGCCGCCGCCGCCGCCGCCGCCGCGTCCTGATTGTAGTTATCGAACAGGGCGGGTCCATAGTTGGGCGTCAATGTGGACGCAACGGATATGGGCGTGGCCGCAGATGCCATCACTTGCATAAGATTGGGCGACAGGACGCCAGTGCCACTTGCCGTTGTCGTATAGCCCAACAGCGACACTTGCGGCCTGCCATGAGGCGGGTGGTGTTGTTGCAACAGCTCGTGGTGGACGGGCGACTCACTCGATGGGGGCCACAGTTTGTAGACTTTGTGAAAATGCGTATGCTTGCGCACAATATCCGGCATATGTAGACGTATGTGCACCCTGTGCAAATGCACTTCAATTGCAAATTAAATGACAGCGCGTATTGCATTCGCTTACCTTTCACCACTGCCAGCAGCGGATGCGGCATGCGTCAGCGAGCTGGCCAAAGTGAGGCACAGTATCGAGGCAATCGAGGAGGCGTAGCGACTTTTCATCTCACTGCGTTTTCCTGTTGCTGCTGTTGCGCTTCCTTCTTTGACGGGGCGTTATCCTGACGTACGGCCGGCTTTACCGTTGGCCAACTTATGACAATCGCCCTGACGTTGTCGTCTACTTTTATTGCGAAAAAATATCAAGTAAATACAAAAAAAAAAAGGAGAAGAAGAAAAAAACTACGCACACAGCAGATCACATTTCGTTATTGGCTGAGGGAAGAGCGGGAGGGTTTGTTATGGGGTACAGGGGCACTTGGGGGTTTGTGACAGCTGGTCACCTCACGTTGCCAGCTGCCTGCACTCTGAATGCAATTTTCCATTTTCATTTTCCACTTTTCCGCGGCGCCTACAGTTTTATACTTTGTGTTATTCGATAGCTTTGAAAGCCAACAACTGCAAACAACCTCCCCTATGAAAAGTCGGCGGAAAACGCATGCGTAACGATTTCAATTTCATTTTTTTTTTCCAAAGAAAAATAAACTTGGCTCTTGGCATTTCGATTTGTTGCTCATCTGTCCCCATCCGTTCGTCTCATTGGGATGCCATAAAAGTGAATAACCAACAGCCAAAGACCTTGACAAAGCGAATGAAAAAAGTAGAGGAGGAATGATACAGAAAGATGAGAAGTAAAAGAAGAGGCAGCGAGTAAGGTATTTGATAAAATGAAAGGTCAGTGTTGAAGTTGTAAGGTGTAAGGAAGTGACAAACTCGGTTGTTTCTCAGGTTCCGTTTGTCTGATTAAAGCGAGGAAACAGAAAAGTTACAGAAAATTGAAAACGCAAATTGAATCGATGAATGAAATGTTAACTGTTAGATTGTGCGTTATTTTGAATCAATTTAAATCTCAATAAATCAATAAAATAATAATAGAAAAAATGATCAATAGATACATATATCAATATCGGACATGTATGCCTATGAAAAATATCTAATACGAACATATTAAAGTTCTTTCGTTACTTTTTTCACACTTCAACTGCGAATGGTAAATAGAAAAACAAATCTGTTTTTACAGTCTTACTTAACCTTGGATAAGTGCCAAGAAATGACTCAAAAACATGCAAGGAATTATTTTTATGCGCTTTTCCGAGTCAATAAGCAGCAGCACTGAATTCAAGGAAAACAAGCCGGTGAGTCGGGGTGGGAGGGACAGTAGGGTGCCCTAAGCTAGTCTTCTTTGTTACATTTGGTACGCCAAAGATTTCATATCCTTGCAGAATACAGGGGTATTCAATTTTAAACCGATCTTTCATATGGCAACTATATGATATCTAATACTTAGCCAGTTTTGTCAGAATGTAAAAGACACCTCCAACCACACAAGCAGTCAGTTTGGTTGAGAAATCTTAAGAAACAACAGCTGTCAGGACTTAGAAATTACGACCAGATACATTATCTGTGAGTTTGTCATACTAAAGTATGATTTTTCACCGATAGTTCCTTTGGCAGCTATATGATATAGTGATTCTATCCGGTCGGTTTCGGCATATAAAATGCCTGCAGCAAAAGGACGGACCTGTACCAAGTTTCAGGGATCAGACCGACAGACAGACGGCAATTTTGGCATTTTCGCTTTGTTTGCAGATCGTCGCTTAGCTATGCAGTAAAATTTGAAGCAGATTCTTGTGCTACGATATGTGTTCTGAACATTTAGTGGCAATCGGATAAACTAGTAGTTGCACACAAAAACAAGCCGGACTGTCGAGAATCCGACCGTAAGATACCCTGTGACAGTACGGGGAACCGCTCAGTTTCGCCCCAGATGTAATTCTCTTGTAATTCGTTTTTCTCAATTTGTGAGCGAAGGGGTTATGGCATCCAAAGTTAAAGATGAACTTTATCTGTCTGTTTGTTCTCATATGTACTATAAGTTTAACAAAATAAATTCGGGGTCTCTCGTAGTCGGCTCCGACTGTGGCACTGGGTACCTTACTGACTGACCTTCTAGTTTTTTATAAACTGACTAAAAAGGTTGACTTCTATCCAATTGTTATTAAAATGCAACAGCTTAAAATACATAGAGGCATCGAAAAGTTGTGCTCGATGCATCGAACAACATCGAGGTTGATTTGAAAAATGCTGTTGAGCTTGAACATTTAGGTTCGCAAGCAAACCCCTAGCATGTCATGCATCCCAGGGACGACTCAACGTCCCAAAAAGGTTTGGGTTTTATTTACTTTTCTATTTTGAACTTATTACCCGAAACTGAATTCAGGAATTCAGTTGGATATGTCCGAAATATAAACGGACATAAGGTCTTGAGTTTATGGGCGGTTTCATGCTGAATATATGATCAAGAATGTATGTATATATTTAATAGGGTCGGACATGCCTCCTTTCATGCGTTACACATTTCGGGACAGAATTATAAGGGAAGGGGTGATGAATATTTAAACCTACGCCCAAAAGTGGGCTTCGGTTATCACATTTCCTTTACCTTTCCTCTTTCTATGAAAACTAACAAAAACTAATGTGACGACGATGCATTGTGTTTTCCAAGGATAATCGCATGAAATATAATGGGGAAATCTTTAAAGATACACTGTTTAAACGGAAATTATATGGAAATGGTAATCACAAAGTTGCAATTGTAAATTTGAGAAGATTAGGAAGTAAAATGGGAGCAATAAAGGTGAAAAAGGAGTCAAAAAAGTAAAAAGTAAAAAACGACAATCATAAAATTGACTGTAAACTAAATGTTCAATGACTTTTTGCACTTACATGCGACGGTAAACCAACCAACCAATCATAATGATGATAATCATGACGTTCTTAGCTTTAAGAGTAAAGCGTGAAAATGGCAACAGCAACAACAACAACAACCGTTAAGTTGCAGCACTCTTCATCTGCTTATACTCCAGCGAGCAAGCAGCTTAGCAACAACAGTAGACAAGAAGCAGAAGAAGCATAGGATGAAGAAGCGACAGCTGATGACAGAAAGGAAGGTAGGAAGTAAGGAAGGAGGCAGGTAGTGAGTGTGAAGCAAAAGCGTAAAGATTAACAAGTCATGATTATTAGTTGTGATGTTGTTGCCGAGGGGAAGTTAAGAAAATAAGAACTTTAGTTCTTAGACACAGCTGCAACAAAAACTATGTTGAAAATTGTTATTGGATTACTGACGATCGGATGATGATTGCCTGACTGCCTCATGCTGACCTCCAATTTAAAGTAGTTTTCCGGCCAAGATGCATTTTACTCAACACATGCTTGCTTGTGTGTGCGTGTGTTTGTGTGTTTGTGTGTTTCATGACAACATCACGACGTACAACTCTTGACCTCGTATAATGCAGTTTTAGTCTTTTTCGTTTGATTTTCTCACACGCAACAGGAGGAACCAAAACGTCAAGCAACATGCAACTTTTTGGAATTGGCAGCCAGCAACACAAGCGACTAACAACATGAGCAATTGCAACATCTCATGCTACGCACATGTTGAGCTACATGTCGAGTGCATGTTGTCAACATGTTGCCAAGCTGACCTTGGCCTAGCGCTTGATCGCTCGCTCTCTTCTCTCTCGCGCTCTTTATCAACATTGTTGCTTGGTCAACTAGTTCAAGCTCATGCTAATGTCTCTTTGTTGTTGCTGCTGCTTTGATGCGCTCTCCCTTCCTCTACGTTGGGTCATTGTCTTGTGTTTTTGCAAAGTTTCTGTTTTTGCTTTGCCTATTGTTGTTCCGCTCTAACATTACGTTACGCTTTGTCTTTTAGTTTTAATTGTTGTTTATATTAGCATTTGACTTTACCATTATTTTAAACACTATCATTGCGCCACATCATCGTAATGGTTGGTAATGGTAATGGTCATCATCAGTTACGCCCCTGGGTCATTGGCATTTGTTAGCTGATCTCTCTTACTCTCTCACTCTCACTGTGTTTCTTTCTAATGTGTATGTCTACACAGAGCGAAAACATCAAGTGATTCGAACTTAAGAGATGACATTTCAAACTTGATTTATTATTAAAAATAAAATTAGTCAAGTATCTCGATCTTAATTCAATTACTTAACTAATTTATTTAAACTTAAAAGTGAGTTTAAAACATACTTGAAATGAGTACATTATTTCATTGATTTAAGTACAATTCTAATTCATTAGGAAAATCATAGCAAGCGAAGGAAAAAATGATTTAAGACTTAAAAATCTTGATTTAAGATTTTACTCACTTGTTTTGTGAATTTTGGATCTGAATGCGCTTGTTAAGTTTTTATCGAGAATATGTGCTTATATTAAGAGTTTTTACATACAATAGCCGTAAATTGTACTTGAATTAATTATGGATTTTAAGACAGGCAAATACTTAATTCGAAGTCATTCGAACTTAGTTTTATTACAATTTATTTCGCTCTGTGTAGAAATAGTTTGTGATACCCTTAAATAAGTTATAAGTAGGGTAATTGTTGGAAAAAGTGAGGTGTATTTTGATGTGAAAACATTTTGAGTAATTCATGCAGTTAAAACGAGAGCGTTCGACTATGAGATACCCTATCAAAAGCGCTCGTACTCATAGTATATATGTACATATTTTAACAAACAGATATTTGACAAAAGGTATGTCTTAGCTGTGCATATCCGACTAAAGAGCAATTTCTTTTCATTTTATTTACTTTATTATTTGTGATGATTTCACAATGATTCCTATGGCTTCCTGTCTTTGCCAACTTGTTGCTGTTGTTGTTCTTATTATTACTATTATTTGGTATTACTTTTACCAGTTGTTGTTGTTGTTGGTGTTGTTGTTGTTACGATTGCTGCTCTTGTTGTTATTTCGTCATGTCCGGGGGCTGAAAGTTTGTTCTTTGTTGCTAGTAGCGGATCCAATTATTTTAAATGCTATTGAGAGAGAGAGAATGCCTAGAATTCTTTTGAATTTACAAGTTGTTGCTGCCGTTTTTTTAATGCTGTCATTCTCGAGTTATTAGCCATCATTATGAGTACCGTTACGTATAATGATTTAACTGTGAGATAACAACCAATTTCTTTATGTCTCATTTGTAGCAAAGTTGTTTTGCTTTCTTTGTGTTATTGTCGTTTGTCTAACGAACAATTTGCATAACCAAAGAGAACAAAATTGTGAAGAAAACTGTGAAAACTCAAGTTGCAATTGTACTTGCAGTTGGAGAGAAATAGAACAAAACTTTCCACATGGCTAATTGAATAATTACAAGCGATAGCAATACAATTGGTAGCTTCTTCTCGGAAACTTCAACAATTAATATTTATCCAGAATATACAGCGTTTAATTTCTTGATAGGCACAAATCTCAAAGGATTAAACTATGCAGCAAAAGAATAAATTGATTGTATATTCTAACAAAAGTGTGAAGTTTTGCAAGTTCGAAAACTCGTGAATCAAATATATTAAAGCATTATTCGAATAAATTATAATTTAAATTTGATTATTCCAAATCCTTTGCAAAAACTGAATTTATATCTTAAAAATGTATTTAACAATAATATAATTAGAGAATCTTTAATCTTCCAACAAGAGCATACGCTGTTCGTTTTCTTTCACAAATGCTGAGCCAATTTCTGTAAGCTTGCAACGTGCAACAGGGCCACAGGCTTGCAACTAACTCGGCACTCCACAAACTATTGCCACGCTGAATTTGCAACTTGTTAGCTTCCTGGTTGGCAACGGCTCCGCTGAGATTTGCAATGCCAAAGACAATATCTCCATAAATACATATAAGCACTCTCGAGCAGAGCTGGAGTTCTTTAAATGATGTCAGTAACGAGATTTCGCCTTTTTTTTTAATTTTTCCTCTTTATTTTTACTTCTGCTAGGCAATGGGATCTGGTTTTTCCATATAAGATTTAAAGCTTGCTGTTGGCGTTTTCTTTTATTTCGGTTTTTTTTTTATTATATATTTTTGGGTCAATGGCCAATGGTTGTTTAGTTTTTTTTTTCTTCTATGTAGTTGAATAGACACGTCTTTGATTCGCTTTCTTCTGGCTACAAAATGAGCGAATTTTTGGAACTCAACAAGTTTTTCCATTTGTTGAAACTATTAATATGATTATCATTTTAATTGGCAATTATTAATATCGCTTGCCATTTGTTGTTGAATTGTGTTTTGGGCCCAGTTCATTGAACGAATCAAGAATTCCAATATCCCATTCTTCTCTTATTCCTTTGTTTGTTTTGGCTACACTCTAATGACTGTTGTCAAAGTTGATTTAATTGCCTTAACGAGAGTCGGCTCTGTTTTGTTGTGCGTGCCGCTAATGTGAATTGGATTAATTAAATTAATAATAATATGAAATGCATAAATATATTCAAATTATACTAAACTCCATCTCTTCTCCTTTTTCCTTTGCCTTTCCCAGTGGGCTATGTTTACCAGAGTGTTAAACTGTTGACATTAATGCCTAGCATGATATTGTCATGACTTCATGCCAGAGTTGAATAGAATATGTTTATATTATGGGCTTATAAAAACATAGCTGATTACGTCAGCGCGTTATCATAACTTCTATTCAGGGGATTATAGAAAGTGTGTGTGTGTGTATGTGAAAAGAGTGAGTGAAGAATGTAGTTAATTTTGATTGTATATTGAGTAATAACTTAACATTTATGTGGTCTTTGATGAAGGCATTAACTGTAATTTTTCGACTAGAATTTATGCACTAAAGATTCTTTTATACTATAATTTATAGATATGTAGTCTACTTAAATTTGTGCTATGGATTAATTTCAATAAATTTTGATTATTACATTGCTTACAACTTTAGTTCTAATCCGTTCGATTTCAACTGGATTTATTGCTCTTGCATTTTTCTACCCTCTAATATATTTATCACATCATTTAGATGAAAAACTCTATACTCTGAAAGTCTCGGAATCTTGTTTTTTTTCGCATTCCTTCTCGTAGAACTTCCGCTGATTGCACCATTAACGCCATGTTCCTAATAGTCAGCGACATTATTTCCGAGCCATTTCCACAAACACGTGCAAATTTGCATTCAAACAATCAAGCTTGCGACGACAATGACGACAACGACGACGACGGTTAAATGTTAACCCATTATGGTCCCCAGTTGTCGCTGGTCTGATCAAATTTGACGCTCATGAGATGTCAACCTTCCACATTGTCGTCGCACATTTTCCAGTCGGCTAAGTCGCAGCTTGGACAGCTGAGAAAAGTCGCATTAGATGTGTTTATAGCGATATCATAATGAGGCAGCAATGTTACACACTGCACTAGAATTAAATCGGTTTACTTAACTCAGTCATGAAGTATGTCAAGTGTCAATTGTTAATAGACACAAAAAAAAATAATACAATGTTAAACAGAAAACGGAGCTAAATAAATTTCGGAAAGATTCTAAAGATTCTATAAATTGAGCTGGAAACCAAATATAAATGAAACATAGTTAAAGTAGTTTTGTATTTATGTGAAAAGCCTTTAAAATAACCAGAATATCTAATAACTTTATTTTGAAGGGTATGCAAATGCGGCTATCGGCTATCATGAAGAGCTTTCCACGCTCGTTGTTTTTGTCCCTCCCCATATTTTATGATAATTCTTTTTTTTATTTTTAATGATGTCAGCGCATTAGATCCTCGATAAAAAGATAGTGAAATAGCAAACATAAAAAGCTATAGTATCTGTAATTATTGAGCACATCAATCAAATGAATGGCGTGAAAATGCTCACCTTAATTGGAACGCAACTTCAATGCGAGAGTACTTAAGATAGGTAGAAGAAAACCAGTTTAAGTACCAAAGCTCATCAAATTCAACACTCAACTCATCTCTTGATTTGTCACTTCACTTCACAGCACTTTGGTCGTCACAATCCATTCCATCTTTTACACCCCATCAGTACGATGTATGTTTGTTTGTATTTTTTTTTTGTACTCGTTTTCATTTTCTATATGTTTCGTTTGTCGGCAAAGTTTTTTTTTTTTGATATCATGAGCAGAGGTTAACGCTGGTGAGCAATACGGGGAGTAGAAGAGGGGTCCTACAAGTGTCACAGCATAAAAGTAGAATCCACTGAGCTCTCATCATGTCCAAGTCAAACACTTGAGTGTGAGAATGTTGAATGTGTCTGGACACGGAACCTTCTGCCCTGCCAAACAGTTCCAACTCCCATTTGCCCCTGTACCCTGTACCCTGTACCCTGTACGCTGTACCCTGTCCTCTGTACCCTGTTCCCTGTACCCTTCCCACTATTCCTGTCACTCTGCTGTGTCATTCACACTAAGGCGGCGACTTTTTGGATTCAGTCGGTCGGTCAACGACAACTTTTCCGTCGTGTGTTGCGAGTTTTTAGCAAACTCATTTATGTAGTTTTCGCTACTTGTTTACTTAAAGTTCAAGTCGAGTGTTGTTTTTACAAATTGTTAGCCATGGCTCTATGACTGTCTGTGGCAGTGTGTATGTGTATCTGTGTATGTGTGTGTGTCTGTGTATGTGTTTACTGTGTGTTACCTAAAAACGGAACAGACACCAGACAGGAATTTGTTGCCGCAGCCGACAGTCAGTGTCACCATTATTTCTCTTCCTCTTTTTTTTGGTGGGATTTTGATGTTGACCTTAGTTTTTGTTCTCGTTTCTCATATTTTTTTTGGGTTGTGGAGTTTTGTAATTAAAGTTAAAGGAAATGCTTTGTATGTATATTATAAAGGAACTAACTTTTTATTTATAAAGATAATATTAAATTTGAAGTATAATTGCAGTATCTGGAGTTGATGTTGCCAACTGGATATGAACTTAGTATTTTAAAACATTTTCTAAAGTTTTTAATATTATGACGTTAGTAAATAAATTTATTGTTACAATCTGGAAAGCTTCTAAACACAGTTTAGCAGAACTTTGACGGGTAAACGAGTATATAGAAGGTTATTACTTTTGCGTGCTGCCAACTTGATTTAGAAATATCAGATTTAAATCTAACAGATTTCAAGTGTTTTCCTTTTTACTCTTTGGAACTTGCTTAGTAAATATTAAATTGTGGCATATGTTCTTTTTTAGATATTCTTTTGGCCTACCATCGATTAGAAATAAACTGAGAAAAGACTCAACCCTTATCATTTGATTATCATTTAATTTTCCGCCTTTCAGATTCATTTGCCGTCGTCTCGTCTTCACAAATTTACTCTCTAATGCACTGCTCTAATTTGTTCTTCTTATTTTTTTTTTTGCAAAATCATATTAAATACAATTACAAAACTATTAGAAGCAAATCTCAGGCTCCGGTAGAGTCGAGTCAAGCAGTGAGTTTGTCATTCTGTCACTTTGTCAGCGTCACGCAGCTGGCGAATGACATTTTACCAAATCTCAACCGACCAGACCAGGCTTCGTTCCCATTCCCTTCCCTCTGTTGCGTTCACTGTGCTAACTTCACTGTGTTCCCCATTAAGCTGGTCATCAGACGTTACAAATTAATTACATTCGCAGTTTCTGTTCTGTTCCGGGTTCCGTACGCTCCATTAAAACTAAAAAATGCAATTACATATAACGCCTGGGGGTATGCAATGGAGCAGCAGCTAAGGGAATGGGAGAATCAGAAGGTTGTGGGGAGGTTTAGGATGTTGTGGAGGGTAAAAACGACGGCGTCAGCGTCAGCCTTGCGCTTAATTTGCCGCCCAGCTATTGGAGCTGGGCGTGGCATTGGCTTTGGCCAACAACAAATTGAGGGAAAGCAGGCGCGGTAAGCGATAGAGAGAGAGAGAGAGAGTGTGTGTGTGTGTGTGGGAACATAACCACCAACTGTGGGGATAATTCGGCTAACAAAATGGCAATGAGATTTTGCGACACATTTTTAATTTCATTTTCTTCCTTTCGGAGGGAGATGAAATGACGGGACTTTTTGGCGTCGAAAATGGCAATTAAAATGATATGAGACTAGAAGGGAAAGGGCACGGAAAACTATGATATATGAAGCAATATATAGTGAATAACTTTAAAAGGAATAAAGAAAGAGAAATGTAAGTGTTAAAGCTTAAACAACTACTTAAAATATCATTGAACTGACTTTGTAAATAAACTACTAGATAAATCGAAATAAAGAGATGGATATCGATATATGTAGATAATTTGTATGACATTATCACAATCTGCTCTACTTTTCAACTCATAAATATTACTGAATTTATTGTTATAAAGTATCCTATCATCAGCTACGCTACGCTTGTTGTTTAATTTAATAAAGGTGAAAACATTTTTGCCCTCGAACCTGGTCATGGCCCTTCCTTTGACACGTATTGTGACACCTCTAGCAATGTCTTATCCAACATCTTCAACTCAGCTGCAATTGCAACCAACTGCAAATTGAAAGAAAATAACTGGTCCTGTCGCTGGGACGGGAGTCTTAACTTCCATTTTCCTGCCTTGTTGTGCAAGTTGTCCTTTTGATGATTCTCTTTGGCCTGCAGATAAGACAAACTGACAGCGTCCACGGTGATGCCGACAAAGTAACGACTCCTGTGGCCTGTCTCGACCCAAAACCTCCTCCTCCTTCTCCTTAAATACCCCTTTCCTCTCGCTCTATCGCCCGCCTGTTGCTCTGGCTCTATACGCTGCTGCGGGTCGCTCTTGTATGCGAGTTTATCTTTTGGAGTTTATTATCATTACGCTGCCATATGGCAAAATATTCAGCCACAGGCTGTGCGTGGCGGGGGGAAAGCAAAGAGGGCAAGGGGCTGACGTCAGCCATGTCAGGCAGGCGCCAGAATTGTTGCGATACGTATACGTCCTGTCAGTTGTTCTACACTTGAAGAAAAACATAGTGGAAAATGGATGGCAAATTAAGTAGTTTATAAATAAGAAGTAACTCAAGGCAATTCGAATGAACTAAACATGGATTTAATTTTATATCGCAGTAGCAAATTCTGTGGAAATGTCTAAATGTCGAATCAGAAATTCGTTTATTGTGCACAATTCATATGAGTTTTTTGTTGAGTGTATTGCCTATCTATCTATCACCATTTGTGTGGGAGGCAAGTACCGTCATCATCTCATTCGCGTTGTCATTCTCATCATCACCAACATCACCATCATCATCATCATCAGCATCATCACCAACATCATCATCATCATCATTATCATCATCAACACAACAAACAACAACAACTACGCTATCTGCATAAGTGCTGGGTCGCAGGGCCGGGTTAACTGGCAACTCACATTTTGCGCGTTTTTAATAGTTTCAAGTGTGTGAGAAAAAGAGATGGTGAGATGGTTGTAGAGCAGCAGGGTTGCCATGTTCTGCACATTTTCTAAAACGTTTTTCTGTGAAAATGTGGCGCAAATTTCTCCCCGTTTGCTTCTTACTCACCCCATTCAATCCTTAACTATCTTTCTCTTTTTAACGCGTGTGTTTTCTAATGCGTCATAAAGTATGCAATGTTATTTTGCGCTTGATGAATTTTTCCACGTTGTACAGTTTATGTTGTTTCTCATGTTGTTGTTGTTGTTGTTATTGTTGCCCCTGTAGCTTTTAGCGTGTGTGTAGGAATAAATTCTGTAGTGTAAAGTGACTTTTGCCCCCCCCCCCCCCATCGAAAAGTGAATTAATTTGCATCGCTATTTTGTGGCAACTTTCTCTCTCTTTGAGTCGAACTTTATAAAGTGCTGATCTGGCTTTTAAATTAGTCTCAAAATGCAGTTAGCTCTTTTGTAAATGTTACCAGCGGTGGCTTATTAACATACATATCTTCTTAATGTCTAAACAGTCGTGTGTTTTATGATTTAACATAATTAGCATTGTCGGTGTGTAACTAAACTGTTTTAAGCAGGAATTGGTATAATCACTGCGGACGGCAGTCCGCGCTAGTGACGAAAGCAGACCCCAAAAACTCACACGTAGTGAAGTTTGCTGGGCTGCAGGCCACTAGCTATATATACACGCAATATTGGATATAGAGATCGGCTGAACCGATCGCAATGTGTTATATATCATTCGAAAGGTAATTCCGGTGGTTTTAATATGACATACTATAATCTCCGATCTGTCAGATATTTTTCGAGATATAGCCGTTTGCATATCTTTGTCAAACTTTGCACGTTTGAATGTGGAGCTTCAGTTGGAGCATAAAGCCCCAATTTTGAAATTTAGATAGTTGTTAGAGTTGAATACGCGTCGAACGGTACTTCATTCACCCAAATCGGACTATCCATTCCAAAGATATTGGAATTTTAAAATTTTGATGACGTCATCGAGCTGAGATGAAAATCTTGTGTGTTGGTTTGTCTGGACCAATCTTTGAGATATCGGAATGAATTTTCTTGAGCGTATTACTTCCAAAAAGCTTAGAAACGTTTGTTCCACAACTTTTTTGAAAAACCGCTAGTTTGGCGGGAAAAAGCTAGAATAGTTGAAAATTCAGTTGAAAACTGCGGCCAAACCATAGACCCTATGAAAATTTTTTTTACATCACTCGAAAGGTTATCAAAATAGCTTTAATATAAGTCCAAACTAATTCTCTAAGATTATTACATGATGTAAAAATTACATAATTAATTTTTTTTTTTTACTTTTTGTGAATTTGCAAAAAATTGAGTCCTTAAGTTTGTATTTTTGATTAGTTATTCTAAAGCGTGGAGACATTGCGCAAATTTTGATATATAACACTTATCAGGCAAAATTCGGGTTGACAAAATATAGCGTTTTCAGATTGGTGCCGTAAAAAAATCCTGTCGAGTTATCAGCTGTTAGATTGGAGCTGGTGGGCCCGGTAGTTCCTATTGAGAGAAAAATTTAATGCTATATGATGCCAATGTTAACTACGGATCGATTGGTACCTCAATAATCCAAATCCGTTAACTCGTTTGAAAGTTATTATAATATTAAGTCGTATATTACAGTATCAAAATTTTATGTGAATTTTAGTGTGTTTGCATATTTATGCAATTAATAAGAAAACGGCGCCTACGATTTTGGTATATTTTCAATATATCATAGCTAATGAAATTATGCAACTTTTGGTATATAGGTCATATCTGGGATAATTCGTTTTGCCAAGATATTACATTTTCAATCTACACATATTTTCCTATGTGAGTTTTTAGAAAAACTGCAACGGTGAGACATGCAAGAACTATCGCGGCCTTGTAAACATAATTGCAATTTAGAGCATTCAACGAAGCTGCTTCGTTGGCTCAGTGGTTAGAGTGTCTGACTCTCACGCGGACTTTTGCGGTTCGAATCCAGTTAGCGGCTTCAAGTTTATTTTAATTTTATAATATTTGTAGCAGTTAATTTTTTTTTTTTTTAAATTGCAATCGATTTATCATATCCCAAATAATTCATATTTGTAACTTTTTCATCTTAACAACAGAATGGAGCAGAGGAACATGTAAGGAAATTTACAGCTATGCAAACAAAGCGGCAATTTAGCAGGGGACTTGGTAAATAGCTCGTTGGATTTTTCTTAGTGTCAGAACAGCAGCGACGAGAGAAAAATGTAATGTCAATTACAGTTCTTTAAACAAAGTTGCAATTTAGGACGCGCCTGGCGGTAGGCTCGTTGGCTTAATGGTTGATGGGTTCGACCTACATGCGAGAGGTCCCGGGTTCGAACTCTGGGATATTCTGTCGTTTTGCTTTTTTAAATTTTCACCATTTTAATTTGAATTTAATTTTTAAATTTGATTGGAAACTATTTATGCAAATATGTGAATAGTACTTATTTAAACATTAAGTCAAGCCACTCTGAGATGGGATGAAAAATCTTGTATTCTTGAAAATTTATGCAATTTATTAAAAATGGCGCCCATGCATTTTTATCAATTTTTAATATATGTATTACATCAATTGAAATTCAATATAATACAAACATTGAAATTCTACAAATGTTTGTACATGTATAACCTTTTCTCGGGAATAATTCTTTTAAATTCTCTTTAATTGGAATTCCAAAAATCTCTGATATCCCCCCAAAAAAAACCTCTACACGAGGTAAAAATCTAGTGACGAAAGCATATTCACGCCCTAAAATTACTGATATCAAATTTTGTGACGAACAATAATTATTATAATATATAAACTATTCTAATATAAAAATTAGTTTGGCATTCGGCACTGCGCAGAAAGGTTTTTTAATTACACAAATGCTGCACCTTTTTGCGCAATGTGCGGAATGCCAAACTAATTTTTATATTAGAATAGTTTATATATTATAATAATTATTGTTCGTCACAAAATTTGATATCAGTAATTTTAGGGCGTGAATATGCTTTCGTCACTAGATTTTTACCTCGTGTAGAGGTTTTTTTTGGGGGGATTGTATATTGCTAAGAAACTGAGATTACATTTCCAAAAAGGTTGCTGGGTTTATTCTTAAGAGATATATTATATTTCAAAGAAGAAATTGTGTTTTATATACAGCTAACTAAATTGAGCAACATCTCGGTGTAACTATATGTTTTCCATCTCTTTTTTTGACTTTATATTACGGTTGCTATCTCTGTTTTCTTGGTCTTCCCAGAGTATTGCAATCTGCAACGTTTTTCTGTCCTCAAGACTATAAATTGCTGATTGAATTTCTTTCTTTAATAGCTACTAATAGTTTCAATGGCAAACCAAAACAATCCACTGCTAAACTCGTTCTCAAACTTCACAATCTTCGAGTCTAGTTAATGTCATGTCTGGTGCTACGTGTCACTTGCTCTAGCCACAAAAACAACAAGGGGTGACAATTTGCCAAAAACAAGAAGAAAATGGGAAAAAAAGAAGAAGCAAAAAGTCGAAAATAAAGTCTTGTTTAATGGCGCACAAAACACGATGTAAAGAAAAAAATAGTAAAGTGCAAGGCGAGAAACCAAAGTAAAGCCAAAAGCACAGCATAAAAAAAGAGTTTTGTCAGCATGGGGGGGGGGGTGTGAAAAGCGGGGGGGGGTGGGTGATGAGGCTGAGGCGAATGCAAAGTTATTTGATTAAGTCACTTACAAGCATCCTTTTGCCAGAACGCAACGAAAGTAATGCCACTCAGGATGGCCAATGCCATGTAATATTGACATATTGAACAAACGTGCGCGACACACACACACACACACACACTAAGTGCAAGCCAAAAGCTTACTGGTAGACAAGCGATGGAAACAGAACCTCGAACCGAGTCAGAGTAACAGACAGTCAGGCAGGGCCAGGACTTAAAGGACTAAATTCATATTAAAAGTACGCGCAGACATGACAGCGGCAAAAGCCCACGACGTCCCCATTCCTCTCTCCCCCCCTCAACGAAATGGTAGCCCAACAAAGTGAAGCTACAAAAACCGACGGACAAAACCAAAAACTGAACCCAAACTCAAACCGAACACCCGAACCCGAACCTGAACCTGAATACCAACTCAAACCTAGTCTAGCCGCATGACTGCAAGTGCAAAAATTCTAAAATATATTGCGAATAGCAGCAGAAGCAGAAGGAGTTTCTTCATAGACGCACGTACAACGAGAAGTGGCGCCACCTCGACCCTTTTGCAACTCGTGTACCCCCTGTAACCCCCTATACCCATTGGCTGCACCCCCGCATACTCAGTGCCCTCTTCCCATCGGGCTCTATGTTGTGTGGCAAGTAACCAACGTCGAGACACATTTTCTAATAATGTTTCAGCGTCACGTATTAATGCGTTTGTTTGTATCTTCATTTTACCCGCTGGCATTTTAATGTATTTATTTTTCTTTTTTTTCTGTTTGCTCCTCACTATCTCTCTTGCTTTTCTCCGCAAAGAGAGCAACCTTTGCTCTAGGGGAATGGGTTCGTTTTCCTCTAGGGAAGTTTGTCATGTTTGTGCATGCGACACACTCGCCGGGATAATAATGAAGTACGTTTACGTGTAAACTCTATCCTAATATGTATGCTAAAAGCTTTGAACAGACTTCCCCCACCTAAACCACCCCACTCTAAATCTTTTTTTCTGCTTCTTTTTCATCTGCGTTGTCTATTTTAGGTGTGACATGTGGTTGTGGGGGCAATTGGGGTAGTTTGGATACTATCTGTAGTAGTAGTTAGAATTAATTAGCCCTTGTAGCTTTAATTGAGTGTTAATTTGGCGAATGCTGTGAAAATGCTTGATAAGAGCGTATACATGATAAAATTGTTCTAGAACGTAATCCTGTCAAAACTTTAATTAACTATAAATAATTGATATATTGAAGATACGTTAACAAATAAAAATGTCGCTAATAATACAACAAATTATAATTCAATTTTTAAATGAAAATATATGGTAATCGGATGGACACGTCCGCTCTGCATTTTATGCAATTCAAACTTACTACTGACGTAGAAATAGCACACACAGTTTGGTAACGGAAACTAAAGCAACACACACGCATTTTTATTTCTATTTTGCTCCCTTCGAATTCTCAACTGGTTCTAGCGACGCAAGATATATTCTAAGCTTTGTGCTTGTTGTTTAATGGTACTGATGATGAAGACTGGCATTTCCTGAAATAGCCAAGACTAGCTCATTGTTTTTGATTAGCAAGTATTTTGTGTTTTGTTGTATATTGTTTTATTTAATTTAATTTTTTATTTAATTTAAAAAATACCTGAATTAAATGTAAATTACTTTTGTTTTTTGCTGAGAAATAATCGCTTTGCTGGCATCCTAATGTTTGCTCTTCATTATCTTTTTAAAGTTTACTTCTCTCGTTCTTTGCTTTAGATATCATTGCATTCTTCCTTATGCAACATTTGCAAATCTTTAACTGGCAATTAAGTTGGTAGTAAAGTAATACTATTATTCGTAATATAAGAGGAACTCTTAGAGATTTACCAACACACACACACACACAATATCTATTTGACTTGCTCTGCATCTGCGCTTCTGAGCACTTAAATCAAGCATAGAAATGCTTACGGCTTGTTTACTTAACTGCTGCTCCTTTTTTAGCACTTGTTTAACCATTCATACATGGTCTGACCCACTTAACTGAGTCACCAGAGAGAGATATAGAGGCAGAGAGGGAATGAGAGTAAACAGCATATTTTCCAAAAATATTCACTGCCTACTTTTCGGCATCTAATCACGAACACAGCTCTGCAAGAGATATGTATGCCCCAGCTCAGTTTACCAATTCTATTAAAATTCTTCTGAAAAGTCACACGCAAGCAGAAAGGGATAGATAAAGAGGCAGAGAAAGAGAAAAAGAGGACAGCTAGAGACAACTACATATTAGAAAAGTATTAAATTACAACACTCCTCTGTTTGCACAATGTCCTTGCCCCAGCTGCAAGAAACAGACCGTCAGCTCAGCTTTTGGGTTGTTCTATGTCCACTATTGCCTCGATGGCTATTCCAGGCTATCCCTTTTTGTGCTGCACAGCAGCATGAAAATTATAGGTCCTATGTCCTTCGTATAGCAATGTGTGAAGTCATCGCTTTATAATCAAGTTTTCCTTTCAAGTTTCCTTTTCCTATTTCCATCCCACGCGCCTCTTCATTCCCCTTCAAATTCTCGTTCGGTCCATATGCTAGCACAAATTGTCGCCCATCTACAAGGATATGTGACTGAAACTTTGTGTGTGTGTGTGTGTGTGTGTGTGTGTGTGTTTGTATTTTACTCCTTTTGCCGTTTACTTACTGCTGACTGTCTCTCCGTGCATCTGCCATGAAAATTAAATTGACCGTAACTGCTTAAAGTTATTAAAGTCGAAAGGCAGTTGACTGTATTCCCCAGCCCATTTATACTAAGATAACATTTAGAAAAGAAATGCAAGGATTTTAGCACCAGCTTTAGTGACATCTAAGTACCCTAACACGAATGGTATATGATATAAGTGATAATACATACGTAGTAGAGAAGGCTGGGTATATATATATATATATATATTAGTTTGAATAAAATGAAACTAGTCAGTATACTCGAAAAATATATGTACTTGGATTTTTATACAATTGGGAAATAAAATTATATTGATATAGAAATTACAAACAGATTCTAGAAAAACAGAATATGTAATTTTAACTTATTTGTGATGTGTAATATGTTTAGAAACTGTTATGTGAGAAACTGAAATGTAGGGTACATCACAGTTCTTTTATGCTGAACCCCGACTCTCTTTTCCTGTATGCTGGATGAGTCAGCACATTGTGACTGATTTTCACAACAGTTTTGGGCCCATCGCTTGTGGCTTGTAATACCTAAAGGGACTTGATGGGTCCGATGGGGAGGTCAATGGTTTGTTACGACGGTCTATTTGATGACACTCGGATGACATAAGCAATGGGTAGTTTAAGCTTGTTGGCAGCTAATCAGATTGTAATATTGAATGTAAACGTACTTGAGCAAGTGTAAGGAATAATCGTAGATGCATAGATAATAATAAAAAAAAAGAAAAAAATCGAAGTCTAAACATTCTTCCCTGTTAAAGGAATCTCTTTACAGTTATCTCTTATCTTTCTATCAACATTGTCAGTCGTTGCGTGTCACTTTCACTTTTTGCTTTGTTTTTCTTCACCCGTTTTTCATAATTTTTCATTGCATACCTTTTCGGTAATACAAAATTTTCGTGCCGACTTCGTGTGCTGATTAAATCTACACACACACACACACATACACACACATACACACACACACACACACACACACACACACACACACACACACACACTCACACAAAGTGAATATTCATACTTTTCTCTGTTCATTGTGTTTTTCGTTGCTACGAGCATTCGCTCATCATTGTGAGTCGTGTTTACTTTTAATTTGGTTAAATGAGGCATAAGTGAGCAAATTTTTTAAGTGTGCTGTAATTTTTAATGAACTTTAAGACCAGCAAAAAGAAAAAATAAAACGAAAAGAAGAAGAAGAAGAATATATACATAAGTATACAAAATAATAATGAGACAGATAATCAGGAAAAATGTACAGAAGGTTTATGGTTTGCACTTTGCTTTGCTGTGGTTTTCACGCTGTTCTTTTTCTATACCCTGTAGCCAGTGTATGCAGAAGGTAGTTTTAATTCAGCATATGTAACAGACAGAAGAAAGCCTCAGTGTAGCTTTACATTACATTAATTTTCTAATTTTCTATTTAGTTTTCTCACAAACGTCTCTCATTTGTAGTCTATAATCCGCTTGCTCAATTCATTAGAACGCAGGCAGCTAATTGGGTATCTATGTACTGAGTATAGCCTAGTCGAGCACTCCTCACTTTCCGGTTTGTTCTCACTTGTTTTATATAGAACCTCTTTTGAGCTTTTGTCTTAGCTCTTTAATCCCAGTAGTTTTAGAGTGAGTTGCACTCAAGATTTGTGGCTTAAAAACTATTATAACTTTTATTATTTTCTGGGCAAATCTAACTATGTATATTTAATACTATTTAAGAGAATTTTACAGACTTTGTTAATCATTTTATTTTCAACTTTTATATATTTGCAGGTACGTGGCTTTTAATTGCTTTAAACAAAATCGTATAAAAGGTAGGGCTACTCTTGATTAAATTCTTGTGGCTGGGTTTGTACTTTTAAATTGTACTTAATTAAAAACAATGACTAACTGACTGACCTTTTTAATTAGTGCAACAATCGATCACATTACCATATTGTTGCCGAAAGAAATCTAAGAAAAATTGCAGTAATTAAAATTATGGACTTTTTAATTTGTCAATTATCGATTACACTGTCGAACATATTAATGGTGCCCTTCTGAAATTTACCACTATCCAATGTTTGTGCTGTATCGTATTTTATATGTCTATGAGTCAGACGAATTCAATTGTTTTATTTTAAATTGTATTTGTCCTGTGTTTACAATAACACAATGGTTTAGTTTCTCTTCTAGGTGTGGCAATACTTTTTTATTTCATTTACTTTTTTATATTTTAATATAACAACCCCGATTTTTATTATTCTCAACTCGTTGTTGCTGACACAATTTATTTTGTGTGTCAATTTCAATTAAATTGAAGTAAAAAGGTCTTTGATTGCTACTTGCGACTTTTCATTGTCGTATTATTGCTATTGTTGTTATTGTTTTTATTATATTATGTTATTTTGTTAGCCTTGTTTTGACAATCGATGCATTGGCTATCTTCCAGTTGGCATCATTTTTTTTTAGTGCACGTTTTGGCAACCTTAATCGCAATTGCCATTGAATCTGACAATCAGATAGCCAGGGTTGTCACCAACAGTGGTCGGTCAGAGAGTGCCTTTGTTTTTAAATACATATTTTTTCGCCTGCTAATTTCAATTTTAAGCTACATTTCACAATATTTGTGACACGAAAAAAATTAAATTGAATCGAAATAAAATTCAAAATAACTCAATTAAATGAAAGTTCAAGTTTTTTTTTGTAGTATGTAAGCCAGAGATAATTTATTTTTCTCCTGCACAATTCAATTAAAAATTGTTTTTTACACAAACTGGACAACAACGTATGAAATCAACACCAATGTTTTGTGTATAATTAAGTTTGTTTTACAATAAAAATGTGTTTTAGTGATTGACTAGAAGATGCCCTGTTTAGGGTTAAATAAATCAACTTTATGCATAGTATACAAAGTACAAGCTGTGATATAAATTAGGAGTAGATAAAAGAAAATGCTATGTAATATAAGGACTTATTATCTTTGTTTTTTAGTTTACGTTCGGGTTTTTCAATTTAACCGTCAGTTAACGGTCGCAAATGGCAATTAACTTTCAACGACCAAGACACCAAAATACACAAATAGTATGCGAATAAGTAAGATGACAATGGCTCAGTTGGATTGGGATTGGATTGCCATTGGGGGAAATTGAAAGAGCGGGGCGAACCGGTGTCCAACAGTCAACAGTCGACAATCAAATTCAAATTGATTTTTAATTAATTTTCGTCACATTTTTCTGAACTCTGAAATGAATGAGAATTGCTGGCAATTGCTGGTGGCCTTTCCCCGTTGTCGTTGTCGTCGTTGTCGTTATTGCTGGCGATTGATTTGATTGAACTAAATGACTTTCTGTGTGGGCGGCACTAGAAGTGGGCGTGTGAGGTTGTGTTGTCAACTATTATAAATTCAATTTATATACGTGATAGATGATCTACGGAAGGAAAATACCACAAAAAAAAAATTGTCGTGTAGCTGCGTTTGTTCTATCGAAATTGTTAAGTTTAATGGAAAATTAAAGGGGATAAGAGGTGAAGTGATTGGGAAACGAGGGTTAAATATGTGTGTGTGTGTCAATTAAAGCAATTGAACAGATAAAGGACAATGGATTAATAGATAACAGTTTAATTATTAGTAAATTGTATTTGAACTGGTGGAAAAGTCAAAAGAGGAATACAAACCATCTAAAAGTCGTTAGTCGATTATGAATTTAATATTGTAATAAAATTTAACAATAGTATTCTACGTACATATTATCTACACTTGACACTTGATCTGGGCAACTAGGAATATAATAGGATAGAGAATAAAGTGTGTTTATTTATGTAATGTAATGTAAGTAATGTTTATTTATTTATGTTGTTTATTTAGATTAAACTAAATTACGTATGCTTAAATAAAAAGACAATTAAAAATGAATAGACTAAATGGAAAAATTTAAGTTGAAATATAATATCAACAAATTTAAATTAAAATTTTAAATTTTAGTAAACATAAACTACATTCGAATTGTGCATTGGGCCCATTTCAATCTCCATAACTTAATCACATAAAATTTCAATAGAACTAAATAAATACAATCGCATTCAATTTCGAATGAGTATTTTGTATATATATATATATATATACATATATCATATGTATAAAAAATAGCTTGACGCAACGTGTATGACAGCATCATTGAAGAGGCTGACAACCCTAGCACATCTACTACGCTTACAGTGTCACACTAAACACACACACACAGTGTGGCCCAAGCACTTGAAACTTCATTACATCATGTCTGGCTGGGCACTTCACAGCTATTCCTGCAATTGCGAATTGAAATTGATAAAAAAATAAAAAATTAGTACTGCTAAAGCATGTTATCGATAAAAGTCGATAATATTCAGCAAGCAAGCACAGTGCTTACATGATATTTATAGTCATGTTATTTAAAATAAATGAGTTGACAACAAATTGACTAAGACATGTACTAATTTTAATTAGTCCTCCCAGCTAATTGCCCAAATAAACTAAGAGGAAAACAGCGCGCAGGAGATAGGCGCGTGGAAGGAGGGGGGGGGGGGTTACCCTACGGGGGGAAGACAGCAGCTTAAGCTGCATGTTAGAGCGCCACTAACGAGCGAAGTTGCCTCGAGATTAACATCTTGACGATCGTTGCGTTACAAGCGCTGCCACTGCCGCTGCCGCTGCTCTGCTTTGCTTACTGCTCTCTCTCTTTCTATCTCTCTCTCTCTCTTGCTTGCCCCAAACAGAGTCAAACTTGTTGTGCAGTTAGGCAGGTCGTGGCCGGCTCTGAAAAATTTTAGGCCACGCGCACATACAAACTATACTTACATGTATTTGAGAACGATTGCGATGAACGTTGCCTCGTCGCGTGCGGTGAACGAACTCCAAGCTGTTTGACGGGAACACATTCGCACAGTTGTTAGAGCGAGACGGCAGCTTACGGGTGCGGTTAGCTCTTGTCGCTCTAAGCTTGACTTGCAGCTTTTTTGAATGTCATTGTCGAGGTGAAGTGTGGTGAACTAAGGTTTGGTGAGGTGTGTCGTGTTGTGGTGAGAGTGCTCGCTCATTCGTTCTCTTTTCTTATGTTTTGCCTTTGTGTTGTCTTAGTTTGCATAAGCATCGTTGGCGGCTTTAGCATGTTATTATTGTAGTTGTTGTTGTTGCTGCTGCTGTTGCTGCTGCTGGTTTGTTAGTTGCTTGTGTGCTAATTTCTCATGTGATTGCCGAGCATTGAACTTGTGCGCTAAAAACAAAGCACAGACACACAAGAAGAGCAGCAGCTTTAATTGTTGTTGCTATGTTGCCGCAACATGTTTATGGCAACTTGTTGAACGGCATGGCTTGGTTGAGTCAGGGTTGCCATTTCAGCTATTTTAGAGCTAGACTTAGCTATTTTGTATTGGGAAAAGTTGGAAAATTAAAAGAAATGCTATTAGCTACAAATCTGAATATTAAAAAAAACTACTACTACTACTACTACTTTCTTTTCAATATATGTACTTAAGAAAATCAATATATTCTCCGTCGGTTATTTAAGATATTCGATTATTTAAATGCAGGAGATATTGAGGAAACAAGATTGTGCTACGGCGAAATCCATTGTTATATGCTGTGCCCATTAAAAATAGCCAAAAACGGGTATAATGAATTTGTGTGAATGTATGTAACAGGCAGAAGGAGGCATCTCCGACCCTATAAAGTATATATATTCTGAATCAGTATGAATAGCCGAGTCGATTGACACCTGTCTATCCGTCCGTTCGTCTGTCCGTCCGTCCGTCTGTCCGTCCGTCCGTCTGTATGAACGCGTGGATCTCAGCAACTATAAGAGCTAGAGACTTCAAATTTGAAATGTAGGTTTCTGAATATCATACGCAGATCAAGTTTATTTTCAATTTTCGATACAAAGTGACGTTGGTCTTAAAACTAGAAAAAATCACCATAAAATAAGCAATGTTAAAGCTAGAGACTTGAGATTTGGCAACCATGATAAAAAGCTTAGGCTTAATGTGTACTGAAAATTTCATCGCGATGACACGCCCGTTTTCCCCACAATTGGAAAAAGCTGATAATAAGAGCAGTTTTATAGTTGGTTTTCTCGAAATACTTTCGTTTTAGGACCTGCACAGGGTATCCTACTGTCGCGCACGCTCGACTGATCGGATTGTTTTAATTCTTGCATATTGAGAAAAACATGAAGCAGGAATTTTAAATTATGCGCCTCTTTGCGTTAAATATTATAACTGATATTAATTTTGTAGCTTTTATTTTTGAATGAATTCGCTTTTTAAGCCGTTGAAATTCCGGCAGCACTGCTTGATTTGTCTTGGCCTGCTCTATTACCGTTAGAAGTGAGTGAACTTTCAGAACATGACCACATTTGTTCACATTGTTATGCGGTCTTCTTGTCGCTGCTGTTGTTGTTGTTGTTGCTCTAGCTGATGGTTTTCCATCATGTTGCGCACACAGACAATTTTCCAGCTTATGAGATTGAAAGAGCAGTAAGAACAGCAGAGCAAAAGCAAAAGCAACAGCCTCCTTCAATTTCATGTTCTCGTGCATGAAATCATCTTCAATGTTGTTGTTGTTGCTCTTGATATGATTGTTGTTGTAATCTGCCTTCTTTTGACACTCCTCTCTGATATGTATGGACTATGGAAGCTGACCAAGAACCGAACCAAAGCTTAATATGTAATTTAACGCCTTGTTGTTGTTGTTGTGTTTCGTGCCTTATAAGGTTTTCGTTATTTTTTTCGCTTTGTTCTTCTTTCGTTTCACGGTCTCGTTTTAGTTTCAAGTTTTTTTTTTTTTTTTTTAGTTCTCAACTTAATTTGTTTAGTCACACTTTGTTGCAGAAGTCAACAAACTCCGCATGGGTTCAACGTTACCTAATAATAATCATACCATCAACAACCGACAGCGTCAACGTGTTATATTTATTATATTTTATAATCTTTTTCTGTTTTATTTGTTTATCATCATTAAAATGTTTACAAGGCGTGCAGAACATCTCCTCTTTTTTTTTAGTTATTAATGGATTTATGAAGTTAATTATGAGTTAGCGAGAACATTTTTTGGCATCTTTGAGAAGAGTATTGTAGTATTGTGTAATAGAAAATTTGAATTAGTGCTAATGAGAGACTAGAACAGTTTTGTAGCATACTTAAATCAGCGTTAATTGATGGAAGTATAGAAGTCTTTTTAGCCAAAATAGTGGTAGTATATTTGTGTGAATTTTAGCAAGAGGAAAGTTGGAGAAAGGTATCAAAAGAAAATGTTATATGGATTAAAGATTAAAGACTTTAGAAATAAAAAACTTGATCGCACGTAATGACAGTAAGTGATATTCTAAAGATATACATATGTTAAATTTATATGTATATTATAGAACTTATTTATTGTCTAGTTACACTTTTAATAAGTGACTAATTGCCTGCCTTTTATGCGCTTTTCTCATCAAATATCTGTTTGTCCAGCTTTACAACTTTTATAAACTGTAATAGTTTTGCCAACCTGTTAACTTTTAGCAACATTTGGCAACAAGAAGAGCAAACACTTATATGCTCAGAAACACACACACACACACACACACATACATACATAATATGCGCAACATATGCGACTTGTTGGTAGAGTCGCCGCCGCATTCATCCAGAACCACAAACTCATGCCTAAATTGCAAGAGATATTCTACAAAAGATAACTGCGCTTTTCTCCGCCCAAAAACTGGCAATGCCGTACGAACATAGTTGACGGTATAAGAGTGTCAAAAGACTCTATACACTGGGCGCAACAGTTTTCTCACGCTCTCTCTCTCTCTGCCACACGCTGTTTTGGTGTTTTTTTTGGGGTGTGCTCGACTCCACAGAACATCAACAACAAGTGTTTTTCGTATGCGTTGAGTAAAGTCTACACAGTTGAATCACTCTCTCTCTCTCTCTCTTCCTCTCACTCTCATTCGTTCTCTTCTACTCAGCAGTGCGGCACAGTGGTGCAAAATAAATGATTGTATGTGACATGTTTCGTTAAGAAAACGTAGATAGAATAGATTTTATAAGTGAAACGTGTTGTTTGCAATAGTATTTGTAGTCCTAGAATCTATCTACCATTTTCGTATCCGCTCGCTTTTTGTGCAACTTGTGACCACTGTGTTTCGTGTGACGTTACATTCGTTCAGCAACGAACGAACCTCTCCCCATTTGTCGTCGTTTATTCGTTCGTTCGTTCGTTCGTTCGGCTGTCGGTTGTCGGCTGTCTTCAGTCGGTTTCTTTTTTTTTGCCTCGGCACAGTTCGTATCGCAGACTAAAAATCAGTTCGCCATGGAACTTTGAACACTGCGGTTCGTTTTCCCGTTTCCGTTTCGTACTCTTGTAACATCCGTTAAACGTATCATAGCGTAATTATCGTGAAACTCCATTGGAAATCATCGTGTTTACACTATTAATATTATCATTATTATTATTATTATTTAAAGTATTACTATTATTGTGCAATAAATGCAAAATATGTGAAATTTTTGAATTGGTTTAAAAACCAGAATGTGCAATAATAATTTATGTACAATATATATATGCAATTGTAGTGCCTAAGAGAGTTGCCCAAAATCAAACAACAATAAGTGAAATTTAATAACAAGAAGAAAAAGAAAAAGAAAAATTAATTGAAAATATAAATAAGAGATATGCTCGCGGTGCGTGTCATTTAATTGATTTTAAGGATTTTCCCCAATGCAAAGTAAATTGAAAACATTGTCAACATCAACGTCATCGTCATCGTCATCGTTACCGTCGTCGCAGTTGTCGTCGTGTGAGGATTAATGCTACAGATTATATGTATATATATATACAGATATATATATAAAGAGCATACCGGTGTCATCATCTGGAACACCTCACATATCGCTCTTGTGGCCTGTGTGGCACGTTTGACGAATGCGGCTTAAAATTTAATTGAAACGCGTGTCTAAAACCGAAAACAGAGCACCGAGAACCGTAAACCGTAAACCCAAAATCCAAAACCTACACCAAAACTCCAAACAACAAATACGAAATTAAATTTCGCAACAATTCACAAAATCTGAATCAACAGTTCAACGAGTTATATATACATATATATAGCTCAGAAATCAAAAACCAAAGTTCCAACTTATCTTTCTTCAACTTAAAGTTGATATAAAGAAAATAATAAAACAACATAAAAATATATAATATTTATACGGGCATACGCTTATCTTTTGCCGCCCGGATAAAGAGTGTGAGCCACAACAACTTCAGAAATATAATATTCACAACCACATTAACAAACAGTGATAAAATTAACAACAAAATGGTGGTTTTAGAAACTGCCAGCGCCCTTTTGGGCGGGCCTTACGCCCAGGGCGCTCCCGCCCTTAAAATGGTGCAAAAACGTTACATTGGATTACATCAATGGCTGGGACCAATACGCAAAGAGCTAAAGGAGCATATTGTAAGTGAATTGCAACTCGATTTGATATCCTTATCAATATGATTTTAATGAGTCATGAAAAATGAACAATTTCCTACGATAAGAAGAAATACATTCCAGAGCTAAGGGCCATAGTCCCCTATGGTTCTGAAAATAGCATATTGCTAACTAGTTTAAAATGTTAGTAAGTGGTACTGTGAGTTTGCTATTTGTTTAGTGGTTTTTCTGTAAACTTTTGTTGAACTATGATTATTTGGAAAGCGTCTTAAATGCTGTGCGAATTTCAACAGGTTCTCAACTAAACTTGTTGATCCCTAATAGCAAATAATTGTAAATGTGTGAAGTCGGTAAATCCGATTCTTGGTAATCAGAGCTGGGCGTGGATTTCTCTGATACACTTTTATTGAGTTGAATAAATAGGTATAACTTGTATACATTTGATAGATTCATACTAAAACACCATAGTTATACCATAAACACTTTAAAGTTTACTAGTAGACATTAACGTTTATACTACGATAAAAGCTCTTTCTTCTAGAGCAATAAATTATGTTCGAAATTCCATTAAAGGTATAAAAACTGGTCTCAGTAATTCAATATATTATCTTTACTACAACTTAAATTACCACTATAAAATGAAGTGCCAAATTCTATTTTCTTACTTATTTTTCTTTCTTTCTCAATTATAATGGCAATTTTCAATTTCTATTCATACTATTTATTTTTTCTTTTGATACACCTGGTTGGTCTTTTAGTTTTATGGTATAAGTATTTCTAATTATTTCCGTTCATTGTTGTTGTTGTTATTTTACTTGTCACACTCTCCTTCATCTTCCCCTGCTTATTCTGAATTCATGCTCCACACAATTTTGTTGTCCATTTCAATTTCGTTTTTCAAACATTTTCACATTGATTGCGTGTGCTTTTGTTTGTCTCATCTGTTGTGTTTATTTTTTTGTTATTGTTGTTAGTTTGCATTGATTGATTGACAATTTGATTGATTATATGCCAAAATCCCTTTTATACGCTCCCCCATATACCATACATATATATCCAGCTGTAATTGTTGCACACTTTCTGCACACTTTTTCGATTATAAACAAAAAGAAAACTAAAACTAAAACTGAAACTGAAACTGAACCTGAAGCTTGTTGCAATTGGAAAAAGGTAGATCATGCTAGGTAGCATGGAGGGAGGGAGATGGGGCAGGTTAAGCATTTGGCGTAGTATTATGTGTAGGTTCCCCAATGTCTGGTCAAGACTAATGAGCACACATTACTCATTTTTAGCTAAGGAGGGTTGCCTCGCCTGGCCTCTCTGTTCTGGCTGTGGATGCCACAGAATTGGCAGCAACAGAGCCACAACTAGCAAGCAAAATCCAACCAATACCACTGGATGCCCAGCGGCTGCTTGCTTATTAGAAGAGTTACGATTTTAGCCAGGACTAAAGGTAAAGGAGTAGAATCGGGAATATAAAGAGGAGTAGTGGTAGTTTATTATGGCAGGTAGATAGAGTAGAGTATCTTTAGGCTTGTGGCAGCGGGCCTAATTAATGTGTGTGCAGTAAATTTATGACTAGCGGCTTAAGCAGCTTATGAATTATGCTTTTAACGTGTTCAGAAGGAAGAGAAGAGAAGGGAACTGGGAAGCATTAACTGCCGCCTGAGAGTGTGTGTAAGTATGAGTGTGCATTTTCCAATTGAGTGATTTATGCGCTTGAAAATGCACGTAAAATGCGCTTGCCTATAATGAAACAGCAGCTCTCTCACACACACAGACATACGTATGCACATACACATACACGCTTACACACGCCTCATTAAGCTGCAACAAATGGTGCCTGCCACAAGTCTATTCTTCCTCAAGGGGAATCTGCAATTGCATTAAACGAATGGATTAGTTCTTAAAACTGTGAGATTGAGAATCGCTCAAGAATATTTTAATGCAATTGTCTTTCTCTATCTATCTCTCACCTCTCTGTATATATATATATATATATATATATATTTATATATATTTGTGATTTTCCCCATTTTCTGTATATTATTACGTATACGTTATGTATGCCCGCGCCATCTGGGCTCAGGTTACACAATTGACGCACACCAAAGCACAATTTGCAAGTATATCATTTGTCGCCGAGCGTTGACAACTTGTGACCTGGACATCAATGAGTTGTCAGTGTCAATGTCAACCTCAAATGTCCATATCAGTTACAACTTGTGAACCAAACACGGCAGTTAACATACTTATCCAACTACTGCAAGCGGAAAAGTTCATAACTAGAAATATATTACAGTAAAATGTAAATGGAATCTAGGGGAAAAAAGAATAACAAATGTTCTATTTGAACTCAGATTCTGAAAAAGCAAAAAAGAAATTCATCTACATCTTTGGAGTTCTTTTTATAGGTATTATTAGCTGATTTTCAAGTGCGTCAAGCTGTTTAACTTTCTACCAACTTGATTATTACCTTAAACTGCAAACTGTAAATACCACTTGGCTATTGCTCTAACCATTTTTAGTTTAACTTGCTATCTTCCCCTTTTTGTCTACCCTCTTCTCTGTCTCTCTCTCTTTCTCTCTCTACATCTTTCTGCAACTTTTGTTTGACCTGTTTAAAGCTGAATGACCACAGATTGTATAGCGACAGCTGTCACTAGACGTTTCCTCTCATCCAAAGATAGTGTCTGCTACAAGTGGCCATCTCTGAATGACTGACAGACTCATTGACTGACTGACTGACTAACTGACTAACTGACTGACTTACTGATTGCCTGAGTGAATGACTTGTCTATCCATCTAGCCAAAAGCCAGTTGAACAAGTTGGAAAAACTTCACACAAGTTAAACACTGTAAAGCGCTTCAGGCAACTTCCAAGAGGCTTTTCAAAATATAAAAAAATAAAAGAAAAATCAAAAAGAAAACAAAAAAAGAGATGTTGATGAGCCCTCTAGTTAGTTTTTTTTTTCCTTTTTCTAAATGTCGTTAAAATTTGTCTTTGCATGTCTCTCCGTATTTCTCTCCCTTTTATGTCTGGCTGTGTGGTCCTAACTAAGTTTCTGCTGCGCTTTTCGCCTACGAGGACCTTCGTCAGCTCCTCTGATATCCATTTAAATGTTGTACAAATTGTCTCATGACGCTCGAGGCCCTCTTGAGCCTGTCAGACCCCACAGTCTCCCATTCTGTCATACTTTGCTCTTCTTCCCACTGATTCCCAGTGCAGTTGCCAAGTAGCTGACGCTGTCTTGACTCTTGGTTCTGCTCCACTGACGCAGCTCGAGTGCATCTCGTTGGCTTCGACTCTGGTCTGTCGGCGGGCGGTTATGCTTTATGGAATTGCAAGTGGGGTATCTTCTTGGTTTGCTCTAGCTACCTTTTAGCTCCCACTCTTTGCCATGCATCGCTGCTTCCGCAGGTTATTTTTGCTTCTTCCAGTTGTTGTTGTTGTTGTGCTTCTTGGGAGCATGCCAACAACAATTAAAGCACGCAACTTTCTATTGAATTATCTCCGAAATGATCATAGACTTGAGCACAGATATTTATCGTACTTAGCTATCTCTACAGTTCGCAAAAGCATAGTTTTTTTCATTTCTGCTTTGTGCGATATTCGCTAACGTTTGTTCGCCTGTTGTTCACTTCTTGCCGATCTTTCGTTTATGCCCTGAGATGCTAAGCAACAATCAGATTTATATTTATCAGTTTAATGTTATTAAGACCGAATGGTCTATCCTGTGTGTTTTGTGCGATATTCGCTAACGTTTTCATTGGCTGCTTTTAAGATAGATAAACTTGAAGCTTTTATAGGATATGTTAATAGTTAAAGATTAGTTATGATATGATAGAGAAGTATGATGAGATATGCAAGTGAAGTATTTCGCCAAATCAAAGTATCTGGAGTGTATCTGCATTTATAAGAAATTGAATGTTGTATGTTTTGTATGCCATCTGAAATGACTGAGCTTTCAGCTTAGTTTTCTGATATGTTTTTTGTTTTCTCCTTTTTTTTCACATTGCTTACTTTGCAATTGGTTTTATTTTCTTTTGTTTGCCTCTTTTTTCTTGTTTCCCATATGCAGTTCCGCCATTCGTATTCGTTTTCACATTCGCATTCTCATTGGCATTGGTATTCGTGTGGGGTTTCTCGCGCAGCTGTGAGTTTTTCCTGCGCTTTTCATAAATTAAAAGTTAATAAAAGCCGCAGGTAGCTCTAATTTATTTTTAATATTTATTTTTATGTTTGCCGCGTTACGCTGCGTGCGAAATTGCAGAAGAAGAAGAGTTTTGCTGTTGGCATAGGGGGAATTTCGCTTTAGCTTCGTCTTGTATTATATGTATTTTTTTTTTATTATTATTCATTTTTAATACGAGGTGCTGAGCATTTTTCGCTTCTTTCCGTTGTTGTTGGTTACGTTGAAAATTGCTGCAAATTAGGTATCACACAAAATCTTCGACTACGTGTGTGGAAATGTGATTTTTCCACTTGTTTAACGAGCTAGCCCATGCTCAACCGAATGGGCGGCTATGTTTAAGTTGAGAGATAAAGAACGCTTGAGATAGCAAATTATTTGCAGTATTTTGCTTGAATTGAGTTTTTGGTCAGGTGAAAACTGGAGCATAGCTCAAGAGAGAAATTTTGCTGAGTCAACTAAACTGGCTGCAGTTTTGTCGCGAAAACCAGGAAACAAAGAAAGAAATCTTGAGTTGAAGAGGGAGGAGTACTTCAAGTTCAGATTGACAATTGCAATTTAGCTATGTGAATTGACTTTATTTACTACTTATTTAAAGCAAATTTTAAGTATTTTATTAAGAACTTCGCTCACTTAAAGGTAAACGTTTAAGTCTCTTCCTTTCTGTCTACATTTTGTACATATATCGCCATAAACTTTCATCTTGCTTAAATCCAATTAAATACAGTTGCCAAACGCATTGCCAGACAATAAAATTTCCAAGTTTTCCATTGCACTCACCTTGCCACCTGCAACATGCTGCGCCAAACTTTGGATCCAGCTTCAGTTCATAATGACCTAATCTTGGCCAGAGACCACTCTGACTACTCCTTGGCCAACTTTAATGAACTTAACTCAATCGCAATCACAAACGCAATCGCAATCGCAATCTCGTTTCCAATCGCAGTTGCAGTCTACAGTTTAAGCAGTTTTTTAATTAATTTTCTGTCAACGTTTGCGGAAAAAAAAAATACGAAACTTTGCCATAATTATGACTTTTCTTTCTTTGAGGGCGTGACACACGTGTTTCAATTTCGGTTGAGGTTATTAACAACAGCATGTGTTATGTTAGAAACAGAAATGGAAAAGAAGGAAAAATGCGACAACAGCTTGAGTTTATGGCCTTTAATGCTGTCCCTGAAACTTGGCGTGTAAAGCTGAAACTGCAATGGCAATGGCAACTGCAACTTGTAACTTGATTATCGTCTGCTCTCAATTACAAAACAGCAACAAAGTTTACTTTATTTTTCAAGACAAAAGTCAAACACAATTTGAGTTGTTGTTGAAGAAAAACATCCAAAAAGATGAAAATATATATAGGATAACGTAAGAGAACTTAACTCGTAGCGACTCGAGTAAATGGGAGGGTCATATTGCTGGTCAGTGCTTGAGTCTTCAAAGGGCATAAGTGATGTGAAATAAGATTGAAGTAAAGTTGACGCTAAGTGAACCAAACTATAAGAAACGGAACCAACAGAGCAAGCCTTGAACTAAAGTCACAGGAAATTAACTAAAAGTCAGCAAAGGGCGGCATAAAAAGTATTCAGTATACATATAAGTTATATATATATATATACATATAACAGAGCAATGTAAGGCTTTTTCATTCCCTTTTTCCCGTAAACTCGTAGACTAACCAAATTTTCATACAGGTTTTTCGTTTATTGAGTTCTTGTTCAATTCAAGACATTTCCAAGGTGGCACATGAATGATTTGATTTGACAATCGACCGAATTCTCAAATAAACAGGGAAATAGGTAGAGTGGTATAAAGCGAGAGAGTGAGAGAGGAGGTATAAAGCGACAGAGTGAGAGAGGAGGTATAAAGCGAGAGAGTGAGAGAGGAGGTGTAAAGAGAAAGAAGTGTAAAAAAAGTTGAGAACAAATAATGAGCCAAAAGTTCTGAGCTCAGCTGCAAATTAGGTTAATTAAAAACCGCTCGAGGTCTTCCTCTTCCTTTGGGTCTCCTCCTCACTCACGTAAGTCACACTTGAAATCTCCTTACCAACAAAAAGAAAAAAAAAATGGAGGAAAAATATAAAAGCTGGCAGCAAACGACAACGAAAAGTGCGTAGCAAACTTTTTCAATTAAAGTAAATTTTTTCGCTGCTGGTTTTTCTCTGCTTTAAACGTTGTCAAAAAAAGCGGCACAAATTGAATTTTGATCGATATATAATGCATGGATGGCGACAAAGAGGGAGGAAGACGGGGCTAAAAGGGAAGTTGCCTGCCATCAGGGGAAGATTGTCAAGGGCCAGAGCAGGCGTACATAACAAAATGACAGCAAATTAGCAGGCAAAAAAAAGGTCACACCCAAGTGGCAATTGACATAAAGGTTGGAGAGGCGAATGCCATAGATGGACGGCAGTTAAAGTCGGGGCCGTGTCGGCGGGTGGAAGTGTGCTAAGAGAAGAAAAGCATGTTTGACAATGTTTAATGGCCAACGAAACGAAATGTAAATGGTCAGATTATGTAAAAAATCAAATAAGTTGGAGTAAGTTACGAAAGATCTGTTTCTATGCTTAATAAATATATAAGTATATAATAAAGTTAATTATAATACTTTATAGATAATATAATTAGACCTAATTAATAAAATTTTAAGAATTGCATTATAGATACAGATATACATAGAATTATATATATATAATATATATATATATAATATATATATATATATATTTAGATATTGACTTAAATGTCATAAACATATTTCTCAAGTTTGTAGGCTAATAAAATTTTCAGTGCATTGCAAAATTGAATACTTTTTTCAACAGAATATTATGTCGATATTTGTTATGCACATTGTTGCCTGCAGTTAGAGTTGGAAATATGCTGGCATCGTGTTGCATTTAACACAATCTATCAGCTAGTCACCTAACCGAACGCTGCCACCACCAGCTTTCCACACCCCCCCCCACCCTATCCTGCCCCCTTTTGTTGCAACCCCTCTTATACATATAGTAGCGTTTGCTGCTCTTCAAACAAAACGCAAAAATTCCGATGGGAATCAGACAGGCTGTTTCATTTCTCCTTCTCCCAATCCGTTGGGTGTCTCTTCACGTTTACAAAATGTTTGACACATAAAACGCAGTGCCACGCCCCTTTGCCTGCTCCCTTTTGCTGCTGCTGCTGCTGCTGCTGCTTCTGCTGTCTATGGCATATTGTTAAACATGTTGAACATTAAACGAAACGGCGATAAAATAAAAAAAAAAAGAAGCAAAAATCAAGTAAAATAGAAAATTCACGCGCGAGTTTATTGAACTACAGAGAGTGAGAGAGAGAGAGAGAGACATGAGGACACACTCTGTCCATACACACAGCAAATACCCCCCAAAAACCCGCACAAGTCTTACTCTCAGACTGTTAAGTACACACATCAAAATATTTGAATGAAAAGTAAGCAAAGTAGCAGGCCAGCCACATTCGCTTACCTCTAACTATACCTATACGAGTATCTACTATAGCTAGACTTATACCTACATACGCCCAGTTTCCCATTTTCCAATTTATGCATCCTCCTGTGAAACACTTGACGCGTTGGTTTGGACCCAAACAGAAAACCATTTGCCATAACATTTTTTTTTTCTTCTCTTTCATCAAATGCTGGGCATCATTTCAGTTCCGTCTCTCTGTCTATCTGTCCGCGTCAGTGTGTCTGACTGACTGACTGACTGACTGACGCCTCCTTCAACTGGGAACAACTCTGGATCGGAATGGTACGGTTTGGTATGGTTTCAGTTTCGGTTTGGTTTTGGTTTTGGTTTGGTTCTCGGCCTCTGGGCTCTGGCTATACTATTTGCCAGTTGATGTTGCATTTTGTGCGCTTCTGCATATAAAATCGATAATTTTCTGCTCAAATGTGCAGAAAATTTCGTTGATGTTGTGTATATTTATTATTATATACATACATATGTTTTTCGCTCTTCTTCTTTCCTCTTTTTTATTATTATTATTGCAGCCCTCCTGTCGCCTTCTTCTAAATTTACCAAAATTTTGGCAATGTTTTGGCATTTACCATATGGTAAAGTTGATGTTTAAAATTGTCATTTGGTTTGCTTTTACAATAGCGGCAGCAATTTGATATGCTTATAAAGTTAAAGTACAAAATACAAATTTAAATATATATATGATATATTTCCAACTGAAAAAAGAAATAATATAAAAATGTTATTCAAATTTAGAAGTATTGACTTCTAAGGTTGCAGTTGAAGGCTTTTTTTTGTGTTTGCTTAAATATAAAACACTATAACAAAGTGTTAAATGCATAGAAACTAAACTAATTTAACCATTAACTTAAAACAAGTAACTTTAATATGTATTTTAATGTGTAAACTGAGCGTTAATCATAAATATATTTGCAGTATACCTCATTTATTACTGATTCATTCCGTCTATTTATAGATGTATAGATTCAGAGTCTGCACATTATTGACGCATCAATCCATAAACCATTTAGCATCGCTTTTCTATCAATGAAGTGTAACAAGCAAATTTTGTAAGAACTTGGCGCAAATATCAAAGGAAACACTAATATATGCCAAATATCAAGAAAACAGAATTATGAACAAATTGTCGAGGTGAAAAAAAAGAAGAAAATAAGAATAAAGAATCAAAAAAAAAAAGGTTGTCATTATATTTGTTGTATAAACTTTTCAGTTTGTGATTTTGTGTTCCATTTATTTTATTTGACTTTTTTTTCTCAAAAATGTTTTAAATGTTGTAGCCATGTCAATGACCCAGGGCAATGTGTGTCGAGTCTGGCTTAAAAACGTGGCCAAGACAACTGTCTGAAGTCGGTGGCAGCTTTGTTGTATTGTTGTTGCCTTCTAGAAATATTTTTTTTCTTCTTCTTCGAGTAATGTCATTTGAATATCTCACACTTGAGTTACGCACTCTTAACTTTTCTTTGCCCGTCACAATGTCTGTGTTGTCATGTGTATGTGCTTGGCTAGAAGATTACGACTTGGCCAACAGTTAAAAGTCAGTAAGTCAATTGTCAACACTTGAGATACATTTCTAAACTTGTTTTTCTCATTCTTTCTCTGTCTGTACATTTTTTTTTGCCGATGACAATAAACAAATGTTATAACCGGTTTTTTTTTGGTAAATGGAGGGAGGGATGGTGTCCAATAAAATTTGTTATATGTTTAATTCAAAGTTGAGTGTACGTGAAAGTGCAGATGTAAAGTTAATCTGATAACTAAGGCAAATAAATATTTGAAATATTTTAAATTTAATTTTGATTTAATTATTGCAACAATTTCGGACACAAAACGATGACAAGAACCCAAAGACGATTACCTTGACAAGAACCCAATAGCAACATATCCCAATTTGCAGCGCAGTTGGCTTTAAGTTACTCGACCTCATTAGGCAAAATGATGAAACGTTTCGACTGTCAATTAAGCAAAAAGAAGACATTCATGGCGAAATTACACAGTAAACCACTAGGTCATATTATAATCCCCTAGATATCCAAAAAGGGAAAACAAATGAATAAAAGTAGAAAGAAAAATGCGCTGTAAATAATTACAAATATTGTGTTTTCCATTATTTTAATTAGTGAAATATGTAATGCACTTTGTTTTGTGTGGTGTGGCATGTTGAGAACTCTTTACCCCAGAGAGAGAGAGAGAGTGCGAGAGAGAATGAGAGACAGATGGAATGAGAGTGGGAGAGACAGAGATAGCTAGAGTTAGCTGATACAAAAGAGGAATAAGAATGAGCCACAATAAAGTGGAAGTGGCAACATTTCCGCCTGCCGCAAAACTGTTTCCTGGCCAACGATAAAATACATTTTTATGCCAAAGCTAATGTACGTGTGTGTGTGTGTGTGGGTGGGTGGGTGGTTAAGGGTTGGCCAATTTTCGAAACGGAGCCGTTAATTTGCGCTTTAGAGTTGAAAGTGCCGCAGTTTATGCCGCGTTTTATATATGTATATCAAATATATATATATATATATATATGTATATATATATATTATAAATTGTCTGCACTTAAATTGAAATTAACGAGGCGTAAACTTTTTAGGTTAGACCCGAAGCAGAAATACAAAATTAAAAAAAAGGATACAAACGAAAATGAAATGAAACTTTTGCTTTAATTGGGTGCTAAGTGCAAAGAAAAAACGAAAAAAAGTAAGACGAGAGACGGAGAGAAAAAGAACAAGAGTAAACGAAGTAAAAGTATGACGAATATTAAATGCACTCTCATAAAACGAAACGAGGAAAGAAAAAAGCATCTAATGATTATACTATAGATTAATTGGCAGTTAGCTTATATCAATTTTCTTATCAGTTAACATCTATAAGTGCTGGGTACATTACTATTAGACGAGACAATTAATGCACATTTTGTTAATACTTCAAACTTGTCCTCTAATTGATTATCCCATAAATGACTTATGCTTTCTTTCATGCTGATGCCAATGATATGATGGCTCTGCCAATACCTACAGAAGCGTAATAAATATAATCAAAAAATGATAAAAATTGGTAAAAGAGATTTGGATTAAGTTTATATATTAATTAACAAATCTGTGTTAAACTCATTCTTAAAACTTTAATATATACGAGAAGTGAATGAAATTTAATGTAAATACAGTCGCATCCTGCTTTGTTTACCCAGTACATTTGTAATTATGCATTGTTTATATAAATTAAACATTTTGCTTAAATATCTAACCGATTAAAAGTGTAAGTCAATTAAGAAATGTAATTTTTACGATTAATTTGGACATACTGGATAATACAGTTCATCAAACCCATACTAAATATAGTAGATATTTCTGTTTTATCGACAACATTTTCCATTTATCAGTAATTTGTAATGCACTTTAATGAAAAAGAAAGGGTATATATAAATGTTGTGGGTTCCATCAGACTCAGACCTAGAACCAAAAAAAAGCACAACCAGAACCCAAACAGCCGGGACCAGTAACAGCTCATCGTGAGCTGTCAGTAAGAATTATTATGCTTGTAATGCAATGCACATCTCGGTGTGTGTTGGCGTGTGTTGGGTAAAATGGGGCGTGGTCATGCAGAGAACCATGTCACACACCCACACGAGAACGCTGTGGAAATAAAAAGCCGCAAGGATTTATCACTCTACCATCTTTGGTATCTTCTCTGTGGCTGGCAAGCAGACAGAACAGAGAAGACGTAAACTGAGGAAGAGGATGAGGATGAGGACGAGAACGAGGCAGACACATTTCATGCTAACAAGCTGGCCCAAGCTATGCATGCAACTTACTTACCTTAGAGAACAAGATGTAGACGTAGGAAAAGTGGGAGATGTAGCTGCAGCAACCATGAGGAAGGGAAGAAACGTTTGCCCAGGCGGCTGTCGGAGCATATGTAAAAGGTATTATGGCTAAAAGCAAAAATATTGCATTCGACAGTGCAATTTGTTAGCTATTTGAATGATGTCGATGTGGTGCATGCTCTACTATGCTAAAAGACTAACCAAAGCGATAGCGGTAGCGATAGCGACAAACAACTCGTAAGTGCGTTTTGGGTAAGATTCACTTTTTACTTAGTTGGAACTGTCTGTACAATGTGTGTGTATGCATGTGGGTATATATATTGTCTATAGAATGGCGCTGCTCAAGTTAATTGCATCTGCTTGTGGTGCTAAACCAATTGACAGCTTATGCAAATGCCAGAGATAGGCACTTAACACCACTTGTTACTTGTTGGCGGTGTAGAATTCTGGGTTGGTGCTAATGAAATATCGAAATTGACAGTAAGACGAGCAAAAGCATTTCTCGGATTTAGTATAAATTAGTATTTACAATTCTTGTAGGCAGAAAATTGCCTAATGTTTCTTAAACAATGAACATGTCAATGTTACTCTAGAAGTTTCATTATATTAATAGTCATTATTTTTCGGTGTTCAGCTGTTTGTTATTGTTATATTTGCTATCTGCTTCACTCTCTTGCTTCTATGTACTATATGGGCGCGTCCCCCTTAATCGTAATTGTATCCAAAGCTTTCAGTTTACTGCCAAAAAGTGTTCAAGTGCAACAACTGCTCAACTTGGAATACAATTTATGCCAAACAAATTTTCAGCAAATTGCCAGGGTTACCCTTCATTTTCCGCTTTCCCTCGAGCAACTGATATGCAAAGTTTTTGCTCATTTTGTGCTTTTGCTCTTAAGGGATTATGAATTCGAATGAAAATTTTCCCAGCCTTTTGAGGTGGATACTATCAAGAGAATGATGGTGGGAAAGAAGGTTGTTAGGGGTGTCATGGAAGGGGATTGGGGTGGTAAAGAAGGCCAGAGGAGCTATATTACACACTAAGCGGGTTGCCGTTTTGGTCTGAATGATGAAGTAGCTGGTGCATAATTTGCTTAAATAATTCGCAAGTGCAAAGTTCTGTGGATAATTTTCCGCATTTTCTTCTTTTTTTTTATCTGTTTTCTGGTTTGGCCTGGAAATGGAAAATGTTTTTTTTTTTTTGTAGTGCGGCGGAAATGATGCAGTTTTCTATAGTTATTGCAAATTGCAGTTTACAATTGAAAATGTTAATTGTTGAGCTGAGTTCATTTGTGTCACATGGAAATAGGGAAATGGAAATGGAAAACTAGAATAATTTAGTTTAAAACTGGGTTAAACGATATACTCATAATAATGATAATGATGATGATGATGATGATGATGAGCAATGGGTATATGAATAATAAAATGCATTGTCACTTACAGCCAGCACAAAAGATACATTTGTATCTCATGGGTGTCACATCCAAAATTATAGCGGTTTTTTGTAGGTGAAAGTTGGCTAAAGCCTAATGCAGTGAGTATTAAAAGTATTTGAAGCTTATTTAAGAATTGTATGAGTTTCACTTTGGCTGACGTGCGACATACTTTGGTAACTGCAAAGTTGACAACGATGTGACAAACTTCAATTTTGAGAGATATAAATGTATAATAAATAGTCTTAGCTGGAATAGTGATGGCTAGAAGTTGTTGCTCTTAGAAAACTTGTTGAGAAAGTGTTAATCTAAGGTATCGTATATGTGTTGTCATGCGTATCTTAGAGATGGTAGATACTGTAACTACTTGGCAATTTCAACATGAAGAAAAAACAACTTCTTGACAATTGATAGATTGCTGAGCCCTCACTTAAAGAGTCAGCTTGCAACAACACTTCAGCCCTCTTCCCCTCTTGCCGCTAAACTGAAACAAACAATTCCCTTTTCAATAAAGTTTATGCATAGCAAATGGGCGGCTTTTGGTTTTGTCTGACAAGCGTGTAATCTCAACATAAGTGGAAGACGCAAACGGGAAAGAGTGAGGATTTTTCATCTTTTTCTTTTTTCATCATGCTGCCTCACTTGCCTCGAGTCACTCACGTGGCTGCAACACGTGCCACGCTCGCTATCAGCTGACAGGCAGGCCTCGAAACTACGGGGCGTTGCCTGTCAACATGTGTGACAGACTTTTTATGTCATCAAAATTCACTCTAAGCAACAGCGAGAGAGAGAGAGAGATAGATAGGGAGTGAAAGAAAAAAGGAGAGTCAGAGTTGGAAATTGGTTTTCCTGCAACTGCAACGGGGAATGGGAAAGTGTGGGCAGGCAACCCTTGCCTTGAGAGTTGTTTAAGTTTTCGAGTTGTTCTGCATTAAAGTCCCGACTTTCGTATCCATAAGATATACATGGACATATCTTGCATTTGTCACGTGCCATTTTTGTTGTTTGTTGTGTTTGTTGTGTTTGTTATGTTTGCCTAGCGCCCCCTTGCAACCCTGTCAAGTCTGTCTCCACAACCCATCCCAGCACTCCTAACACTCGCTCTACTTTGACAAATAGCTAAACGCAGATACTTTTGTCTGCGAATGTGTGTTTGTGTGTGTGTGTGTGTGTGTGTGTGTGCGTGTGACACAGCTGTGACGCATTTCTGTGGTCATGTGGTCTTTGATAAGGGGGGGGGGGGGGGGGTAAAACATGTGTGTGAAATCACTTCACAAGCAAAGAGCAGCCGCCTCAACGGACCACGTATCTGATAGATACGAAGCATATGATGCTGATGTTGCCGATGCCGATGCTGATGCTGATGCTCCTTGCGTGTTCCTCCTTCAACCACACACAATTTATATAATGATGTCGCACTTTTGCTGTCTTTTTCTCCCCATCTAGTGCTTCGTCTCCCCCTTCGTTTCCTTCTTCGACACCGTCTGTCTGTTTGCGCACTGGGGAATATCAATTTTTGCTGTTGTATTGGCAATAACTATTTATTAGATACATAGATACAATGTATCTATGCGCCTGGGCATGTGTTGTATCTTTTTTGGTTGATATCGTTGCTTCGTTGCTCTTCTCTCCTTCTTCTCATGTTGTTGTTGCCCTTTTTTTTTTGTGCGCTACTCTAAAATGCAATTTTATAGCTGTCAGGGGAATTTAACGCCAAGCGCGAAAATGCAGGCACTTCCCAGCCCTTTACCCTCCCCGCTGTCCACTGCAGCCCAGCGCGTGTCACGTTGTGCCTGCCTCGCCCACCGCCCTCCTCCGCCTTCTTCCTTTGACACCGCTTCAATGCCTTTCGCGCTGTCTTTTGTTTAGCTACGTTGCACTACTTTTTGGCTAACGATAAAGTGTCAAGATACATTTTGTTGTCGCTGCCTTAGACTGAGCATTGTTTTTAGCTGTTGGGCGAGTGCTGGCGGAAAGGGGCGTGGCACAACACTTGCATACAGCGATTTTCAGTTTTTTTCCCCGTTGCGTGCAAAGCGTAAACAAAAGGCGCCAATAGAAAATAAAGCGTGAAACCCCAAAAAGAAAGAAAAAAGAACACAAAAACATATTTTCATTTTTGTTGTCCTTATTTAGGTTCAATAGGGGCCTGGAGGGTAGTGAGGAGTTTTCCCACTGCGTGTGCACATAATAAAGCTAAGTAAATTGATGGTCTTTGCGTCGAAACTGACAAGTTGCAATAGCAACAACGACAATAAGAAAAAAAGAAGAAAAAAAACAACAAGTTTTCGATGGTCATATTAGATATAAGCTAGAAACTCAATAGGAAGCAAGAGGAAGAGAAAGAGAGAACTTCTGCAGTTCATATTTTGCCATATTGTTGTTTAGCTGCATGCAGAAAAAAGGACCGTAGAATGAAGTTAGATAGATAGTAAAGTTAGATAGATAGATGTGAGAGATGGTTGGATGGATGGTTGGATGGATGGATGGATGGATAGATAGTGTGAGTGCATGTTTATAGAGATGAATGGTTGCTTTGGTCAGGCGAGTCATTTATCATGCCAAACCCGGCGCAATGCAGAGAAATCTATGAGATATTTATGAGAAAATGTGTGCGAGACAAAAGGTGAAAGTCATATAAATAATAGGAGGAGAACTTAAAATTTATGAACGGAATATTCAAAAAGGAAAAACAATTGAGATCTCAAATTTGGTATAGTAAATAATTCAGATGAATCCATCAAGCCTTATTAAACTGGGATTAATGTGCTTATTTTAATCTATCGCATAGTTTTCCCATGTGCATGCATATTTCTTTCTCGCTGCATTTTTCATTTGTCGACTTGCTCTGGAATCAACACATTTCTCTTAGCCATAATTTTCTCAGCTTTGCGTTGCCCAAGGCCAAATACTTGGCCCTGGCCATTAACAAAACATTAGTCAAGACACGCACCATACACACACACATACACACACACACATACACACAAACACATACACACACACAACCACACACATTCAACCACATCTACAGAGTCATAGGAAACAGCTGGCTTCTTATGGTCGACCCCCTCCCGTTTTCTTCCACATAAATCAACCGCATAAACGTAATTAAAGCATAAACAAAAAGAAAACAACAAGGAAAAATCGAAGAAAACTGCAAACATCTACATCAGTGGTCGGCACACGCCGCGCACCGTGCATAGGGATTTTCTCTGCCGCAGCGCTGCCTGCACACGTACAGTATAAATTTTCGCTGTTTCTGTTAAGTCGCTGTTATGGCGCTTTTAAGCTGAAATGTCACTGTTGAGGCGAAGCAAAATGAATCAGCTTCTGATCAGGCATTGTGATGCTACGCTGGACAATTTTGACAAATTATACATTATATACACAGAAAAATAAATGGTTTTTGGACTTTTTGAAAAAGTATTCGTTTTTATACACATTATGACCAATATATAGCCGTTTTGATGCGAATCAATAATATAAAGGGCAAGAAACGGCACATGCTTGACGCCTGTTAAAATTCTGTTAATTCGCACACTAATGCAAGAAACATATGACTGTGTTGGTGCCGACCACTGATCTACATACATATATGTGCCATTAAAACGTTGTTGTAATTGTTATTGTTGTTGTTGTTGTTGTTGCGACTTGAAAGAAAATACCAAAATATATTTAGAAAATCCCTTGAATAATATTGCACACATTCTTAGCACATATTTAAAGCTGCTAAAAAAAAAGAAGAAGAAAGGAAATGCAGAATTTTAAAAGTAAAAATATTTAAAATTTACATTTAAATTGATTTGTTAACAGTAAAATTGAGTAAATAAATTAAATTTTTATACAATATGATTGTAGTAGTATTGGGGAGGGAATTGTGAGGTTTTGTGGACGTCAACAGAAAAAACCGAAAGTTGCAATATAAAAATTTAATTTCATTTATATGTGTTTAATACAACAACAATATGAACAACAACATGAACAACAACAGAAAGGTTATGCCAAAAGTCAAAGGGCTGATAAGGTGTGTGGAAGGGGCAATGCATGGCAGGCTCAACTTTTGCAATTGAGGCGTATAAAAATAAATATCAAAAAAAAAAAACAGAAATCGAGGCTGGAAATTCCACATTTTTTTTTGGACAGGAAATAAAAATGTAGAAGCTTTTCATGAAGCGGCAGGCGCTGCCAAGGATGCGTCCTGGATATGTAAATGATATTTTCGAGTGGCCCTGCAAATGTGCGCGTCAAACGCAGGCAATGAAAGCAGAAATCCCAATGACCACAGGGAGGTTGGAGTGGGAGAGTTGGAGTTGTAGACATATCCATAGCCAAAACCAAAACCAAAACCCAAAACCCACACCCAACATTTTGCGGTCAAAAGGCCAGAGGGGCATCAATCTCTCTGTGTGTATGTGTGTATGTGTGTGTGTGTGTGTGTGTGTGTGTGTTTAAGCTGTTTTTCCAGTCAGTCAGCCAATTCGTTGGCTTTCTTGTCTTCCTTTATAGGCATTTTAAAATTTCATATTCCTGGGATTTTCCTGCATTTTACAAGCCATGAATTTTTTAATAACCCTGCCCCCCTCCGCCCCTGCCACCGCTAGCGGCAAAAACCGCGCGCGACAATTTTCGAGCACACGAAACGCGTCAATATTTATGAGTTTCTCCACTCGCTCTCTTCTCTGCCTTACGGCTCGAGCAGTTGACCCTATATGTGACTCTCTCGCTTTGTCTCTTTTTTGGGGTTGGGTGGTGGTCTTCTCGTATTCGTAGTTGTTGGCCTTTGTTTTTTGTTGTGTAAAGAGGCCGCTGATTTATGAGCAGCGCTTTTGATGCGGATTTTTTGGCTATACCCCGTGGCTTAACTATTTTGCCAGGCGCTCAAAACCAAAGCCTTTGTTATCCAACAGTCTGTCTGTCTGTCTGTTCGTCAATCCCGAAAGCTATCGACAGTTTTACTACAGCAGTGTGCGATTTAATAGTGGAGGCACTAAAAAAAAAGGAAGAATTTACAAACTATAGATTGAAATGTATATTTAATTATTTTTTGCCGGTATATAAAATCAACAATAATATAACTAAATAATTCTCTCTTTATTTTTCTCATTGCAGGTAGGTGACAATGTACGTAACTTGTGCAGGAAATCAAGATACATGATAACAGAAATCCCAATTATCTCACTCTCGTGTAGTAAATAGTATAAGTATAAACAGACACACACACACTCTAATGCAAAAAAAAATGTTATTATTATATTCATTTTGGGGTATATATGAATTTTTCGCACATGGCTTTAGACTCGTTGGTTTATTTATTAACCAAACGCTAAATGAACATCTTTCTGTGTGTTATATAATATTGAAATTGTGGTCTAAACAAAATGTTAGCTTGTTTGTTTGTTGGCCGTTTTCCCGTTTGCGTCATTAGATCGAAGAGGCCAATTGAATTTAGTGGTGAAAACTATTAGAAATCAATTTGTTTGGATTCTCAGATCTATTTTAGCTGGCAGCTCATTAAAATTGCTTAAGCAATAGCAGAAACAACGAACGAAAACTTAGTGATATTGAAATTTGCTCTTGTTTTTTTTTGTCGTTGTTGTTGTTGTTGTTGTTGTTATGACCAAGTTTCGAAGCAGGTAAACATGGAATTCCACACATCACAGATCCCGTCCCATAAATCGTTTTGAAAATTTATTAGTCACTCGCCCCGATTAACGAAATCAACAATAACAAAAGCAACAAATATCTGAGATAGCATTTCTTTTTTTTTTGGGTGGGGGGAGGGGGGGGAGGAGGTATTCGTCATACGCTTTTGAGTTAAATTAAATAATATATTATGTGATTTTTTTTCTTTTCTTTGAATGTGTTGGATTGTGTTTATATTTAGACGAAAGACGGAACGATAATAAATTGTTCAATTTATTAGATTAGACATCGATTGCCGCCGTCTAGCTATGACAAACTAGATATTAGATATACTATATAAAGAATATATATATATTTAAATGCTTCCCATTTGTATGTATCTCATTTATTGTTGTCGGTTTGCCTAAGCTAAGCGTCAGCTTAATAAAATCCCACAGCTTTTAAACTCATTTATTTGCATTATAAATGATGGGCATAAAAGGGTTGCCAACCTCACAACAATTTGCATAATAAATGCTTGGTTATATTTACAGTGAAAGCTTCTACTAACGGACAAACAACTTGTTGGATTTTTATATATAACAAACAAATTCGTCATTGTTTTAACCTAATCTAATAGTTAATTTGAATGGATACAAAATAGAGTTCAAATATGCGTACAAATATAAGTTATATAAAATTAATACCGGAGTTGCATTTGTTTTGAATAAGATATGATATTTTGACCTTTTTGAACGAATCATCTCAGTTCTTACTGTATTTGTGTTAACGGCAAGGGAGCGGATCTATTAAAATGCAAACAAAAATGATAAAAAAAAGGATTGTAGTATAAGCAATAAAACAAGTTGCTAATTTAATTATATATTTCTTCTTTTTTTTTAAATTTTTTGTTCTCTTGTCAGTAGTTGTCAGGTAACAGGTCTGACAGCTTTTGTCTAAGAATTTTTGGTTGAGTTGACAAAACCAAAATAAATCTATATATAAGTAATATATAATATCATATGAAATAACTGAGTGAGAAACTCAACAAAATGAAATGATTTCAGTGCTCTGACAGCGTGGCTAATTAACTTAAAATGTCAAATGAACCGAAGATCGAATGCTTAAGCAATTTATTTGATGGCATACCATAAACTTCTGACTCTTATGAAAAAAATTTTCGGAAACACACTCCCAATGTCACATGGCATAGTCAGACATGCAAATTTCTTGGGTTAACTCTCGTGCTTCTGGCCGCTTGAATTTATTTTAAATTCATCCGAAATAAAAACTATAAGAAGCCATAAAACATATTAATTAAGTAGACTGGTCCAGTCCGGTCTGGTCTACTAGCCCGATTCAAGTTGTGTCCATTAATCGTTAAACGAAATCTTAAAACTTATATAACTGTGTGAATAGCATGTTCTAACTACTACATACCAGTAAGGAAAATGTCAAGATCATAAACATATCCAATAACTTGTTAATACGTAAAAGAAAAACACAAAAATTCAAGTAGAGAATTTAAAACGGAAATATGACAAAAGTTGATAATAAATGTGATCAAAGTATATAGAATGGAGTACAATAGTAGTTATAGATACAAATCGTAATTGAAGAAGATATAACACTTGTCTGAGTTACAAACAAAAGCATAAGCTGAATGGAGCTAAGTTGTATATTAAGTAAAGTAAAAGACGCCAAATAGACTACATATAAATTGATAGCAAACAATTAGACATGAATGAGACAAGTATCTGAAGAGTATCTTAGAGAGTTGACATTGAATTGAATTTGAATAATAGTAAGTAATGAGAAAAAAACCCACTTGAATTGATAGAAATTTTGAAATTGAATAAGCATATTTTGCAGTTCAATAATTGAATTTATTTAATGTACTTCCCAAGGGAAAGTTGTCATTGTGAATGATATGAATTGAATAGAAATCAATATTGAAAATATTATTGTGCTTGATTGATAATGACGATACTATAGAAACTGCAAAAGGCAATTAAATGGAAAGTTGAATATCTACACATATAAACAACTTATAATTGAAATCTAATTGAAGTTGGAGAGTTAATTGTAGCAGAGCCTGCATTGAAATTATTTGTGTATTATTGCCAATTTTATTTTGCAACACTCGCTAAATTGTTGCAACACTTGTTTCACATTTATAATTAATATAATTTTTAATTAATATCCAAAGGTATTTTGACTTTAAAATCGAAACATGCTCGTGGGCAAATAAAAAGTGATTTCATTAAATAGAAGAATAAATTTAACCGAAATACGATATAAACAAATGGAACGAAACTGCGCAAAACGCGGCAATCAAACGGAAGCGACCAAGTTTGTTTTGTTTTGTGAATTGAGTAATTTCCGGTTTCGTATTTTATATTTATTTATTTATTTTATTAATGTGTTTGACTTGCAGAACCTGCGTTTTTGAATTGTAAAAACAAATTATGCTAAATTATTGAATTGAGATTGTTAATGAGCGATAATGTTGGCTAATAGTTATGAGTCAAAAAACCAAATAGTAAATTGAAATCGCCTTGCAACGACTTCTTCAATATCTTCTTTTTTACGGGTAGATGTAATTTATTGCTCTAATATATCGTCTTGATAAACTGTCTGTGTGTGTGTGGCGTTTAGAAAGCCTAACAACTTGGCAAGAAAATCAACTTAATGAAAGATTGAAAACCAGTTTCTCAATCGTTAACCGACAAGAACCTGAAGGAAAGCAATGTCAAAGACATTTTGCAAAAATGGGTGTCAATGCTGGATATTGTTGAAAGGCAGAAGCGACCGGAAAAAAAAATGTTTAACCGGTTTTTCTTCAGTATTTGCCAAATGGATGAGGATGTGGATGAGGAGGGTGACAAGGGGGGGGGGGGGAAAGGTTCTACAGCAGTACCGTTAACTAAGGCGGTCAACATAACGGTGTAAGCAAGAGTCAAGCGTAGATTCTGATATTCTCTGCTATTTCCGCGATTCTCTGCGGTTCTCTTTGTTCTTAACTTTCTTTTCATTTAAGCCAAGCTCTGAGCCAGACCTGGCCTGGCAGTTTTGGCCAATTACATATTTGCACTGCACATTTACCTCATTCTGTCTCTCTCTCTCTCTCTCTCTCTCTCTGTGGCTGACCTAATTCTTGAACTCTTTTTCTTTACCGTTACTTGTTGGCATGTTCTGTTCCATGCTATTATCGGGAGGAGGAGGGGGCTGGCTTTTGGCCGAGCTTCAGTTGCTTTTTTTTATGCCTTTGAGCTGTTTTGCGGTTGTTGCTGCTGCTGCTGTTGCTGCAAATCTGCTGTTGCCTGTTTGTATTACCTGATTTGTTGTCGTTGTTGTTGTTGTTGCTGTTTTGTTTTGGTTTAACACTTTTGACCTTAATACTTTAAGAAAGGCGTCACTTGGGCATTTTTCGCCTGCCCCTTTTGCCGCAGCGCTTTATATAAATTGTTTTTCTCTTATTTTCCTTTGACCTCTCTCTCTCTCTCTCTATCTCTCTCTATCTCTCTCTCTCTTTCCCCCCACTGTCTTGTACCTTAACTCTATTCTCGTTTGTCCTGTTGGCGAAGTTAGTATAAATTGAAAATGACAGTCAAAGCCCCTAGGAGAGTGAACAATGTCAATCGTAAAGAGCATAAATACTGAGATCATTTCGAGGAAATACAATTGCTTAAAAGTTAGTTAAAATATTATTTTTAAATATATGTAGGGTTTATTATATAATTGAGTAAATACAAGTATAAGTAGAATAGAAACTTAGTAATCTTTCGTCGTTTGAGCTGATGTTCTCACAACCTATCACGTCAGAGGTCGAACCGAGGCAACTCCCTTCGGCGTGCCGGTCTCTGATCTTCTATGGTCGCTCGGTTATGGTCATGCGAATTCGCCTGAGAGTGAATTCGCCTGAGAGTGAATTCGCCTTCGTTGCCTTAACTTGTTGATGTTGTCTTTGCTCGTCGTTAGTATCTCTGCTTGTGGTTGTTGTCTTTGTTCGTTGTTGTTGTTTTCTAGGGATTGATGTACACAGGAATATACCAACCCACATATATGTATGTGCCTGCAATTCATATCTTCTATTTGGAGTACTTTTTGACAAGTTTTTATACCTGAATTAATTGTATATATTTTAGTGAGCAGACACAATTCAAATTTTAATATTCGTATATAGTAATTACTATTCAGTATTCGTCACTCATTTATCTGCAGAATTTCCTCTAAGTCCATTTGACATCAACCAAAATCCTCAATAAACTCATTTTCCTCTTCTTCACAAGTTAATAGCAAATTTATCATCAAACTGTCAACGAGACGAGTGCGAAAATCAACGCGACACAACAAGAATAAAGAAAATAGAAACTATAAAAAGAAAATTGAAATGTTTTTTGGAATTTTCACCAGGTAGAAGTGACCCATTGATGCTCAGTTGATGCTCATACTCAGAGCTCTCAATCCCCCCGCCCCATCAAATTACTCAAATTGCGGTCAGTCAGTGGGCGTATTAGGCAACTTGTTTTTAATTGTCATGCAGTCAATCAGGGGAGCTTTAATTTGACAGTGTTGGGAAGTGTGAAATAATGTGTGATCTCAAAAAACTATTCATAATTTTAATTGCATTCGTTGTAGTTGTTTGTTGTTGTCGTCGGCGTGACAACAAAAATCTAGGTTAATATTTATTATAAATATTGTTTAATTGAATTGTTTGTGTAGTTTTGTGTGTTGTCTAGTGTTGTGGTTTCTTTTTTACACATTTACTTGTGGGTTTCTTTGTCAGTTGGGGGGAAGGTTTCTTTTTTGGCCGTCAGAGAATCTAAAAGAAGAAACAATAAGAAACGTGCAGCTAATGAATGATGAGAACACATGTGAACCAATGAGCAGAAGAAGGCGAGCTTAAGAAACCAGGGTAAAGTGTAGAAGAATTAGAAAAAAGTACGTGAGTTTTCTGTAGCCTAGATATTCGTGAAAAGTGTGCAACTTGGAGAAAATTGTAGAAAATAACATGGGAAATGTAGAGAAATTATAATTGAAGACTGTAAGTGAAATGTTGGTAAGGAAGTAGAACACAATATACCGAAATAGATTAGAATTGCAGCATAAAAACAATAACAATAGAAAGCTAAACATATGTGTATTATTTGGTAAGAGTTTCCGTGTAAGAAGAAGAAACTTACAATCTCCAAAGGAAAAGGTCAAACACGCTCACTTTTTTTTTGCACAACTGTTTTTTTAGGTCAATATTTCAATTTGAATTTGGCAAATCGTGGCTAATCATGTGAGCCGAGGAGCCGCCTGTCACTTTAGAAAGGTTTTCCATCATGCATGGAAAGTCCAAGGAAAAAAAAGACATAAATTATGAGCTTAAATATCATTTGAAATGAAGTCAATAAACTAAAACAAATGAAAGTCAAAAACTGCAACAACAACAACAACAACAACAACAACAACAATATAAAGAACGCTAAAAAAAAGACAAAAGCAAACAATAGGGTCAATGAACTTGGTCAAGAAAGTCAACGTACACAAGAAAGGCTTAATAAAGCGAGAACAAAAACGAAAGAGAAACAACATTTCTGAAAATGGTTGTCATATGTTAATTGTGTAAACAATAACAAATGTGAAGAAGAATATATTAATAAGAAATATATATTTAATTTGCTTGAGGTTTGCATAATTCATGTGATAATTACACATTAAGAACTTTGACAAGCCTGACAACTCTGACAACTCTTTCCAATATCCACTTGCCACACGCTCTTCGTAGAATTACATCATGTCACCATTTTCGGTCGCTTTGTCTTTGTGTTTTCTTTTTGAAATTCTTTCTTTTTTTCGCTGTTGCCTCATCGTGAATTTAATTAACGAAGTGTGTTACAGTCTTACTGCTTGACTTGAAAACTTCTTGACTCAGCGAGAAACAAAAAAAAAACAGTATGCTTATAAACTTTGCGGCACTTTGCTGCCACTTCCCTCAACTTGCCGCCCACAACTGCAACTACAACACGAAGCCGAAGCACCTACTGCTGCCGTTTCTTCTGCTATTCTCCTTTGTCGTGAGTGCTTGAAAAGCAATTGACATACAAAATAATGGAAGTACCTCCTATAATGTCAGCTACCTACTTCACCTGATAGTCTCCCCTCGTCCTAGGACTCCAAAGTTCCTCCCTTTTGAACTTGCTTGTTGCCCAATTCTTCGTCTTGCCTTTGTTTGACAACTATTTGCAGTCAGTGTACTTGTTTGTCTCTTTATTTTATTTTTTTTTTTTTGGTTGGAAGGGGAATTTCGGCAACAGAACTTTAACGAAACTTTGCACAGGAGCGCCACCTTTTGTGTGTGTTTTAATGGTTTTTTTTGTGCGAAAACTCTATTTAAATATTGATTACATTTCACTCCTATGCCAGATAGCAAGGGCGTCGACAGCTCTTCGGAAGGGGTGAAGGGGGGGGGGGGTGGTCCAACACAGTTTTAAAGCCAAAACTTTTAGTTCTGCCTTAGTTTCAAGCACTAGTTTTCTTTGAGCACTCAAAAGTCATTTAAAGCAAATTAATACTAATAATAATTCTTTTTTTTAAATAAATTCAAGTTTTTATAACAAATTTTTGCTGATTTTGGTAGTTAAGTAATGTAATGTTATAAATGTGGTTGATGATCCCCATTGCGTACCCCTGCCGACGCCCTTGTCAGTCAGGCCAATGTCATTTAACAGCCTTTCTTTTAACAATCTGGCAATGCTGTTTTCGATTTTGCTTACAGCTCTAGCTATCTAATTTTTCCGTACTATGTTTCTTACTGCAAAAAAATGAGCTATAAATTAGTTACGTTTCTCTCCCTATTATACTTATATACAATGCATATGCATGGATATGGAGACACCCGAGCCACAATGTCGAAAATTAACAAAATATAGTTCCAATAACAAAATCGACTTCAATATAAAAGAATCTACGCAATATATTCAAGATATTTGATTTCAACAATGCAATCCAAACAGCTAAATAGTTTTAAATGTAAATCTTAGTATTATTGATTTCAAGTTGTGTTGATGATGATCTTAAAAGATTCGTTTGTAGCAGGTCAAGTTCAACTAGTGATCGAGTTATTCAGTTCGAACGTGATAAAAGACTATAGGATAATATATTATTGTGTTGAAATAAAGTGAACATCATTTGAAAATCGATAAAAATTAGTTGAAATAGCAGTTTAAGTGCTTGTCGTTGATAGATTTGAATTTAGCTGAATTGAACTGCTTAATTTATGTCAATAAAATCGTAGGGAAGCTTATATATTTGCTATAAATGTTTGTTAAAAATAAAAATAAAATAAATCAATTATATTTTAAATCCGAACCTCTAAAATTATCTAAAATAATAATAAAATTATTAGAAATTAAGAAAAATTGATAGTTAAATAAAGTAATTTTCTTTTTATGTATAAAGTTAAACCAAAGAGTTTTGTAGCCATCTTTTAAATGCTAAAATGTAAACATGTGTTCTGTCTTTGGAACTATTAAAGCTTCCCTCTCCCACCCCCTCTCGTACATAACAATCGGACAACTCCTCCCTTCCCTGGTGGCTCGCGGCTTTATGTGTTGTCTCCAGCCCGTCTGGAAGTCTCGCCGGGGGCCTTGCAGCCTGGGTGCTAGATGAAAAAGCCGTTGATGATAATGGGACAGGGCACAGAAGCAGAACAAAAGGCAGCTTCATAAATGACGCCCCAAACGCCAGTGCCGCAATTTTGATGGATGACATTGATTGATGATGATTAATAATGTTGCATTTTTATTGCTTTTCACCAACAACGTCCAGCCAGGCAACGCTTCTTGCCATCTCTGTCTATGTCTCTTAGTGCTGTCTCAGCACCTTTTAGTTGTTTAAATACATTAAGCTACGCCCCTGCAGTCTAAAAGTGTCCTGGCCAGTTAATGTGCAACATCAGCAAGCAGGCAGGCAGGCAGGCAGGCAGGCAGGCAGGCAAGCAGCCAGGTTAGAAGTCTTGCGCTTACTTTGTATTCATGTTGACGCTTGAATGCATCGCAAACTCATCAAGCCGCCCCCTTCATCTCTCCTCCATTTACTCCTAGGGCAACTTTGTGGAATCCTTTTTGGCACTCCATTCACTTCATCTATGTCATCATCCTTCCAACCTCTTGCCCCCACCACCTTGTCGACCGTTTTGATCTCTGTTTTGCCGACTTGCACATGTTACACGCATATTCGCTCAATTAAAAAGCATAAAATTACATTTTCGCTTAAATAAACTTGGTTGCCATACCTCGACACACCCCCAACTTTGTCCCTGCCCCTTTGTCCACTGTCTGTCCCAATGTGTGTGTACGTGTCTGGATTGTTGTCCTTGTGTCTAACGAGACAACCCTTCCCAGCAGCAGCAGCAGCAGCAGCTGCTTTCAAGCTCTTTTTGCCAGACTTTAAACACATTTCCACTCATTTCTGAGCAATGCCTTCGTCTCCTCTGCGAGATCTTGTCTCGTGTTCTTTATTTTGCTTGCTTTTGTTCATAATTTTCATTCTTTTGTTTTGTCGCCAATAGCTGAAAAGCCAATTGATGCGAATTTTGACTTATAGAATTCCCAGTTTCTTTCTAAACTAATTTCCATGTGAAATATCCTATTTCAATGTATGGATTCATCCCTGCAAATGTTTTATACTCTTGTGACAATACTTATATCAAGAGTATATGTTAAAGATTGTTCGTATAGTGTGCTTGAACACATTCTTAAGAAACCGCTTAATAAGCCTAATGAAATATCTTCTGTGGTTGCACTGAGCTCCAAGTCGGTTTATATTTGGTAACTCAGCAGTTTTTCTGTCACAAACTAACCGCAAACATGTCATTTGCCTGCCCTCCTTCTCAACCAATTAGGTGGCAGCAGTCATCAAATATAAAGTAAGCACTCTGAATATGTGAAAATGTAAATTTTGTGTGCTTAATTTAATATTTATATAAAGAAAGAAAAAAATTATACCTATTTATATATTATTATGAACATGTATGAAATGTGGGTTGTGGGTACCACATGTCGTATGCTTAATTGCATTATATGTTAACAACATGAACAGGTACAGGAACAGGTACAAGGCAAGCATTAAACATTAATTACAACAAAAGCATAACTATTAAAACCTGAAATGTCCTCCCGTTTTGTCCTAATTACATTTTCAAATACCTCAAGCAGCGCACGCCCATAAGTATGCTAATAATTTCAGCTTTAAAGGACACACACAACAACTAAAAATTTGTAGGGCACATTTTGCTGCCATAGTCACATATGAATTTTTAAGTGCAAACATAATAAGCAGCTTAATGAACAGAACGTTCACAGTCCTTATAGAGAGAGAGAGGGAGAGAGAGTGAGAGAGAGAGAGAGAGAGAGAGACAGAGATGGAGAGAGAAAGGGAGTTCGAGTGTAAGAGAGATAGAGGAAGGGGATGGAACCCTTAGCAGCACGTGCCGTTGGCACCCTTTGAATTTTCAAGGGGGTTCGAGACAAACCTTTTTGTGCATGCAAAGCTCGTGCCATGAATTTAACAAGCGTGTGTGCGTGTGTGTGTACTAAGGGGTCATTCCGAGTGGGTTATGAGTGGAGCCTGAAAGATGCCATGTGATACTTATGTTTCGTAACTCTTTTTTTATTTGCCACACGGTCTCAGCTGCTGTTTGTGGCATCATCATCATCATCAACATTAACATCATCATCATCGTTAACACTTTCAGGGATATGTGGTTGATGTTGTTGTTATCATGTTGCTTCTTCATTTCCCCATTTCCCCTGCGCTTTTCTCGGTTTTACTGTTATGTCACACGTCGGTGGAAAATGCCACAAAGAACTGTCAAAGTTGTCATCCGCCCCTCCTTCCCTCAACAACAACAACAACACGATCATCATGTTCATCTTCATCATATCATCATCATCATCAGTAACATTATTGTTGATATTGTTGTTTCTGTTCATATCATTCAGCTTTCGTTCTGCTGTTTGTTGTCGTTTGGCTGCTTTGTCCTTGCCTTGTGTCATGGCATCGCCTGTCATTTGTTTGTTGTTATTTTTATGCTCGCACAATTTGCATTTTAATTATTTAAGAGAATTTTGATTAAAAAATATATGCACTGCTCTGTGCGAATGTCGTTGGGAAAGTTCATTGCGTTTTTTACCATTCCCGGAGTGACTTAACCGGAAGAGGAAGCACATCAGCTAGGAGATGGAGTTTAGACAGATTATAAATTAAACTGAAGTAAGCCTTAAGTTAAAGCTTTAAGTTCATAATAAATTTGGGTAACAAATTTTAAAAAAGTCTTCATTTAATTAAAGGAATAAAAGGTTCTACTACTATAATTAAAATTGAAAACTAAAATATATTTTTAAAGGCTCTTTTAAAATTGCCATATTGTAAGATGTTGTTCTCTTTAAAAATATTATTATTATATTATATCTTCAACCTTATTTTTAGCGGGTTTTATTATTTCTTTAATTGAAATTCACATAAATCACGTTTTGCTAGGACATTTTCAAGTTCAGTGCAGATATTTTATTATCGTCGGCTGAGTGAATATTATTTTAAAGTCCCTTTACTCTTTTGGGCTCGCGATGAGTCGTTGCCGTAACGTCAGACCATAATCTGTAAACTGTTTGGCGGGACAGCTGGCAACACGGTGGCAACCAGTTAAGTCGGTTGTCCTCAACGTTTCTAGGATTAAGCCTTGATATGAGAAATGTGTTTTCATTTCGGAGTATTTCATTCATTTCTTTTTATAAATTCTCGCTTCTCTTCATTTCTCCCTTCACAGTTATTGTTATGCCTTTCAGCAAATGGCAGTTTTGTAAAATTTTGATGAAAAGTGTTGAAAATGTAGCGACAGCTAATTAGAAATGAATGTGTTAAAAAAGGGAAAAAATAAACTAAAAGAAGGTGAAGTTCGAGAGGGAGAGGAAAAAGTAAAGGGGAAAACGCATAACAATTTATGAGGGGCCGCATTATTCAAAGTGACAGTAAAGCGGTCGCAGCTCCCCTTGGACTACCTGTCAAATATTGCTTAAGAACTTACACAGACAGTTGAACATACTGAATGACCGAAAGGGAGGAGGGATATAGCGAGTGAGTGAGTGAGTGAGCTAGAGACAGCTCTTTGCTTCCTCCCTCCCCGTCGCGTAACATAAAAAAAAAACACAAACAAGCAATAAACATTTTTATAGCCATAAATTCTTGTACCACTTGTCTATCTATCTACTTGTTGTACTTTTTCTTTTTGTTTCTTACTAAATTCTTCATAAATTTTCGTGTGTTTATTGCATTTTTGAACTTACGAAATATTTTTTATTTTTTTTTTTTGAAAATGCTTTGCACCGCTGCGTTTACCTTAAATTATTAATATCTAATGTGCTTTTTTCTCTTTTCTTTTTCCTTCTCGTTGCAGGTAAGTTTCCAGCAACGATAGCAACGGCCAAATCCCCTATGCCAGCTGTTGACTATAAAAGAAAAACCCCCAAGCATAAGTACTTAAGCATTTTACTTGGAATTTTTCCAGAAAACTTTAAGCAGATGGACAAACTTTGAAATACAAAATATTTCTATTTCTATTTTTATCAATGTCAATCAATAGTTTTTTAAAGTATTGACAATTAATATATAGTATCTATAACTAGTTCAGATCATGGTCTACTTAGTGTTAACTTCAAAGTTAATTAGATAACTCTGCAAAATTGTTTGACCTTTTGTTTATGCATTCACAAGCAATTCAACTTTAAGTACATTTTCTGTATATTTGCAGAAAATTAACTAAATTACTTAAACCTTGGTATTTTCGATTTAATCTTAAGCACCTTATTCAATACTTATCTTGATTCAAGTTTTCAAGTATTGTTCATATAGAAATTTCTTATAATTTCTCTTTATAGCTAGATAGTTATAGTTCGCTCAGTTCGTGGCATATAATTAATGTCTAGTTAAGTGAAATGGCGGTTCGTTCTGCCCAAAGTACTTGCTGCTATTCTTGCTCCTCAGCTCTCTGCTTTCTTCACTGCAATATATTTTTGTTTAGTTTTTGTTTTGTTTTGCTTGTTAATTACTCACTAAACAGTCGAATGCCAAAAAAAAAAAAAAAGTCGAAAAGAGCAGCAAAAAGATACAAAAATATATCTCAAATTCATACCTAAAAACAGGCGAGTGGTGCGCAGCATAGCTACGTGTCTCTGCCGATGTCGACGTCTACGTCGCCGCTGGCATCTTCGGCAACTACTAAAAATAAGCATATTGGCGCACACACCTGCACACGCCGACAGCGCTGCCAGCGCTGCCAGCGTTGACGTCGCAATCGTTGCTGCGTTTGCGTTGAGGTAAAAATGTATTTATAATTTGGAAAAATGATTTTTCTTTGCTGCTGTTTTTTTTTTTTTTGTTGCCGTCTGTATATGAGATGGGAAATCTTTTTGGGTATATTTCAGTTTAGTTTTTAACGATGGCACACGAAAATAAATAAGTCGAAATACATGGAAAGCAATTTACACATTGTTGAATATGATGACTAGACACTGTCTAAAATATATCTACAAAGAGAGAGAGATATTTACTTATATGTACATACATATAGATACTTATAAATGTAGTCTGATGTGGGCAGGCAGCTTAATTTGACAGCTACTTGCCTGAATAGCACCCAACAACTGTTCCCCACAGTGTTCCACAGTAGCATTTGAGTAGCTGCCATAATTCAAGAGGGCCACTTGCAAGGGGTCATCCATATATAATATGTATTTGGTTTATCATTCATCCCCCTTACATCCCCCTAAGATCCTCCTTTCATACTTCATAGCATTTGCATATAACATAGCGCTTTGATTTGTGCGCTAACAAGTAAATTGACCTCTTCCCCTCGTATTACCCTTCGCTCGTTAACTCGCTGGTCATCATCATCCCTCAGCATTGTGTCGGGTAAATTAAATTAAGCAAACAAACAGATGTACAGACACAGAGGTCAGCTTATTGTTGAGCTAACTTCATACGTATGTGAACATGGTGGAAATCATCCATTTATGAGTATACACTGAGAGAAAAGCAGGGAGCAAGTTGTATATATCGTATCGATGATTTTAATATATTAATTTCTATACATACTTTTCTCTATAGTTTAATGTAATTATTGTTTTGTATACTGTTTAAAACTGCCCTAGAATTTTGTTGAGTGTATGTTATTATAGTTGACACGAACGCAATCATTAGTTTTGATTCTTGCAATTGTAAATTGAATTCTGTTTTGTCGTTTGGCCTGGCCGACCACAGGCTAATCAGCTTTTGTCCGTCAACAGGTGCAGCAAGCAGCTTTTCAATTAATTTCTCATTCAAATGAAGGCATATGTGCTTCAGGTGTGTGTGTATGTGTTTGTGTGTGTGTGTGTGTGTGTGTGTGTGTGTGTGTGTGTGTGTGTGTGTGTGTGTGTGTGTATGCTGTGTATTTGCTTATGAAAAAATAGCAAAAGGCAAACAAATGACATCATTTTCATTTCCGTTTTTGCAAGTGCACGAGAAGATGCTACGAGATCACACAGAAAATTCAATTAAAGCGGTTCACTCACAAATGCACCCACAAGTGTGCTTGCCCCCGCCTCTGTTCACACACACACACACACTCACACGCTTGTCACATGAATAGCTCTAGCTGTGTTCTGTTCTGTTCTGTTTGGTGGGTTTTGTGCGCCTTAAATGGATTTTGATTGAGTTTAATTAAATTTTATTAGGTTTTGTCACCCTCACACACTCGAAACTCGTACGTCCGGCCGGGGAACAGACCAAGCCACAGACTACGACTCAGACACAGAATCCAATTCGCAGACCCAGATCCGGAGTACAAACTGAATGAAAAAACCTTTCCATTGAGTGTGCGGTGTTGTCTGTCGCCTCAACTTGAAATCAAAGCATTTGCTTTGGGCTTATTATGTGTGGAGACCAGATGCAGTTTCTATCTTTGTGTCTTCGCATATGCTAAATGGATTCACAACAGACAGACACACACACACACACACACACACACACACACACACACACACACACACACACACACACACACACACACACACACACACGCATACACACCCGCACGTAACACAATCACACATCTATAGAAAAGGCTGTAGGAACTTGTCGGACAACTCGTATAAAATTTCACTCATTCAATTCACAATTCACATTCATTTTACGTTGTGTTTATTGGTGTCTTTTGAATTTATCCAGTTTAAAATGAAGTTGTCTCTCTTGCACAATGTTTATTGTTGTAGTTGCTGTTATTCCTTGTTTTTTTTCTTCAGTCAAGAGTTCAATTGAATGAAGCGTTGAACTGCTTTTTATGAACTCTTAAAAGTTCCCTAGACTAAAATAGAAATTGGATTTGATTTCGATGCAAAACAAGTCAAGCTTTTGCTTGACACGAAACACATATACATAGTTTTATATGCAGTTTTTAAGAGACGATGACACATACTTACATACTATACTAGCTACGTTAACATTGTTTTCAATCAAAACTCAATTTATGACAAGAAATTGTAGTCAACTTCTCGGCGAGTTCAATTCGGGTTTTGTTCAGTTATTCAACAAATAAGCTCATTTACTTTTATTTGGTATACCAAGTTATCATCTCTTAAGTTGCCTTTCACCATAACCTTAGGCAACCCAAATAGTAGCTGGTGGATGACTGATTGACAATCTTAAGCTCTGAAGCACACACAAAACGCTTTTGACACTTTCTCGGGGAAAAGAAGTCAACCCATTGAGTTTAATGATCCACTGATAGAGGCAACTAAATCACTAAAAAGAAACGAAAAGAAAAGAAACGAAAAAGCCAAACTAAACCATGTGTTTATATTGTTATTATAAGCTATGACACCTTCGACAGACAGACAGAGAAGTGAGTGAGCTCGCCCGGCAGACACCTTTGTGTCGTCTGCTTAGATGGCGCTTTTGTTGTGCTTCTTTTGGGGTTTACGAGCCGCAATTTTATACAAATTTAAGCTCTTAAAGATGACATTTTGATCTGTTTTGATTTCCCCAGAGAAAGAAAGAGAGAAGAGAGCAGTAGCAGCAGTTCTGCAGGCAACTTTGATATGTGTCCTTCGTGGTGTCGCAGTTGTTATGTTGTAACGTGATTTTTTTTTTCATGCCCACCTTCTACGTCCCCAGAGAGTATACACATTTTGGCAATGGATGTGTGTGTGTGTGTGTGTGAGCTGTCTGTCTGTCTGTCTGTCTGTGTGTGTGAGGGTCTCTCACATATCCTTAATACATAAAATATGTTTGATGGTTTCACTGCCATTCGCTGCTTGCCGCCTGCCTGCCTGCTCATATGTCAAAGGTTAACGCACGTGCTCATGGATTCAGTATCGGATTTGGATTCGGGTTGAGGCACTCTTCAAGTTGAGAACGTAGTTGGAGTTGGTGTTCTTTCCCAATATCGAAATTTAATATATTTGTGCAGTGAAGCGCGTTTGTGTGAACTTTGGCGTTCGTTATGTTTTTCAGTTCGTATTTTGTGGCTTGTTTTCATTTTTTACAGTTGTCCTGTGTTTTCTTTTTTTTTTCATTTACCCCAAAAGTATGCTGTAAAATTGAATTATTTATGATAGAACGGTTGCCGAAAGTTTTTCATTACAAAAAAAAATGAAATAGAAATATCGAAATGAAAAAGACAATATTTGATATGGGTAAGCTAAATACAGGAAATGGAAAACACACACGCACACACACACACCCACAAGCAGACTACATTCCCACATGGACAATCAGCTAGTGAAGAGGCATTCTACTATCTGTTGATACCGTAGAACAGAACTGAACAACTTTCAATTAGCCGTCGGTACAATAATAGAAATTGATTGCCATTGTCAGTTTATTGTTGTAACTCAGCTCTTCCGGCTACAAATCAATTATAGACTACCTTTTTCTCCTCCTACTCTTTCTACTCTTCCCTCATCTTCATTTTCATCTATTTCTTCCATCAGCTTTTTATTTACCTATTGATAACGAACAAACCAGTACCGAACAGAAAGATATCAATAACTGTGTCATAGGAAAATCAAATATTGTTGCCAAGGAAATCTCAAGTAAAGAATCGTACACCAAAACTTAATTTTATTGCTTTGTTCGTTAGTTTGTTTTTGTTGAACTGGGAGTGGAGCAGATGGAAAGAGTGAAAAGTTGTCCGCAAATGATAAACATTGTTATCAGCCAGCCACTTGGCGAGCTCTTCAGATTTTCGAGTGAAAATAACAATTGCTGAGAGTTGTTTTTTATTTTTTTTTGTTCTTCTATTTATTCTCCCATAGTTACTTTATCTTTGCCGCAATGTCGCAGCAAATTGCGCTGTAAATATTTACTCTAAGCCAATTATCTATTTATGACCTAGACGCATAGAAAAAATAAACCATGACTTAGATCAACTTTTACACATAATTTCAAAGTAATTTCTCATTAAGAATTAATCAAAGATGTGGCCGTCGCAAACGTTCAACATGATATACACTTATTTGAGTCTAATATGTTTTAAGCTGCCGATTCCCTAATAGTTGACAAAGCATTTCGATATATACTTTTTTAAATTTCAACTACTTTTGATGATCTTCTACTTTGCAGTCTATCGATAGTAAGTAGCTCATATACTTATTTAAAAATATAGATAGAAGAACTGGCATTAATAGTCTTTCAGTCATAATCTTGTGAATCATATTTTAGATTTCATCGTTAAGCTCTCTTTAATCCAAGTTATTCTCTTCATGTCCCATTAGAAGAACGAGCTACGCGATTAATTTGCATTTATAATAACCTAGAAAAAAAACCATAGAATAAATTCAAGTTCATGTTATTCTCCGTAATCACGACGACAACCTACTTATCTAGAATCGCAATCTCTATTTGAGAGTATCTTAACTAATTGTTAAGCAAATAATGCGGTTGCACGTTGTTGCTTATCAAAAAATTACTTATTTGCTGAAGCTACTTGTACTTGATGGAGGGCCTCAAAAAAAAAAAAACTACAGTTAACTGTATAATATTTCAGCATATGACGACGTGCAGCTTTAAATGGCAAACCAAAACCGAAAATGGTAGCATCACGCCACAGCACTCCACATATCACATCATGTGATACGGCGGGGCAAACAGTCCCAAAAGACGATGGAGGGTTGTGTGTAGCGCACAGATTTCAGCACCTTTTTTTTCCATTTTTTACCCAGCCACAGACATGAACTGATTTAGCTGGATTTCCTCTTCTCTTTTTTTTTTTTTTACCCCAGTTTTCCCTGCATTGCCGCCATTGCCAGTGTACTCAACCCGTGATGTAATTTTCTGCAACTTTTTCGTGTTGAGAGCAAAACCCAAACCCCAAAACCCTCGTCACATTAATGTCTCTATAGCTGTCAGTTTAGCTAGGCAGCTAGCAGCTATGTTAGGTGGGATTTTTGCTGTTTGAGCGTTCTGTGGGCGTGGCATTTGTCTGCGCTTATCAGTAAAAACATTTTGCCAACGTTGCGGCTGTTTAACGGGTTGAACAGGTGAGGTTCCACCACATTTCCTGTGGCTGCACTCGTTCAGTGTCTGTGTGTGTGAGGGAGTGAATGTGTACGAGTATGTAGATGTGTGTAAGTGTGCGTAACTTGCCATGCTTTCAACACCTCAGCGCTTGTCAAAAGCTTTAAACTTTTCTACTACTTCGGGTGTTGCCACACAGGGCGTATGTGTAATGTGTAATGTGTAATTTTAGCTACTTCTCGCTTGATGGCAAAACTTTTGGCATTAAATTGGCGCCCGGCTGCACTTTTACAACAATTTATCATCATGAGGTTCTGCCATCGTCTTACCCTTCTTCTGATTCTCACTTTGTTGTTTTGCGCCTTTGACGCCTGACTAATCGCTAAACAATTGTTTAACATTAAAATGGCAACATAATCACATTAATTAGCATTTTCGTTGTGCTTCAGTTGACTTGCCTGTGGTTGCTGCACATGTTCATGTTGTTGTTACAACTGCGACAATTGCCAAAAATCTTTTTTTTTTATTATTTGCCCTGCACACGACAAGTGTTTCTTATTGTTTTCCCCAATTCTACTATTTGTATTCTAATAATATTTTCTGTTATGTTTAGACTTTTGATAGATAATAGTCTGTAAAATAGTAAAACAGCTGACAATTAATATTAACGTTGTATGCGACTCTGTTTTTTGTGTATCATGCACTCGAGTAATGATTCATATAAAATTTTGTACTCATTAAGTTCATTACACCTTCAGTAAATATGATTTTAAAACAGCTGTCGAAACAATATCTGTTTTCTGTACTTAAAATATTCGCTGTTTATTTAGGGTAAATATTAATTTAAACAAAGCATTGGAAGATCTAATGTTCTGCTTTGATTACAACAGCAGCAGCAGCAGCTGTAGTTCATATGATTCACTGCAATTGATATTAATAGTATATTGATATACTACTTCCGTTGTGACTTGAATTTCCCACACAATTTTAATATCTTTCTGAATTTCACGAACTAGTTGAATAAATTTGTATACATTTTATCTTTACTCTTTATCGACATAACTTTACTCAAAGTTAATTGAATGACAAGTAATACTTTTCCCTAAATTTTTCAACAATTTAGTTTACAGAAACAGTTCACCATAAGCATTTAAATTATCGGGATTACTAAACTTTTGTATTATTTTATTAATTCTTTTTTATAGATTTAAGCTTCTGTCATTTGCATAATGTAAACAGCACATGGATTCGCAGTTGGCTTTGTTTGCTAATACGCAATTATTGTTGCTTATTTGTTTATGAATTTCATAAGCATAATTACTGATATTATTTCCAGTTAATTGCCATTTAATTTTTGCGTAATTCCTGCTCACCTCAATCATAACTAACAACAAAGAAGTGGAAGAAATACAAAAAAAAAAATTAAATACAAATATTTGCCTTTGTTTTGTTTTGCGGCACATCAAATCAACATATAGCTCATTACCATTGCCATTACCAATACCCCTTTTCCGTTCTCCAGTCCCCCACTCAATACACACTCAATCACTCTATCCATTATTGTGTCGAGCTATTTATCTATCTAACTGTCTGTCTATCTGTTCCATAGCTCATCATTAGATCCATATACTCGTAGTAAATTCATGTTTTTTGCCTGGCCAAAATAGTTGTTTAATTTGGCTTTTAATGTTGCCCGCGTTGTTTTTATTTATGTTAAACAAATGCCGTTGAAAGATAAATTATGCACAATTTATTTATGGTCGGACAAAAATGGATCGATACATTTTGTAAACATGGTTGAGGGTCGTCGTCATGAGGGAGAGTGAGGGAATGGACAATGGAAGCGGCAGGCAAATAGATTTCAGTTTATATCTGGGCATTTCTAAGACTCATTCACAGTGCTCTGGCCACTTAATAAATTGAAGCTCATTAAAAGTTTTAAGGCAATTTAATTTACAAAAAAAAATTGGTGGGAATTGCTCGACTAGTAGATGCCCTGTAAAAAGTATCTTCAATTAAATTATATATATAGCAAGTTGTCGTTTAAACATTAAGAAAATATTTGATAAGGCTATCTATGTAGAGTTATCAGAATATACTAAGTAGATAATGCCGAAAGTCGATTTAGAAATGCTTATTTATTTTGCCTACCCATTTCACAGGGTATACAAACATTATAAAATGACCTTATATAGAAGATACCTAACTTATCTCACCGTCTCTTCGTGTTAAATTGCGCTGATCTAAAGCTTAATTAAAATGATTTATGTTATGTCATAAAAAGCTGGATTTGGCAAACACTTTGTGCAACTTTCATATTGTAATTTGTAATTGAACATAATTAATGCGCTATAATCTCAGAGTTCCCCAGATGGGGAGATGGGGGGCTCAATCTAAAGTGTTAAGGGGTTAGCTAACCACAAACACAGCAAATACACACATACATTCAGACATACATAGAGGGGATTATAAATAATTGAAACATTTATTGCAGTCATGTGCAATTTTGTAGCTAATTATAATAAGCAGCCGCCCCGTGTTAGATTCGGTTCGCAGTCGGACTCGGACACTGGGACACTGGGACACTCTGGGATTCTTGTTTGGGACTCACTTTGCTCTCTACTCGTATCTCCCTGCCTCCATTTATCTCTTTCACCCGCCCGCTCACTGGCAATCATAACAGTCATAAATTATAAGAGCTATGCATGTTGTTGGCTTGTCATATTGGCCAACACCATCGCCCCTTTGTCCCGCTCTAGGCACACCCACCTTTCTAACATACATACGTGTGAGAATATACATATTCCTATCACACACATTCCTTACCTAGTTTTTGGGTGCTCTGCAGCTGTCAGTTCACTTTTATTCGCACTACCACCGATGTCAATGATTTATAGTTTATTATTATACCCTGTGGGGGTATATTAAGTTTGTTAAAAATATGTAACGGGCAGAAGGAAGCATGGCCGACCCAATAAAGTATATATATTCTTAATCAGCATCAATAGCCGAGTCGATATAGCCATGTCCGTCTGTCCGTCTGTCCGTCGGTCTGTCGGTCCGTCGGTCCGTCGGTCCGTCGGTCCGTCCGTATGAACGAAAGGATCTCAGAGATGGTAAGAGCTAGAAGCTTGAACTTGGTGTCCCAGCACTGGAAATTTTTGCAGGCAGATCAAGTTTATCTTTTTTTTTGGATGCCACGCCCTCTTTGCCCACAAATTAAGTAAAAGCTTATAAAGCAAGCAGTTTTGTAGCTCAAAAACCTCATACCAAGGGCAGTTTTGTAGCTAGAGACTTGAGATTTGGCACATATGACAAATATTTTGTGGTCAATGTGTCCAGAAAATTTTATCACGATGCCACGCCTCCCTTGCCAACAAAACGGAAAGGCTTATAACAAGAGCAATATTACAGTAAGAGACTTGAGATTTGGCACATATGATAAGAATCTTAGGGTCAATGTGTCCAGAAAATTTAATCGCGATGCCACGCCCCCTTCGCCCTCAAATTAAGTAAAAGCTCATAAAGCAAGCAGTTTTGTAGCTCAAAAACCTCATAACAAAAGCAGTTTTGTAGCTAGAGACTTGAGATTTAGCACACATGATGAGTATCTTGAGGTCGATTTGTCCAGAAAATTTTATCACGATGCCACGCCCCCTTCGCCCACAAATTAAAAAATAAAGAATTACTAGAGAATTTTATCTAGAGTGAATTTGAGCGGGTTCCTGTAGACCCACAGGGTATATTACGGTCGGGGTCCCGACTGTTCCGCTTGTTATTTATTGTCTTTGTGAAACGTAAGGAATTCTTATAGTTTTGATCTGTTGCTGCAGCTGTCAGTTTTCCCTACGATAATTTTGCACATATTTCGCTGTTTAAACCGAACCCCAAATAAATTGATAAATATATATGCTTATAGATCATTATAAATTGCATGTATTTGAGAAATTTTAATTATCTAACTAGAAGAGGTCCTGAGATAATTGTGGAAAATTAATGTTTACTTATTTGCTGTCATTTTCTATGAGCTCTAATGATCATTATAAATGATTATATTAGAGTACATATCATTTTAATTTAATTTGTTGCCCCAATTTTTATATTGTTTTTGCTGTGCTTTCTTTATTCATCTGTTTCAAATGTCATGTTTATTTGTTGTTCTGTTTGTTGGCCATAACAACTGTATCTCTGACCCTACGTTTTCCTTCTTCTTTCTGGCCTATTAATATTCCTTGGACGTGTTCGCATAAACTCGTTGATTTATTATGTTGCACTTAATTAAGAAACCAACAGGCAGCTGGCAAAGATATTTCAACTTAAAGTAATAATCGAAAAAATTGCATGAAATTTAATTGAGTTAGCTCAATTTGGCTAAAACCCAAAACTAACTAACTGCATTCTCCAGTTGCCACTTTGGCCAGACAGAGGTAGAGTCAAAGGCCATAACCAGCTGATAAAACGTAACCAAAATAAAAAAAAAAAAAAGTTTCTGGCACTCGACAAAACTATGCAGCCGATATGGCTTAGGTCTGTGTGTGTGTTAACCTGGCCAACGATTTCAACAGTCGACTGAGTTTTTGGCTTTTTAAAGTTGTTGCCATCGTGAACTCATACAGAAGTTCGTGTATATCTACTCACAAATGCGCAAATATCTCACAGATACTCATACTCGCAGATACTACTTGTATTCCTTCTTATATATACGTTTTGTAGATATAGCAGTCTGATGTTTTGGTCATTTGGCGATTGCTTTGCAATTTGTTCTGGCCAATGCGCGCGGTCTGGCAGCAAATTGCTGGGGCATCATCCATTGGGTTTGGTCTGTCTGTGGCATGTTGCATGCGGCATCATCTTGTTGCCCGTCTGCAATTAATGTAGACACTTAATTAATCACAAAAATTGGCGAAATGTACTTATGGCTCATTTAAATTGACAAATGTTGTGTGGGCTGCAAACGTCAAGACCTCAACTCAAGGTAGTACTACAAGTCCGATGATTACATAATATATCTTGACAGTGAGCGCAATTTATGTATATATGTATACATTTGACCTGACCTTATTATCATCAGGTCTTTTCTTTTTACATTTAATGTTATTCATAAGCAGTGCTAATAATTTGGTGATTATGATAACAAACTCATTTATTTGTCAAGCCAGTTGAGTCAATCAACATCTCATAACTTTACAACAACAGCAACAACAACAGGAACATCGGGAGTAAAACAACAAAAGTAACATCTGTCAGCCTAGTCTCTTGCATACTAATTTGTTGATTTCCAAACGAAGCGTGCTTACTCTGACTGATGTCTTTCTATTATGTTCTTGTCATTTGGTTGTTGTTGTTTCTGTTCATTCTGATGATTTTTATCACTGGATTAGATGCCCAGTTTGTTTCGCGCATTTTAAGCAGCTTTTGGTCAGATTTTTGCATTTTTTGGGGTGCAAACACCGAACCGCGCAATCATAACAGTTTTAATGAATAGATTACCTTATAATGATTAAATTCAACAAATTTCAAAATTTTAAATCCAAAAGATCCTGAGATATTTGACATCAAAAATGGAGTTATCTTCTTAAGATAGGCTTTTCGCATTTTTGATTAGTTTTCTTAAAGCGCAACCCTAATTGCAGAGAATTCTCTTTAATCTTATGATTGCCAAGCTCTCAAATTATAAGTATTATTTGGGGCTGCCCTCTAATTATGCGATACATCACATCACAAATAAACAAATTTCATCTCGAGCTGCTCGTTTTTCTCGGCAAATGCCGCTCACGTACGCAGCTGAGAGAATTGCTTGCCCTGTCATCTGCCTCCTCCACCTCTCCCTCCTTTCTATCTACACGCGGCCGCACTAATTTTATGGCTTAATATACTCGTACTTTCGTCAGTGTGGGAGTCAGCTGCCACGCCCTCCTCTGTCGCCCACAAACTATGAGTTTCTTTAGCGCAAAATTGGCACTCAACGTCGTCGTCACTGTCACTGTGAAGCTGTCAGTAATGCTTCACTCATTCGCTGATATCACTTCGTCTCACTCTTTATTCTTTCCTGTTTATCGCCCTCTTTCCTGCTCGTTGCCTTCACTTCTTAGTCCAAGACATTTGCCATTCATTGCGTATGAAAAAAATTTGTCACGGCAGCTTGGAATTCTTAATTTTATTACACTTCTGGCGTGCGTAACGCGGCAAGAGACAAATAGACGGATAGACAGACAGACAGACAGTCGGGGCGACAGTTGAAAGAGTGGGCAGCAGTAACAGCATAAGAAGGGAAAGAGGAAACGAGAGAGTTTGGCAGTATAGGCCAAGACGCATCTAAGTCCATGGCTGCTTCTACTTCATCTCGGTTTTTTTTTTATTTTTTTTATACATTTTTCCTTGACATTCCTGCATGCAAATTTAATCAGGGCCGTCTTTCCAGCTCTTCCCCATCCGATCCCTTCCCTTGTTTCGTGTCGGAAATGACATTTTCATGCGTAAATTGAAATGTGAGCGACGTGTTTGGGGATTTGTATGCGGTACTTCCCTCTGGTCTCTACGAAAGTAAAACCAAGTTGTCATTGCTTTTAATTATTTTTCATCTAGCCGACGCCTGTCTGTCGTCGTTGTCATCGCCGCTTATTTTCTATCATATTTCTCCTCTTTCTACAGAGTTCGTTGCAATTACAAGCTTAGCCACGCCTCAAAAGGCTGAAAGCGTCTTGCGAGCTAAGGGTCCAATTTTTTGAGCCTATTAAATTTCACTCAGTATGGCAAATAAAGCAAATTAATAGAGAAAAATAAATTAAAATTTAATCTGGGACAAATTTGATTATATACTATTAGACAAATTACTACGAATGGAAACTTTCCAAATTATTATTTAAAATAAAAATGTTTTGTAATAAATAAAACATTTCGTTTTAAAGGATTTCAATTGTAGTTGATCTTGATTATTATTATTTGATATGGTTATTTCCAATGTTATGACTAAAATTTAACTAAATTTTCTTTACTTTTCTTTGTCTTTTACAGGTAAGTTGATGAATTCTTCGATTCTTTGACCCAGAAGGGAAGCAAACATGCATTGCAATAAATGAATTTATATGCAGCTAAGTTGTCAGTTGATTTCCGTTTAACTTTTTCTGTTTTTATAAGGAATTACACATACACATGCATACATATAGATTCACATACTCGTATATCACTCATGTAACGTAGTTAGAAACAAACCGAAGGCGGGCAGAATTTTAATTATTAAAGAACGATAAGACGACTATATTTGGATAGTTGAAGTTGAAATACCCTTTCAAATTGTTCTTAAGTCAACTAGTATAATAAACGATATCTAGCATATCAAGAGATATATGTGTTATAGTTTGATTTTGATAAAATTGTGTGATGTTTAAACTGTAAACTTCCCCTAGAATATCAACCTATCTAAATCAATATAGACTTATTTGCAACGCACATTTTGCATGATAAACTGATCATACCCTTTGTTAGAGTACAACAGAGCATAGAGTTGCCAGCAAAAGTCGGTCAAGCGTGGGAACAGTTTCTGTTTCAGTTTGAATTTTATTGTTTCTCTGCCTGAGCCTGATAAGGGCAGTTTCTATAACATTTCCGCTTGCGATAAAAGCAAAACTTGCCAGTCGTAAGCGAAGCAAAAACTGCAGAAACTAAGAATAAATGTATATAGTTTATAGTTTAAGATCTTTGATGTACAAAATTGAATTTCCTGCGTTGTTAAAGAGTATAAAAAAATAGAATGAAAATAGAAATCGATAGCTAAACAAACCCACCACAACAAAAATCAAGTAGGACTTTTAACTGGAGTTTTGATTTTTGTGCGTTTTTTTTCGGTTTGACAGTTTGTCGAGCCGCGCCAACATTCAATAAAAATTCAATTTGCAATCGAATTTGTTTTCAGTCAATGCTTCATCTCTCACTCTATCTACCCATCTGCACGCCTCTTGTTCTCTCGCTCTATGTCAGTCGTTGCAAATTGTAAACATTGCAAAATTGGCAATAATATAACTATGCAAAGACACGACCGCCACTCTCAGCCTCCTCCAGTACACAGACATGCAGAAAAACTTGCCTGTGTTTGCTGTGTGTGTGTGTGTGTGTGTGCGTTTTGTATGTTGTGTTGCATTCACAAAACAAGAAAAGTTCATGTCAAAAAAGGGCGTGGCAATGCGTTAAGCTTGCATTTTGTTAGCCATCTGTGTAAACCCCCGCGGTGATATCCTTTATGCACTTCCAAATTGGATTATACCCTGTAAAGTAATTTAGACTTTTGTACTTAATTTAGATTTATGATTTTCTGATTTATTTCCACTGTCGATAGGTTTACATTTATTTCGTTTACCAACAGGGTATCTTCGAGTCGCCATTGCTTAAATATTTCCCGCCTGTTTCTTCTACAATATGCAATTTTCTGTTTGCATTGTGATATTTATTGCAGTTGCCGTTTTGAAATTGGATTTTAATGTCAACATTGCCCGATTTTTAGTTACAAAAAGTATAGCACACATTTTGGGGCAGGCGCAAAATATGTTCTCGAAAAAGAACCACAAATTAGCCTGAAACAAAAATTAATTAAAAGCCAATCAATGTATCCGATAAAATCAACCCCAAAAATGCTTGTCTATAGATATAGATAAAGTGAGTTGGGTTTTCCCTGCTTGACTATTTTTTGGACATAGGTCTACATTATACTTTATTAAACGCTTGTCAACGATATGCAAATAAGGCGCAGAACACGGTGACAAGTCGCAAATGGCCAACTAGTTGATAATGATGATGATGATGATGAGGATATCACCCGCAGCCTTTTGACTGTGCCCAGTTTTCCTTAACTCGGCAAAACTCTTCGGACAGCAGTCACGTTAAACGGAAATGGCAATGTCTAGACTCTAGGTCCGACTCCCACAAACACACATATACACACACAAATGGAAATATATATGTGTGTGTGTGTGTGTATAACCGCAACCATTTGCAAACGGCACAAAGGTTTTCTGTTTCCATTCTTTCTCTTCATTTTTTTTTGTCCGTTTTTATTTTGTTTTCAGTTGCCAGTTGCAGAAAAAACCGCAAACAAATTTCAGCAAGCGCCCCCAACAACTAAAATCTGAGGCGGGGAAAAAACCGCCAAAAACGATTCATTTTCTGGGTATGCAAAAGGTTTTACCTTGGCTTGATTGAAGTTTCTACTTTTCACCTAACGTAGAAGTAACAACTGGCTACTAAAGAAATAAATGCTAAGATTTAGCGCGACCCTCGCACAGATTATAATTTAATTTAAGCAACTTATAAACTCAATTTATAAGATTAAGACTCTAACTAATATCTACCTTCATATGTTTCTGTTATTTTGACTTTTCTTTATAGGTTTTTCATAATAGATATTTGTTTATTTCCTTTAGATTCAATCTCCCGATATAGTTAAGGTTTTACTGCGCCTACATGAAGAATCTTGTCTTCCTTTGAATATTTCATTTATTTAAGACGATAATGTGCGATATTTTCGCATTTTGATTTCATTTCCGTTGCGTTCATTTCGTTTTGTCGAATTGTGTTCTTGTTGCGATATCGAAATAAAAAGAAAAACAGCAATTTCCGTAACATCATGAGTGTTGAGCACAGATAGACAGACTGAGAGCACAATGATAAGGCAACCATCAATTGTTGGCGAATTTCTTTTTTCGCTACTGTCATTTAATCATACGCAGCTTGAGCTTTAGCTACAGCTACAGTTTAAGCTTTGTTGGCCTTTTTCTTAAGGCCATTTGGCACGTTTGTCTAGGACTAAGTGGGCTGAGCATTTGGGTCTGAAAATGTAACCGAGTGACGCGATTGCATGGCGTTTCACTTGTTTCATTTCATAAGCTGCACATTTTCCCATTCATTTTTCTTCATCTGCTGCTGCAACAGCAGCGAGTCTGTGTATGCAATTTATCTGCCTGCCGCCTGTATGAGCCCATTTCTCCCCTTACTTTTCACTCTTCGTCATTGCTTCTTTTTCTCTCAACATTTGTTACAGTTTTCCACATGTCTGACTGTCATATTTTCTCATTTCTTGCACGTTTTACCTCTGGCAATTGCCATCCCGTCGCCACCTGCCACTTTTCTCTGCCTGCATCAGCATTCGTCATCATCATCATCATAATCATCATCGTGGACATTCTATGTCTTCTCCTCCTAGTCTCATAATTTCGCTTGTATGCCATAAATGCCAACCAGTCAGCGAATTTCAGTTCTCCATAACAAACATTTGCCCCCAAACACTCAAAAACCTGCGCCTAAACAAACAACAGCAACAACCTGTGCCCCAAAGATATGATGATGGTCAGGAACTCCACCTTCCTTTCCCATACTAAATGAAAAACTACACTGCAAATAGTAGTTGGCTGTTGGCTGTTGGCTGTTGGTTTTTGGTTGTTGGCTGGAGTTGGTAAAAATGATCAAATTGCATTCCTTTACCGTTGTTGTTCTACTCTGGCTTCTGTTTCTCTTATATTTTCTCTCTGTTGCTTTTCTGTTTTCCCCTTTTTCGCTGTTTCCGCTGACCAAACAAAAAGATGACGATGGTCAGCAAACAGGAAGAAAAATGCAAACTTTGTTTACGAAACCTAACCAAATATCAAGGACAGGTGTAGTTGCTGACAGTAGCAGACTATAATCGACCAGTGTATGTCCTGTATATAAATTTATAACTGAATATGTATTAGAGATGGATTTGAATTGAAATTAAAGCTGGTAGTGTAGTGGAGTACGAAAAACTAGATATATAAATGGCTTCTATATAATATTTGAAAAAACAAACAATTATTATTAATACTTATATGAAATTATTAATGATAAACTATGAAATACTATAAAAGTATCGAAATATGGGAAGGAGCTTTCTATGAAATCTGTTCAGTTAATATTCCAATCATGAAGTTTGATTTGTTTTTGTTTAAATTTACTCTAGGCCATTTCTAGGTAGTATCCTATTGATCCAAAGGCAGACAATACGCATATTTAGACTTCAGCACATACTTCTACGCACATATACCTACACACACACACACACGCACACTCATGCAAATTAGCCCCCAAACATTTACTATTGTTGTTATTGGTAGCAATCTCAGTGTTGCTTCTGGCCAGAAATTCTGCTCAGTTGGGTTTTTGATTCAGGCACAGACGCTGACTTGGCTTATCGGACAGGTAGTTTTGCGATACAAGTCTGTGTGTGTGTGTGTGTGTTTGGATATGCATATGCATGTGGAAGCTTATGTGTGTGTGTGTGTGTATAGCTTGTCTCATTGCGCGCATTAACAACCCACATACACACACACACACACACATACACCCGCCAGCACACACAGAACGTTGAAGGTAGGACAAATGTGCGCCATTTTGTTGGTTCTTCCTGTTCTTCTTCTTCTTCTTTTTGCCCTGCTGCATGTATGTGTGTGTCTTTTTTTCTGTTATTACTTACTCGCGCATCGTTAAAGTGACTTCCGGTGCCCTCGCACACATCTTTTATGTGTGTTCTTCTCTCTGCACGCGTGTGTTTCTGTGTGTGGGTGTATGATATGGTAATAGCACAGCTTGTATGTGTGTGTGTGTGTACTGTAGCATACATTACGGGGCACTCGTCGGACCCAGCGACTGTCTGGCAGCTGCATACGCTAAATTATGCACAGCTTTTGCCTTTTACTCTGTGTTTTCCTCTTTTGTTTCCCTCCCGCTCGGCTCTTTTCTTTTTTTTTTCTATGTGTATATGGCCAAAAGGTGACGAAATATTACAACTTAACCTTTTTCAACAAATTTCCGCTAACAAAATGATGAAACTCTCGCAATCTACACAATTCCCTCTCCCTTACCCATCCATAGTAGCTTTATCCAAAGTTTTTCATTTTTTATGATAAACTGACGTTGGGTGGGGGAAACGAATATTAAATTTTAAAGTCTTTCCTCTCTTTGTTGTTCGCGTGTTTCCCGTTGCCTATGATAAGGCACAGTACGCAGTACGCGTCATATCATATAATAAATTTATAGATTTACAAACAAACAACGCGGGATCACAATTAATTGCCTTGTCCCTTATATCAACACTGAAACAGCAATAACATTTCATGTCAGCTGCCATATTATCCATTCATATTGTATATATTTATTTATATATACATATATATATATTTTTTCTTTCCCTTGCTATATTCTACATTTTGTATTTATTCAGCTTGTTTTTGGCATATTTAAAAATTATTTAACATAACCACAACAACAGCCGCATATGGCCAAAAGCGTCGACCAGATATAAAATACCTCACCAAAATACGAGAAAATATTTCGATTATGTGCAAAAATATACGATGTGAAGTGAATTTATCCAATCAAACCAATCCAACCAAAACTATTCAATTCATTCATTCATTCAACTGAAAGCCATCCAAACAAATGAAATCTAAAAAAAGAACCCCCCATCAGAAATGTTAAAAGAGAAATTTTGGGAAATTTTCGGGAGTTATGATTCTGAACTGAGTTTGTAAAATAAATATTAAAAAAATATAAAGTCAAAGAACATAAACATTTTTAAGAGTATATCAGATCTAACAGCAGGGTATCTCCCAGTCAATCACACTCGATTTGAAGTGTACACGCTCTGTTCTTTAATTCGTTGCTTACATTAGGCAATTCGAGCTAGACAAATTCAATTTAATTGACAAATAGAAGTATATTAAGTTTTATAAATATCGCACACACATACAACAACCAACACACACACACACACACATGAACCTCAATTCACACACTCTCTATTCATATATTGCAATTGTTATTCAATTATTTCCAACTCTGCGCGATAATTGGAAGATTTATGACTAAATAGTGCAATATGTATAGTGCAAAATGTGCGAAAGAGCAGAGAATATAGAATAAAAATGAGAAAGACAGTGATAGATAGCTTTAAAAAGCGCTGCATACTTCAAGGCGTCGCCGGAAACAAATTGCACTACAAAAATTGCGCCAGATGAAAAAAGAAACGCTGAGAAAAACTCGAAACAATTAAAAGTACGAGAGGAGACGGCAAAAACTTTACCAAGTGGCGGGGCGAAAAGTTTGTTAAACACAAAAAAAAAGGTAGCAAGAAGAATGAAAGAAAAGTGAAGGGAAAGAGAGACAGAGAGAGTCAGATTGTGGACTTCTAGTTACAGTAACTGCAGATTTTTTACTCGTGTGACAAATAAGCAAAAGTCGAGAAACGGAAGCTGCTGCTGCTGCTGCTGCGGCTCCTAAAAGCGCGAAGGCGTGGCAAAGAACAAGAAACCAACGGCCAACACTTTGCACTGCAATTTGCACTTCATTGCCAGACCAGTGCGAAAGAGAAAGGCAGCGAGAAAGAAAGAATGAGATGGTGGGTGGAAGGAGGCAGGAAATGTGCTTGAGGAGGGCTGCCGTGGGGCAGTCTGCTCAAAGCACTTTATAAATTTTTTAAGTGCCATGCAAAAAACTTTTGCCCCAACGCCTGGCACAAAGAGAATGCGACTGGAGAAGGGGTAAGAGAATGGGTGGAGGGTGCTATGTTAGCAGGACAAGTGTCGCCCAGGAGCTTTAGTTCTTAGTGCCAACTGGAATGGCTGGCTGGCTGGCTGGCTGACTGTTAACCGGACGCCTCGACCATAAAGAGACGCCACAAAGCATCAAAGTGAATGAAAAGCGAGCCTCGTTGCTTTTCTTTCTTTTCTTTATTTTAATTAGACATCCAAATTGAAGTAGAGGGAGGCAAGTGACGGAAGCAGCCAATTGCAGTGACATCCCATCCGGTGGTCAGAATTGTAAACATTGATCGTTGCAAATGTAGTTCGCATGTCAATTGCATTTCCATTTTGGGAAAATGTTATTCATTAGTTTGTCATTTGTTTAATTTAAATTTATAGTGTGCTGATAAAAACCGCATAATTTAATTTTACAAACGAAAAACCGCAATATGTCCACTCACATCAGCAACAACAACAAGTACGTATAACAAATGTTTAAAAAAAGGAAACGCGTGCGTTAAAAAACGCGCACAAACCACATGAAAACATGTCACAAACGCGACAAAAACAACAATCAACAAAATAAACAAACAAGTGAAATTTTAAATGTCACAGTAAACATTACATCCCGTTTTTCCTCCCGCAATTCCACTTTAACCGCCCTACAACTATTGCCATTTCACTCACACACACACACGCAGTCATTAGAAGAAACAGCAGTAGTAACAAAAATATGCCATGAATTTATTTTTGTTGCTGTTGCTGTCTTTGTCTGTTGTTTTGATGTTGTTGTTGTTGCTGTTGTTGTTGTTGCTGTTGTTTGTTTTGCGGCATTTATGACCAAATCGCATCTACCAAATTGATATTCTAAGCGCGTAAAAATTTATATGTGCCGTATATGCATAAAGTGCCATTTTCTTGTTGTTGTTTTTTTTGTGCAAAGCATTAAAAATAAATGTTGCATACTTTGCGGGTGTGCGACTTTTACATCTTTTTTTTTCTTGTATTTTTCAAGTGCTTTTTATGGGCGCTGCGACACGCCCTCTTTTTGCCTGATTGCTGCAGATATTACCTACATATAAATAAACATACATACATATGTGTATTTATGTGATTCTGTTGCGATTGGCGATAAGAATGACAGCTTAGTAACTTCATTTAACATTTCGCCTAATATGAGCTCTGGGTTTAGGTTTTTAATCTAGTGGGGGGGGGATGACTTGCATTAGAGATATCAAGAGATATTCATTAATCTTGTTATTGTCATCTAATTATTATAAATACTATTATTATTTGTCTTATTTGGTCACATTATTAATTATGTTTTATCAACATCTTTTAACTTCCATGGATAAATTATGGCCAATTTTACAATTTATCCATGATCACTTTTTAGACTGATTATAAATATACATTAACATTTTATTCTTTCTATTTTATTCTTCATTTTCATCTCAATTTTGACCTGATATCATTTAAAGTGAATTAAATATATGCTCTCCCACTATAAAGTTAACATAAGTTTTAAGGGATTTAGTAGAGAGTTTGTCGACAATTAGGAACTGTCATTAAATACCCGAAAATCGCTTTAAATACAACGCAAATGCATTTCTGTTGTCTATCTATTTGCCTGCTGTTGTTGTGGAATGTCAGGCTAAATTTGAAACAGTTGTTGAAATTTATTTAGCCATGTAAATTGAATTAAGCAAAAAGTTTATTTGCAAACGATGAGTGTATACATATTTTTTTATTTTGGTTTTTTAATTGGATTTCTCTTCTGGCTGCAATATAAAAAAAAGGGTTAGAAACAATTTGATGCGCTTTAATTGGACAGAAATTGTGATAGATACGAGTAGACCGAGCAGATGCTGCAGGCTGACCAAAAGATTTCAATAAATATCATAAATATATGTACTATACTATGTATATGTCTGGGGTCCCCTTGATGTCTCTTCTTAAGTGTTGTAAATAAGGTCGAGATAAATGCGTTGCCAACAAAATTGTACAGCCAAATGCAGCTGCTGCTGCTGATGCAATTGCAAGTGCAATTATGACATTGCAAAATGCAATTGCAATGCATTATTTATGCTCTAATTAAAGTGATGACAGTTATTCAATTATCCCAAAACAGAGGTGGATCATATCTGATCGACCCCCTCGACACACCCCCAACTAAAGGCACTCGTAATTAAATACAAATTCTCAAGGTGCCAGGCCACAGCGTTAGGTTGAATTTCTTTCTTTCTTTTCTTTTCTTTTCTTTTTTGCTCTTTGCTGAATACTCTTTATTTAATTCAGATCCAACAATGAGCACTCAAAATCACATTAGGGCCAAGTTTTGGGCTAACGTGTCATGCATAAACTTCAAAACAGCCTAAAAGCAAGCAACGGAAAAGCACAAAAGTAACATCAATCAATTTTGGCTTTCAAGTCGCGTACGCGGCAATTTGTTTGTATAGAAAATACCCGGAGACTTTTCTCCTCTCCCAGTACCCCCCCCCCCACCCCCCTCTGGTCCGCTTTTCATCTCTGCTGTATAACTTTTAATGTATTTTGGGCACGTCTAACCGCAGCAGAGGAAGGAATGCGTACTGTTGGGAGTGACTGTATGGATGCTTACAGACTGGCGACAGTATTGATATGCCTATTGATATATGAGGATGATGCCTCATCATCATCGTTCAGCCAGCTGCCTGAGCCTGTGCCTTTGCTTGCCATTGGCATCAATTTCAACACCCTTTGCCCTGTTGCTGTCACAAAGTGTGGATGCCCCTTGTGCCTATTACTTGTAATAATATTTTAGCAATTTTTCTTGCTATGTCACATATGCGGACATCTCGTGTCAGTCGAAGTTATTTGCCTCCTTTGACTTGACTCGTCTCGACTCGTCTCGTCTTGAATTGTCCATGTTCTTTTTAAAGCTAAAAGCACAAATTTGCATTTTTATGTGACACAACCGCCTTTTGCCTAGGCCAAAGGGGGAAAAGGGGACGTTGGGGTGGCAGCTGTCGAAGAGAAATTGATTTGATGCAAATTAATGACAGCTTCTTGTCAGAGTTACATGAGAAAAACAGAAGCTGCTATAATTTAATACGAATAAAGGAATACACTCTAAATTGTAAAAATCTAAAAAAATTTATATATAAAGTTAATGAGAATTAAAGTAGATAAGCATCAAATCTGTTCTGATTACCAATTTTATATAAAAAGAATAGTGTCAACGAAACTTGAAATGATTCAAGTTTTATTAGAATATTCAATAGTCGTTAGACAACACTGGCAATTGTTAACTCATTTGCTGTCCTTTTTATGGATACATGCAAATTTTTAATGGATTTTTAAGTAGGCCTTTAAATTAGGCAAAAGAAAAGGCAATTTGTTTCCAAGATTTTGACAGAATGGCAATATCCCTCTCTGTCTCTGTCTCTCTCTCTCTGTCTCTCTCTCTCTCTCTCTCTCTCTCTCTCTCTCTCTCTGACTATCTGACTATGTTTGTTCTATGTGGTTGTCTCTGTCTCCTAGACTTATGCTGTCAGCTTGTCTCGATTTGCAAATTTATGTTTTGCTTTGTGAAATTGAATTTAAATTTAATTTGCATTTTCTCATCTGTTTCTTCTTTTTTTTTTAGGTAAGTTGACGTCCATCATTGAAATATGTCGAACATTTTTCTGACGTAAGTTAGCTTTAAGAATAAAAGGAGAAGGACACTAGAACTAATCCAACGATATTGTATTTAAGTAAAGTGGCAGCCACTTGACAGCAGCCGCATAATTATTTTCATTTTCCAATTCAATCAAAAGCTTTAGCAAGGACTTCTCTCTAAGCCGCAAAATGCGCTTAGTTCCCGTTGTCCTGTCCCCCCAACGTCCTGTCATACTCTTGTCCTGTCATCCTGCCGGTTACCCTGGCAGCTGAGCCATATTGAGCTGGATTAGGCGCTAACTGCCGCCATGTGATTACCAGACGAGAACCACAAAATATCGTAACGTTCGGCACTCTCCTAAGTCCTTTAGTCCTTCGACCGAGTCCAGGTTCATAAATTAATCAACAAAGCGTAGCCAACAACGGGAAAAAAAGAGAAATAAATAAACGTAAAAGAAAATACTGAAAAATTTAAAAGCAGCGTTCATAGAAAATGTACCAAATTTTTTGTGACCAGTTTTGAGCCACGTAAATGTGGTTTAATTCACTTTCAGCGCAGCCGAGTCCTGCGCCACCTGGCCGTGTCCAAGGCTGAGTTTGAGGTCCAGCTCCTCTGTCCCTGTGTCCCTCACGTAATTCTTATTATTTACTTTATTAATTTAAGTGTATTAGCCAGAGGTAGGACAACGCAGTAGGCCGCGACTGGGCGGCAAATTGGACTCACTTCCTCACCATTTAATTCTATTAAAGCCAAATATTTACACACTCCGAAACGAGAGAAAGACAGAGGAAGAGAGAGAGAGAAAAAAACTGGCGCCAGACAGTTGAGTGCCAGCACTTTTTGGGCCTTTCTGTGGACAAAGTGTCCTGTGTTCTGTGCGTAGATGCGTGTGCTGACCACACCCAGGCCAAGCGGACAGGACAACCGGAAAAACAGGACTTGCCGGGTCTGAAGTTTATTAAAAGTAATGACTCGTTGCTTGTTTGTCCAGGGCCAGGTGTATAAGAACTAGGCTGAAATGTTGTTGATGCTATCGCCGGGTGGCCTAACCTTTGGCAAATTAATGTTAACGGCCTAACATAAGCCCACATTGCAGTCGAGTTGTTGGTTTCTACTTACTTTATTGTAATTAAGTTACTGCTTTAACCTCTGAACAGAAATATCGATGTGATGCAAAGGGAATATTGATCTTTGTTCTTGAGTTTTGAGAATAAGCGGCGACAATTATTGCCTAGTCAAAGTTCCAAATAAATGTCAATTAAATATAATTTCATATAAATTGGTTAGTTCTTATTAGCCTATTTCTATACATTTACGATCTATGCACTTGTAATAGATTTTAATCGTTGCAGATCACATACGAGATGTTTGTTATATTATAATCTTTGGATATCGATAACAAAAAACATCACTAACTTAAACTAGAAGCAGTACAATTTACAAAAGCAAGAGAATATGCTGCAGCTGTCTCTCTCTCTCTCTCTTTCTTTCTTCTTCCTACTTGGCCTATACCTTTTAATAAGTTTTTTAATATGCCTCCACAACACGCATGATGTTAATCCCCTTATTCATTTAATGCATTTAATTGCCCACACCTTAGACCGTTTCCACTCTTCATTCATCTCCCTTGCTTTATTTCTCTTTTCCCCCCACTTTTGATACGCCATTTAATTATTGAGCAGCTTAAGTTGCACATTCCACATTCCAATTCTCATTGTGTGTCTTGTTTGTTGTTGCCACAGAGAACTCTCGAGGTAATAATACAGCTACTTGCTGCGGGTCTACCCAATATCAAAATATATCTTGCAACAAATATGCCACGCCTCCCAAAAGTAAAGATGCTGCTTTGTCAGCCCCTCCCCCAAGCCGTCCGTCCCGCACATTAAACGTTTTGACAATGCTCCCGTCATACTCAGCAGACACAGACAAAAGGACATTTTTGGTTGTCAAATGTTTGTCATTTGTAAATGTCAAACGGCGGTCGAGCATATTTTACATATACGACGACAGGACAGAGAAGGAGGGAGAATAAGTGGGCGGGGGAATGTTGGGCAAGTGAGTAAATTCATGTACCGCTTGCCAGTAGTCATTCCACATATAAAGTCAGTTCACGAAAATATGTTCTTTCAAGTTGGGGCCCGCATAACTTGGGGCGACCTGAGAAATCTAGCGGAGAGGGGGGCGGACAGTCAGTCGGAATGTCGTCAGTTTAGAATGAATTTTCCGGCCAAATTATGAGACATATTTTGTTGTTGTTCTCGTTGTTGTTGTTGTTTTGGACTGGTTTGTGTTCTGCGGGTACCTCAAAGAAAGGGCGAGTGGTGGCGTTTTTGTCATATAGAAATCTGACATTTAAATATTTACTTGCGTCAACTTGTGACATTTTACTCATTATACCAAGCCAAAAGGATCTTACGACACGCGTTTCCTTACCAGAATATTAGGTTTGGGGCTAAGGATACGGTTTTGTATAACTTTTGTCATGCTGCCTTTAATTTGCCAGACTCACTGTTCTCGGAGCATTTCATATTCATAAGCTGACGCAATTTTGACAGTTTTTAGTGCCGTTTGTCGTTGTCTTCAGCTTCCTTCCAAATGTTTAGATTTATTTCTACACTCAACTCGATGCTGGGGAGTAGGGAAAGTGAAAAGGGAAAGGGCAATCATTTATCAACGCTTCCGGGCGGCATTCTTGCTACTTCCCCTAACTGACTGCCTGGCTGCCTGACTGTCTGACTGTCTGTCTGTCTCCTTTAGCTGTCTTTCAATTCGGCTGATTCGACTTGAACTTTCTGTTGCCTTGGGGTCAGGTATAAATGCTGTTGTAAATGTATTTTTAAATGTAATGAGATTATTACGCAATTAGTAAAACTTTTCTGCGGGCGTAGGAGTAAGAAGGAGAAATTGAGCCCTGAGGTAGGCTTTTAACTGCTCGGATTTAATAGCTAATTTATTTTTATCTGCGTTCCTTTAATAAGTATTATGTGTTTGAGGGATGGGGAACAGGACGACAGGCGTAAGCTATGGCTTATATATATATAATCGGCAAAGCACATTGTTAAATAGTAATCGATAGTCATATGATATTTTATTCGAACTTTTTTCTATTTTTATTAACTTAAAGTTGCTATTTTGCACATTTTGTTGCCTGCTTTTGGCCAAAGCTCTTAATTAATTAAATTCTGAAACTGTGTACCTACCTTTCGATGTGTGTGCCTCTGTGTGTGTATATGTCTGGTTACAAACTTCGAAAATTGTTGAATATTAACATGGACCGAAGCGCATAGCGAACATTTCATTAATGGCCAAGCACGAAGTTGCCACATGAACATATCTTTACTCCACTTGCCAATTTGTATATGAACTACACTCGACTCTCTCCCCTATTCTTTACATTCTTACCCTGCTACCGCCTGGTACCTATTTTGCCCATTTCTGCCACAAATGTTGAAGCTGGTGCTTGCAACTCTTGGCTTGTTTCCCTTGCTTCTGCCTACGTGCCACACAAATGCCGCTTAAGGGCTCAACAAACACAAAAAGTCAAGACATTTACACTGCACTTCATGCTTCAGTTACAGCTCCAGCGCCCAGCAACAACAAGAACAACAATCGAGCGACTTTTCTTTCGAGCACAGGCAAATGAACCTTGAAACCAAATCATTATTAAAGATTGTGTGTGTGTGCCTTCTGCAGACCTGGCTTCATATTTCTAATTATGTAAAAATACAAAAAAAAAAAAAATAGAAAATGTTGCATGCACCATGTTGCACCGTTTCACTCGCTTAGCGAGCAGTCTTTGCCCAGCGGCAAATTGTAAGACTGCACGGCTTCATAGGAACTTCTTCTCCACTACTCTTTGTCCTCTTCCCTTTGATGAGGGAAAGTGAATTGCAGGTGGGCGTGTCTTTGTGGCCGTTTTGTTGTTGTTGTTGTTGTTGTTGTTGTTGTTGGTGACGTTGAATCACCCAACGGCAACTTTGTGCTCTGCAAAATGTTCTTTCTTGCTGTGTATGTGTGTGAAAACGTTTATCGTCATGTGTGTGTGCGAGTGTGTGTGTGTGTGTGTATTGCTAACTTGTTGCAGTCTGGCTTGGCAACAAAATAAAGTACGTTTGGAAGTTGCCCCCTTAGGCATTCAACATGCTACAGCTTGGCTCCTGTCGCCTCCTCTATTTCTTTGTCTCTATGGGGCAGCTGGTAAGCAGCTTTGAAAATTGTTTTTGATCGAAATTTTAGCAAAAGCTGTGTTTCGTTGTTGGCAACAACAGCAAGTGGAACATCTATAAACGCGTGCCTAAATGCCTCTAAACATTTCCTGGATATGTAGTCAAACTTTCATGAAAAGAAAACAATAAAAATTGAAAAATATGCCAAACTTCTTTGCTTACGCAGAAACAGACAGTACACTACTTTTTTATTTTAACTAATATTCAAGGAAATTAGCGATGCAAATTTGATAAATTTTAATATTTAGTATAGTGCGATAATATCATATTTTAAGAAAAATTTCTTAGCCGAACAGAATTATATATATTTTTAAGAAAACTCTTGACAAAATTTAAATAAAATCCATATTTAAAGTCCAACTAATTGGCCTAGTTATTATGCCTTCTATTGGTCCTAAGATTTATATAAAATTCAAGAAAAATCATAGCATACCTTGCAGGGCAACGAGTTGGCTTCTGGTTATATGACAACGCACCTTTATTGTTTCATGTTTATGTGTAGCAGGGCGGTTGTGTTGGTGTGTTGGTGTGTGTGTGTGTATTGGGGTTGTGCTTGTTGTTTATTGTGTGTAAAGTGGCAGCAAAGTTTAAGTCGAAGTCGCAATACATGAGAAACGAGTAGAGAACCAGCGGGAAACATAAAAGCTAAATTCCTTTTATTACACTTTGTTGTTCTGGTTGTTGGTGTCCGTTGTCGTTGTTGTTGTTGTTGTTGGTTATGCTGCTGTCAAGCATCTGCTTCAAATGAAATTGTTTATCAAGTCGAAAGTTTTTAAGAATTATGTAAAATATGTTTTTTTTTGGGTTCCTTTTGGCTCTTTGTCTTACAAAATGTCTAACATAAAAATTAATTTTCTGCTTGAGTTATTAAACATTTATATGCCAAGTGCTGGTCGGGGCCAAATCCATTGTCCTCTGGCTCTCTGTCAGGCTTGCCCGTGCAGAGTTTCCGCCTGACAATGCTCCAAGTCTAATCCCTAGCAACTAGTCCGGCTCCCCTTTACCATTTTGTTGAGTCTCTAGTTTCAATTGCAAAATCTGCACAAGGATCACTCGTTGAGCTGCTGAGTTGCCCACTTGCCCAGAACTTCCGCTTCTCTCCACCTGGTAAAGCGCATTACACATTTGCCGAGTGCAACTCAACCAACCGCTAATCCGCTTAAAGCTGAAAGCTCATCATTAGTCCCGGGACTCGGAATTTGTTTTCAGTAGCTGACAACTTGGGAACGACGCCATGTTCTCTATCTGTATAGTTTGAACTATTATTATCATTATGATTAGCCGGTTGGCAGTTGGAAGTTTAACGAGGCGGGCCCAACAGTAAGGTGTTCTGAGTGAGTCTTCTTTGTTATGTTTGTATACGTTGATGATTTCATACCCTTGCAGGGTTCTGCAACCGATCTTTCCTATATCAGATATATATGATATAGTGAACCGATTTTAACCAAATGTATAAAACATGACCAGATGCATAACCTGTGATTTTGTCATACTAAACTATGATTTTCGACCGATAGTTCCTATGGCAGCTATATGATATAGTGATCCGATCCGGCCGGTTCCGACATATGTACTAGAAACAGACAGACTGGTTATTATGCGATACACATTTCGGGACAAAATTATATTACCCGCTGCAAGGGTATAAAAATCGTTTCTCCATGAAACATACAACTATTTTCCCCTTAAACTTTGAGAAATTGCAGTTAAAGTGGTTTATAATCACCTTAAAAGCAACAAGTTCTGACTTGATTGGGAAAAACGAATTTTAAAGGTCCTGTTAAACACTTGTTTTCATTTATGATCTCTAATCTACTGGCATTGGATCGCAACGAGTCATTGTTTAAACATTGCATACTTTAGCTGCCAAGTTAACAGTTGTGGCCATTGAAATGAAATGAGTCATGAAATAAATACAATAACGCAATGGTGTTTTTTTTGTATACCCTGCACTTAGTATGTATTAGGTTAAGAGAGTATAGTAACTTTGTGTGAACAGACAGAATTAAGGAACCATTAAAACCATATTCCTTATAGAGATTAAGCAGATGAGTTGAAAATAATCACTGATCAAATCACAGCAGCTTTTCTTTCATATGTATACACATACAATTTACACTGACAATAGGGTATATTCTATTCGATAACTCTCAACTAAAGTACTCCTACTCGTTTTAATTTCTGTTTTTGCAATGTGAAACAATAAAACAAAATGGGACGCCCGACTTCGCAGTCAGATGAAAGCGACCCTGACCAGGACTCGCAATACGCAGCTCCTTTCTGGTCAACTGAGCAGCAAACCGCGCAGCATTCACAGAAGGTCATCCTCATCATCAACAACAGCAACATCATGCCTCTCTCTCTGTCTCTCCCTGTCCCTCTCTCACTCAATTATCATCATTTGGTTGTGCATTCTCTGCAGTCGGTCGCCGGAAGTTGGCAGTCGTTTGCATTGTTTTTGGCCATTTCATTTGGCGTCATTGCATTGTTGCTTCTGGTCAGAATTTCCCAGTCTTTTCCCTCCTTTTCCATTCGTCTCTTTTTCTATGATTGTTCAGCCATTGAGTTGATGATTTCCGTATGCATAGCCCATTTTATGCAGAACTTCCGGAAATTTCATTGCGGCTTTGCCAGCGGATGTTGAATTGTTGTTACTGTTTGTAGAGTCTCGATTTCAGGACCCTTATGAGTCTCTTCTCCTTTCTGTGTGCATACATACACAGCTTAAACAATTCCCAAAGCCAAGTTTTAAATGCTTTTGTTTATATCCAACAGCTATTTTAAAGTATTTTCCTCTATATTCAATCAGAAATACGTGAAACTATAAATGAATATTCATAAGAATTTGCAACGATTAACATATTCCATTGGACACATGTCGATCCAAGAAAATATGCCATATTGGTCACATTTTGGGATAACAGAAAAGAAAATAAACATTAATAATGTGCCAAAAAGTATATGCTACCAGATAACTCGATCGGTCCCTCTCGTTCTGTCTCTCTCAATGGACAGAACACGTAGATTATGTAACCACATTTCCGGCTGTTCCCTTCAGCATTAACTTGGCTTATCCTGCAACTGACAATGCATGTGTGTGTGTGTGTGTGAGAGTGTGTGTGTATGTGTGTGTGTGAGAGTGTGTGTGTATGTGTGTGTTCGCTCTCTCTCGCCTCATCCAACATTCACACATTTCTCTGTATGTCCATCTGTTGCACGCATTTCAATTGCTTTGCGGTCAAGTCGGTTTACACTGAATAGGATTCTGTGGCTTTTGGCAGAAATGAAACTATTAACTTGAATGACAAATGCATTCCAAGAGCAGAAACTCTCTTCCAAGAATATATGTCAATGATCAGAAAGCTGGAAATTATGAGCTAAGCTGATGGAAGATTTTGATGGTTAGCAGCAAACAAGCAAAGTTCTAACGAACTTCCAATAAGTATTAAACTAAATTTATTTTTGTCATTAATTAAATCTCAACTGTAGAAAGAAACTACTTTCTCGGTTTTGCTGCAACTGAACTTTAGCAAAATCCTTTGGACTTATTTTGAGCTGTCTAAACTAACAGAAGCGAAGCTTTAATAAGCTTAAATTGATTTCCTATTTGAATACATATTTTTAAATCTTTCTTGGCTTATTCTCTTGTTATAGAAATTCCATTGTAATATTTCATTCTTATCGAACTGCAGAACTAAGCCGCAAAACCGTAATTCCCATAATCTTTACTTAAATCTAATCGTTGTTGCATCGCCTCTGTCTGTCTCTGTCTCTGTCGCTCTCTCTATCTCTTTCTATCTGTGCTTATCCTTTTTTTTGGCTTTGCTTTCAATCCCTGGCCATTTCTTATGCTCAGCCGTTGTCATTTCTTTTCTATTCTTTTGCCTTGTTGTATTGTTGTTTCACCTTTTCTGTTTACTCCTTGTCACATGACTCCCCCCACCCCTCGCCTCCACTCCGATAGTCGCTTTCTTTTCGCCAGAGCAGAACAAAGGACTTTCTTGCAACGCAGCTCGGCAACATTTTGGTTTGCCATTGTTGTTATTGTTATTATTATCATCAAGTTGTCATGTTAAATGACATTTGCCATATTTCATTCATACAAGTTATGTCTATGTATATATGCAAGATTTATATGTGGGTAGATGTGTGTGTATCTGTGTGTGTGTGTGTGTGTGGGAGTGTATAGAAAGCGTCTAACGCATGACAACATAAAAAAATACTCTCATATATCCTGTGCTTCCTTTTGACCGTTGAAAATGAGCCATGTGAACTGTTGCGGCTGCTATTTGCTACCCAACAATGGTAATATCATTCCATTCCCTTTCTGCCTTTATCGCTCTCCTTTTCTCTGTTTCCCAGCCAACTATTGTCGCTATTGTATGCTGCGTCTGTGAGATTCCTGTTATTGTGTGTGCTCCATTTGTGGCATGTGTCAGCAACTGGCAACTGGCAACTGCTAACATCCAACCAACTTGAATTGTCTCATTTATTTATATTCATTTACATGGTGAAGAGGGGTGGGGGAGGTGGAGGAATTTCATCATTTGTTTGTCCTCCCGTCCATTCGTCTGTCTGTTATGTTGTGTTCTGTTTTGTATCCCGGGTCGTTGCCTGCTTAAAAGTTTAATTGTCCCTCTGAAACATTTAAATTATCTCAGCAGAAGCTGCTGTTCCTGCCAGGTAGAGTCTCTGTTCCATATCTTAGCTAGCTCTTCATCTCACTCTAAAATATCTATTCTTTACTTATCACACACTTTCTTTTGCTGTCACTGGCAGTGCTACCATTTACAAGTCCCTTTTTATAGTTTGTGCCAGGCTTTTGTCAAAGTGCCTGCCTGCCTGCTATGACGACAGGACAATTGTGCATACTACTAGTATAAAATATAACATACATAATACATACAGTTCATACGGCTTGCAATTGGGCGCAAAAGCAATTAAACTATGCACATGTAGATGGGAGGCTTCTCCTTTCTTCATCATTCTTCGAATCTTAATCAACTTTTCGCATATTACATTTTAAGCCGGATATTACAAAATGGCCGCTCAATTGATTGTGCGCCCAGTCAGACGTAATTACAAAATCCCCGACCCGTCGCCCTGTCCATAACTGTGGACTCTTCTTATATCAAAAAAAAAAATACATCAAAAGACGCTTCAAGCATTTGCATAGCGGCAAAACCACAAAATTAGTTTACAGTCAGAGCCAGAGGTTGATGTACGCATCAATTTGAAATAGCAGTCGAAAGCAGTGAGAGAGAGAACGGTCGAGAAAAATGTTGTAGCTAAAGGAAAAATTGAAAAGTTCTTCGTCAAAAAAGTGGGAACTTCTGAAATATGTGAATGGTTTATGCAAGAATATTTTATATACTATTTTAGATAATCGTATACATCTTAAAATACATAACAACTTCTAGAGAAGATATGGCTTATCTAATGATACATACATATGCATATCTACTAAGCCTCCCCTACTGCAGCTGAAATCATATCATATTTAACATCTTGGTGGGTTGTTAGGTTATCCTGTTGTACAAGTGTATTTTGACTAAGCTGCCAAAGCAACAACCGCCGCCACCGTCGCCGCCAAATGTAATTATCCAAAAGTTTCTACTATTTGCCAAGCACAGAGGGTAAAAATGGGGAAACATGTAAAAGGAAAACAGCGAAACAGAAATTAAAAAGGAAGCTGCAGCCGCTGCCTTGTGTCAGCCGCAGGCGACGCCTCGGCTTTTGCGGCTTGTTGCTTGTTGCTTGCTGCTTGCTGCTGTTTGTCTGGCAGCGCCTGTCTGAAAAGTAGAAAATTAAATTCGTTTCAACTGCAGACATTGCTCAGGTTTATGCTCTAAAGTTGGCAGCAACCAACACGAGGCACGAGAAGAGCAACGTGGAAGAAAAAAAATTAAATGCCGGAAGCCGATTTTCCACTTGTCAAAATGGCTGCAATGCTGGCGACTGTTTGTCTTCCGTTACTTTGGCTCGTCGCCATTTTGTTTCGTCTTGGAAACGTTTGTAACAAATAAAGTAAATAAATAAATAAAATTCAAAAAGATTGCCAGGCCATTTATTACAGTTTAATGCCAATTTTGTGCTTATTAATCGCATGGAAATGACTGAGACGTGACTGAGAATACCCCCCCCCCCCCCCCCCACTAAAAATGGCAAAAATGTATTTTTGTTTTATTTTATTTGATTCGATTTATTGTTTCGCTTCAATGCGTCAAAATGTGACACGTCTACAATAAAATAAAAAAAAATTTACACACATTTCATGAATGAGTTTGACTTCAAAAATTGATTGCAGATTAATCTTAATTTGTCTCCGTTGCAAGTGAAACGTGATCCAAATGCAAAAATAAAAATAATATGCAAAATATTGTTATTGAATAAGTTGTTGATTATATTGAATATATTTTGTTTTATACAAATGCCAATAAGATCATAAAAACTAATCATATAAATTTCGTTAACAATAAAGAAAGTATTTAGCATGTTATGAGAGTATCTGTTGAGATTATAAGACAGCACTTTAATTCAGATTCAATTCAATTTAGCTAGTATTTGCACTGTCTAGTAAATATTTGTCAATATTTATGTGAAATATGGAAGAAAAAAAATAGATATTGACAAGCTTTGTTTGGTAATTCTTTGCAATCCTTGCTGCAGGCGTTAATTTTGAAAGACTCCTTAAACCTGTTTATTTATACATATGTTTTAAGCATTTGTACATGGGGTATACTTATTATGTAGTGCAATATTGTTAACAATATAAAAATACAATAATGAAAGAAAAAATTCAACAAATGAAATTGAAATGAATATTTTGTACAATTTGTTTCAAGTGCATTTTAAATATTAATGTTGGTTCATGGCTTTCATATGCATACCTATGTATATGTGTGTGTGTGTGTGTTGTAGTTATGGGCCTCAATTCTCTCGAGGCACACACACACACATATGCATAACATTGTTGCCCTGTGCATATTTAAAAACCCATCTAAAACCAGGAGCCAGCCATTCCAAATGCTGCGTGCCTGGAAAATCTTTACATATAATTTTACTTTTTTTTTTTTTTTGCCAAAAAAATATTCCTTGAGTCTTGTGTCGATTTCAAGGCTCGTTGCGGCGGCGGCTCTTTTACATATCACAGAGCTTGAGGCATGATTTTTAAATATTTTATAACAATTTGTGCGAAAAGTAAATAGAAATCTACCCCACAATACCAAGCCCAAGCCCCTGCCATTTTCCTGTCCTATCCCTTGCTTGATTCAGGAGTTTTGCTCCTTTTACACTCGTGAACTGAAAAGCTATTAGCGTTGAATTGTGTGCTGATTGAAATTGAAAGGCAGCTGTTTGAACAGGTTGCAAAGCATGTTGGCCAAGTTAAATGATGTGTGCCAAAAGCTCTTGAAACATTTATGAATACTTTCAGCTTAATAGCATACAAAATATTATATATTAATATGAAAAAAAAAATGCATGAGCTTCTCCATTGTAAAAAACACTTTGATTACTAGAGACTGACAATTATGATATATTGGCAATTTTCATCATATTTTTAAATTCTTAAATTGTACACTCACATACTATGGTTAAGTGTCATGCTTTTAATTTTGACATTTAAGGGCGTATTTAAGGTTAAGAGACACACCCTCAAAAGTATGCAACACTTGTTGTTGCCTCGACACCCCTTTTAAGATAAATTTCACTTAACCATCGTCAATTTGTGTGTCCGCCACGCAACGACACCTGCCCTCTGAACGACCCCTCCCTATTTTTTTGTCATGGCTACCACATGGGTTACATAGTTGATGGACTGTGGGATGAGTGCTTACAAAATCGTGTTAGCAACCGCGTAGTGAACACAACTCCAGGCAACACAATACATACAGAATTGTTGTTATCGCTTATGCTGTCTCTTACGGTCTGTTGCATTTTGTACACACAATTTTGCCCATCGATGCGATGCTTATGGAAATTGTTGCAGAATACCCAAAAAGGGAAAGAAATAGAAATAGAAACAGAAACAGAGGGAGACATGCGTGGAGTGTAGAAGTTTAAGAAATGTGTTTCTAATTTTCTAGCTGCAATCACTTTCACTTAATGTAATTCCCTGATTTGGGTTCAAGTTCAAACTAAATGTTTTGTAATTTGGGCAAAGTTTTTGCGGGATAAGCCCAAAGCGGCAAAACCAACAACAGCAAAAAAAAAATAGAAAAGAAAAAAGAAAAAGGAAAAAGGGAACGGCAAAAGGGAAAAGGGAATCAAGCAAAGTCCTCAATAAAAATTACCAATATTTACTTTACAAAATGACAGTTCCACTTGCTGCTACATCTATGTCTCTTTTGGGAGCAAATCCCCTGTCAACTTTGCTACTTAATAAAATATGAGTGCCAAAGTGGAAGATACAAACAAGGGGGATAGCATTCAATAGGATAGAGGACAGAAGACAGCGGATAGCAGACAGCATAGGAAAAAAGGACACAGCATGCGCCGACTGAAGATGAGTCTAAGGATGTGGCAGGAACACAGGGACAAGGACGTGCCACTAATGGCTGCCAAACTCAAGTGCCGCCGATTCGGTAGCCAAAGGGATAAAGAAATAAATAGAAAATGCAAATAGATGGCAAGACATTTACAGGACCCGCATAAACCCAGACGAAAAGTTTGTCCATGTCCTTGTAGAGTGAAGTTGGCTGCGGCTGCTTTTCAGCCTTCCTGCCACTTGCGACTCAAGGACATGCGTTGCCCATAAACTGTTGATTTTTATATAGGTTCGTGCCGCGACGGAAAGCGACAGGATCTCACAATGGTCTTTTCATTCTCACTCTCTCTCTTTCTCTGCCTCTTGTATTCTCCCTCTCCCTCAATTCTCTTCTCAGGTGGGCGGCAAACTGAAAGCTTTCGTACAGTTCGTGTACCTTATTACGGTCTACCCTGTGACATGAGTCAAACTTTTGTCCCGACTGTAATTTTAGCCATCGTAAGCCCAAGGTCACTCCACCTCTCGCCCACGACCCCCACCCCTCCCCCTCTTTAACAAATGGGGAGGAGTTGCTTTTGTGGTTTGGCATTAGTCTCGAAATTATAGCCTTTAGTGCTATTGTATATGTTGGCAACTGACGCCTTCTTGGTTACAAAGCAATTTCAATAGTTTTATGTGCCACACAAGGCACATAAGGTGTATTTAACCTGCTGGAATCATTTTGGATTGATCTATTGACAACAAAAAATGTGGCAATGTACAATAAAAATGTAGGAATAATTCTTAATTTCAATTTATGTTTTAAAACTAAAAAACAAGAGTTATTGAAAATGTTGTATACACAAATAATAATAATTTCTCAATTTAGATTGTGAAAGAGAAATCGTTCAGTATCTAATTGTCATCTTCGATCCCTAAACAGAATAAAGAATTCTTTACTTGCCAGAGAAAACATGTCTCACTTTTGCTCGCTTTCATTAGCATGTTTCCACTTTGTGTGGTATTCGTAAATGTTTCATCTACAATATATCATTAATCCCTGAAGACTGTTATATATAAATTATATTTAATATTGATCATTTTAAATTACTTAATAGATTTACTAATTTAATTTCTTTTCTTCTCTTTCAGGTAAGTGACGACGTGCTTTCGTTTGCTTTGAGTCAAAATCATGTAAGATATTTTTTATTTTTCTTTATATTTCTTATATTATTTATAAAATTGTACTATTTTTATTATTATGGGTTATGTTTTAACTTAAAGTATGTATTATGGATTATTATAGTCATATATCAAGTCAAAACACCTTTTGGGTCATCGGTAAAATCGCTGTGTCTGGCTTCATAAATCAATCAGAATTTGGCATCGGCTTATGTTTGGGGGCAACTCTCTGTTGGTTCAGAGTTGTGTGTTGTGCTGTGTCGAACGTTGCAACAACATTTCCGGCGCAAAGCAGTTAATTTGTCAAATGTCTGCACTTTATCACCATATCGTCAGACGTCGCACCCAACACACCCCTCACCCTCCCTCCCTCCCACTAGAACTGGACTGGACTTTGCCGGGGTAAACGCATTACGCACTCAGGCATTTTTGGGTCTCGTCTCTGTGAAATTTTGAAGCAATGCGCAATCAGAGCATTGATGCGATTCCCACAGGAACGTCGACCAACAGACGAGCCTCATCTGCATTGTCGACTCCTCCAGGGACAGAGACAGCAATAGCGAGAGTGAGTGAAACAAAGAGAATCTGCTAGAAAACTCACAGCGAAAGCAATTTAAAGTTGCATCCATAACAGCAGCAACAACAACAACAACAACAACATTAGTAGCTGCAGAAGCAGCAGCTTTCTGTCCTGGGGGAAATCTGTCCAGGCTAATGTTGTGCTGTCCTGTTCTCCTATTCACCCCCTCTTCCTGGTGCTTCTTCACCCAGCCTGTCAGAGTCAGCAACAGAGTCAAAAAAGTGAGATAGAATAAGCGACAGAGATAGAGAGAGAGAAAATGGGGAAAGCTGCGACCGAAATCGTAATTAGAAAAGTGCTTGCATGATAACTCACTTTTGGGCACTGTGGCAACCCTGCCATCATCCTTCAACCATTTGATTTCAACATTTAATAGCTTTGAAATCAGCTATTAAATGGAAATAGACATGGTCTGGTCACTCTTTACCCCCTCTCCTATCAAATTATCCAATCTATTTACATGGTCACACTAATTGCCCGGATAATTGAGCTGATCGTCAATGGAGGAGGGTGGAAAAGGGGGAAAAGGGGGAGAAGGATAGCGAAGGTCATTGGGGGATGACAGTATGTTGCAATGCATAACGTAAATACTTGTAAATTGACAACAATTTTTGCAAGCGACTTTTTGGGGCGCAAACAAGCAAAAAATTGCATCAAAATGTCATTAGGGGTAGTTGCATGGGAGAATAAGGGAGGCTGGTTAGATGCCTAAAATGTTGCAATGGATTGGAACAGGATGAATGGAAGAAGCAGATGAGAGTTGAATAAAATATTTAGTAGAAGGGATAAATATAGCAAGGAAAGAATGTGAATTATAAAAGATGTCAGAAACGGAAATAAAGCAAATGAATGTGTAAAGAAAGGAAGAACTATAGAATTAAAATTAAACTTATACTCAGTAAAATGAAGTAAAGTAGCGAGTAATTTTATAACAAAGATATATTGTTTATATAGCTTTAAATTCAAGTATACCAATTCATCTGACAACTCTTGAAATATACAAAAACTCTTTGTTGGCTCGCAACTGTACGATCTATAAATAAACACGGGGTATTTTTACCATATGCAACAGCCGGTGCATATTTTCAAAGTTGCAATCTTCAATTAAAGTCGTTGTGACGCAGTCGCCTAATAAAGGGACGGACACAGCTTGGCCAGGGTTGTCGCCCGTCACATCGCATTACACCATATCCTATCCCACACAACCCATTGCTGTTTTGTTCATGTTGTATGCATTTCGGTCGGTGTGTGGTCTCCATTTTGTCGAGCCACACATCGTCGAGCCTGTGATGATGATGATGATGATGATGACGACACCAACGCCAACGCCAACGCCAAATGCAACAACAGCAACAGCGGCAACCCATGCTCAACAACAGGAAGAACAGCGGTCAGTACAGCAAAGGGGTTGCAATAAAGGGTATTAGGCCTGAGTTGGGGGATATCACTACGATGGTTTAGGGTTCTAAGGGCGACGCCGCAACAACGTCATCAACAGTCGCCAGCAGCTCTAATGACAACCACACGTCATCAGTGTTGTCGTCAATGTTGTTGTTGTTGTTGTTGTTGCAGCTACTGCTGCTCCTGCTGCTGCTGTCAACGCCCACTTCTGACACGCCCTGCCAGCCAGGCGCATACATTATAAACATGCATATTCCTAAATCGTATAACCAAGCCCTAGTACAGTGTGCCAATAATTATCATAAATTATTTAAAATTCAAAATATAAAAAATACATTGCTAAAATATTATGAAAAAAAAAACTATACAATTCGCAGAATTTTTGAAATATTAAAAGGAAAACAAAAAAATGTAACCGGGAATCGTTTTTACCAGTACTACTATTCCAGTAAATGTTTCTTTGCTATATGTATATAATTTTTTGAAATGATAGTATAGTTTATTACCATAAAATACGTTTATTAATAAAGAGTTGCTTTTTAATGCTTTTAAGTTTTAAAACTTCATTGAAGAGATAAAACCGAAGTAGAACCTCTTACCGAAATACTCCTTTCGGCACGTGCTGAAATCGGAACCGATGTTTCTTTCGATATAAATTAAAAATACCATTCAGAGATTATGATAATTCGCAATAAAATTCTTACAGCATTTGCCAAACCACTTAACCTCTTTAAAATATATATTAAACTATTGAAAGGCTCGAAAATATTCTTGAAATATTGATAGAAAAACTTTAAATATTAATTTTATAGATAATAACTCACTACAAACTAATAAAAGTCGTTTAATAGAAAAGAAAATCTCTAATAAAATAGTTATAGACAACAATATGAATCAAAATATTGAGAAATGCAAAAAAAAAATGTGGATAAATCAAAATATTGCACCACTGTGCCATGGTGTCCAATGCAAGTGCTTTGAAAAATGTTTCAGGCAGCAGTGTGCTGGTTTTCCTTACTGTATTTGTGGTTGTTGTTACTGTTGTTGTTGTTGTTGTTCGATGCCCATGTATCATTGGCATGCAAATTTTTTGTCTTGTTGTTGGGATTCCTTTTTGGCGCAACACAATAACAACGAACGCAGCACGTCTGTTTTGTCTATTTGTCCCTATCCACCATTGCCATTTCTCCATCTCTGTTTCATTTGCTATCGCACTGTCCCTTGCGGAATCTCGAGTTGCCTGTGTAGTAGAGGAATAGAGGACGAGGGAAGAGGGAGGAGGGAATGGTCCGAGCTCGTAGCTCCAGCTGCGTTCATTTGCATTATCGCATCTAATGATTGTCAACATCAAACAATGTTGCTCGTTAGTTCTGCAACGCGCCGAAAATTTAACGCACTTTGCTGGCTTATTTAAAACGCAAACAATAGTGGTAAAATGTGAAAAGATAGAGAGAAATTGAAGGCAACGTTTGATTTAAAATATTACCTCGCCAGCAATTGTTAACCTATTGAAGCTTTTGTTAGATCTCCTTCTAGCACAAATCCCAAGCGCTGATTGTATTTGTGTGTGAACTTATATGTGTGAGAGCGTGTGTGTGTGTGTGTGTATGCGTACGTGTTGTGTCATTAAATGCGATTTCATTTTTGGGTTAGACTATTTTAATTTGCCGGCAATTGGCATGCAAATGCAGCATATGCCCCAAAAATCGCAATTAAAATGCATTTGGTAATTTGTTGCTGTTGCTGTTGTCGCAGCCTGTCGCATTATGCGTGTGTACGGATGTGCGTATCTGTGTGTGTGTGTGTGTGCGTCTGTGTTTTTACGACTAATTTGTGCAATTTGTCAGTGAATTTTATAAGCCAAACCAGCAAATGCGATCCTCAGTTAAATAAATCAGCTAAAAAGACTTTTAACGCTATGTGCACAGTTGCAATTTACCAAATTGTAGCATACATTTTGGAGTATCGGTTAGGAGAGCATATAAAATAAATTGGAGTTTATTAACATACAATACATATAAACAAAGCTAACAGACTTCAAATATTTAAAATAGACTACAAATTATACATTGAAATTTGATGGAATTTTTGTAGATTAATACTTAGGTACGTTAATTATTATTATTAAAAAAATATAAATATTTGTAAATAATATTTATATTATATAGTATATACCACATTTAATTCCAAAACATGTTGATTATTCATTTATTATTGAATATATTTATATATAAAGTAAATAATAGCGTAGATTAGAAATAATCTTTAATTGCAAGTAAACATAATAATAACAAAAGTTCATATTATTAGAATGAATGTCAAACTAAAGGTCAACTAACTGTTGATGAAGCGGCAATGCAGCTGTAATAAATAAATACATATTTTGTGTATTTCGTGTATACACGAGTTAGTAACAATCTTCTACTATAAACTCTTCTCAACGTCAATGCAATTAACTGGCGAAAAAATTCCAGAAAGGGAATTCAGAAAGTTCTACAAATCAAGTTGCAAACAAGTAGGAAAATTCCTTAAATTTGTAGTCCAGACGGGAGGGAAATTGACCAATTGTAGAGAGGGGCAAGAGGCGGGAGAATGACCAGCATGAAATACGAGAAATGCTAAATGAAAAGCCCTACGGCACTTAATGCCACTTAATTAGCGCGAACAACAATAACAACAACAACAGCAGCAGCAGCAACTTGCAGCACATGCTTAATGCACATTAAGCTCAGGATACGGCACGAAATCGGCGGAACAAAACTTGCCGCAAATCAAGAAAAGCGAAAAACTCGGAAAATCATGCAAAACAAACCGAACAGTCGGGACCCCGACCGTAATATACCCTGTGGGTTTACAGGAACCCGCTCAAATTCACTCCAGATGAAATTCTCTAGTAATTCGTTTTTTAATTTTTGTGGGCGAAGGGGGCGTGGCATCGTGATACATTTTTCTGGACACATCAACCACAAAATATTCATCATGTGTGCCAAATCTCAAGTCTCCATCTACAAAACTGCTTTTGTTATGAGGTTTTTGAGTGACAAAACTGCTTGCTTTATGAGGTTTTACTTAATTTGTGGGTGAAGGGGGCGTGGCATCGCGATACAATTTTCTGGACACATCGACCACAAAATATTCATCATGTGTCCCAAGTCTGAAGTCTCTAACTGTAATATTGCTCTTGTTATAAGCTTTTCCGAATTGTAGGCGAGGGGGGCGTGGCATCGTGATAACATTTTCTGGACACATCGACCCCAAGATACTCATCATGTGTGCTAAATGTGAAGTCTTTATCTGTTATATTGCTCTGGTTATGAGGGTTTTGAGCCAAAAAACTGCTTCTTTTATACTTTTACTCTTACTTAATTTGTGGGCAAAGAGGGCGTGGCATCCAAAAAAAAAGATAAACTTGATCTGCCTGCAAAAATTACCAGTACTGGGACACTAAGTTCAAGCTTCTAGCTCTTACCATCTCTGAGATCCTTTCGTTCATACGGACGGACCGACAGACCGACGGACCGACAGACCGACAGACCGACGGACCGACAGACCGACTTTTAACAAACTTAATATACCCCCACAGAGTATAAAAACTGTAAAAGACAGAGACAGAGAGATAGAGAGAGAAAGAGAGATATAGAAATGGAAAATGTGGGTCAACTGCGTTGGTTCATTGAAAAAAATGAATGAAAAGCTTAAAGTCAGAGAATCAGAGAGGGATGGATGGAGGTAAGGTCGGAAGTAGTGAGAACAAGAGAGAGAGAAAGATATACAGAAGAGAGCAGGATGGTCGGAATCACATATGCATTTTGGCTCGTTCCGTATTTTGGTTTAAATGTCATTTGCATTTCGGTTTTTGTTTTTCTTCCAGCGCTGCCAAATGGGCAGCTGTTTAATGTGTGTGTGTGTGTGTGTGTGTACGAGTTCCTCTTTCTCTCACTGTGTGTTTGCAGTGAATTTATTCTTTCCTTTTACTTGATTTAATTGTGCATAAATATTTTGCCATTGCCTGCCTGCTGCTCGTGCATGTAAATTAGGTGAACCCTGACTCAGGATATGTGAGTCAGGACAAAAGCGCAGCCTTAATACGTGTGTGTGTGTGTGTGTGTAAGCGTGCCACGAACCTCAATGATGTCAAATGCAATAAGATTTCTATTATTAGTTGATGACTTTTCAGCACATTTAAAACAAATGACACGTAATACAGTTAGACAATGGTTTCCTTTTTTTTGTCTTTTTATAGTTTTCAATAATTTAAGAAATATTGAAAGCTATTTTAAGTCTTCAAATAGTCTGCAAAATTTGCATTTCAATTAAATAGAGGAAATCTGTGTAGATTACAGATTATTCTCATCGAATTTTATCCCATTTAGACTTTTATTACGGGTAAATTGAGTTAGTTAAATCTATCTATTTTTGTAATATTTCCCACAGAGAGATTTCAGTTGAATACACATTGTTTTTTATCCATTCACTCTTTTCCCACTGTATTTGTAGATAATAATAAACATTGAAATCTTATCTGTAAACTCAGTTTGCACTAACGATGGGCATTTAAATAAAAAAAAGGCAAAAACCACAACAAATAAACCCTGATACACAAATTCGATTTCTCTCAAACAAATTATCGATTTAATGTTAGCTGTAAACTCTTTTTGTTTAACTCGTAAATGAAATTCAATTATATTCACATGGCTGGAAAATTTTAGTAAAATTTTAAGTTAAAATTTACTTTTAATATTTAATTACCATAAATGTATTTGATAACATTTGTGGAATAACAATAATAGTCCAAATCCCATAATTGCTTTTGCGTTGTTGTTAATGAACTTTACCCAGACCGTTTGGTTAGAGTTTGGGCAACGAGTAACGAGTGCATGTGTCAGCTACCAAATGCCAAAGCTCAACAAATTTCCAATTTATTTTTCAGTAGTATACTTATATAGTACAACACACACACACACGCACACAAACTACGTATAAACTACGTATAATTCTATTTGCCGTAAATTCGATTTTGCAATCGGGAACAATAGAAAATTGCAGCCTAAAAATAGAGTTCAGTATTATCCTTAACACTTTTCGCTGAAAGTAAATATTGCTTAAATATAATTATGAAAATAGATAAATTGGTTTGAATAAGTATTTAACAAGCAAATTATAGCAATTCTTATAGTAATTGTTAAGAACTGTATTTCTATGTCCCCCTATGATTTAAATGTAATTGCAATCCCATTTATCTCTGATATAGATAAACCAGCGAGTGTGCAAGAAATTAATATTGAAATCCAAATGAAACCAAACTAAACAATTCCATTGGGTTAAGTAAATTTATGGTTTTGAAATAACTGAATAGTTAAGCAGAATATTCTCAGTTAACCTTAAGACTAATTGATTTTCTGCTTAACTTTCGCTCGTCTTTACCAATTGCTTAATACATATATCTTTGTTACCAATTCATTTTGCATCAGCGATTAACTGACGTTTCCATAGAAACGTGTAGATGTTGTGTCTGAACCTAATTGGTACTGCAGTTTAATTGGTGATTATGAGCTAAAACAGAATACTGAGAGTCTAAACAAGATACAATGTTTATTTGCCTTGCCGTTGAGCTGAGTTGAATCTCATATTATGGCCTACAGTCAAACATGTGCAAAACTTGCAGCTTCCCCAGATGAACGAGATGGGAACGTTGGGAGTGTTGTAGGTCTTTTGATTTGCACAAATATTTTGACACAAACTGCACAAATGCAAAGTTCAATTAGTGTGCAGCTGTCCAAATGGCCCCCATTGCCTTCGAGTATGCCCGAAACCTTTGCCAGTCCTTTTGGTCCATCAGCATTCTGATCCTCTAAGCCTACTTCTGCTGTTGTTGTTGTTGTTGTTGCTCTGGGCTGACTGCAAAACATATTTTAGGCAGCAAGGTTTGGCATATTGACAGGCGCATAATTAACACTATTATCAACACAACATTGACAAGACTACAACTACAACTACATAGGGAAAGAGGCAGACAGAGAGGCTAGATAGTGATGCAGCGTCTGTATTGCAGGCATTGTATACTGTTGACCATTAAAATTGAACGAGCCGACTAGAGTTGACCAGAGGCATAAGTTTTGATTACGCTTCGGCCAACCTACATAAGCCTAGGGCTTTATCTGTCTGCCTAACTGTGAGTTGTGTGGGTTTGTGTGTGTGTGTTTGTGTGTGTTTGAGTGTTTGAGTGTTGATTTGCATTTGGTCCCCCTCGTCTAATCCATATGCAACATAATATAATTGTCTGCTGCGGTAGGGAATAGTTAGTTAGGAATAGCTAGAGGGGTGAGGGAGAGAGGTTGCCGCTTACAGCGTTGCAACAAATCAAATTGCATGGCATAATTATGCGATTATTAATTATAAATATTACAACAATACTAACAAGTAATAAATAAATTTCCTACTTTCAAATGAAAGTTGGCAAAAATTTTATGGCATTTGCTTTTCAATGGTTCGTTGACTCGTTGCTCAAAAGCAACAACAATAACAATTACAGCACTAAATTATTATTAAATATTAAACAAAAATAAACATGGCAAACTGTGAGCTTGAGTGAACGTTAATTAAAGTTAATTTCTGAACGGCTCACGCGGCGTATGCGCAATTTTGTGATTTGCAATCATTGTGCAAATTGTGCGTGTTGATTGTCTTTTCTCACACACACACACACATTGTGATTATGTTAACTTCTTCTTCGTTTGCCTTATCGACTCGTTGTTTAGCCAATTACATTTTGTGGCAGCTTTGTCAAATGCAACATTTTGTAGCTTAAACTGTTATCAGTAGAAAGCTCCAGCTGCGGTCAAAGATTCGCACTGACGCTTGCCACCACAATGTGTTGACTCTGTGGCCAAATTGTTGTGGCAATTTGTTGCTTGCTCACAGAATAATTCGCAATAAATTGATAATAAATACAAATATGCTTAAGTTACAAGTTTAACGCTAATTTAACACCAATTCTTAAGTTTTAGATATTAAACATATAAATCAACAAATTATTTAAGTGACAATGAAGGTTAGCTCTAGTTTTAATTATAAAATTAAATTGCAACGAATAATGTGATAATAAAGTGGTAAATTGACTTTTCACAAATGTGACAATGGTCTAATATTTTTGGAAATATTGAAGCTTTTCTGTTAAAAACTCATTTATGATTGCATCTATTAATTCTTAATTATTATTATAACTAAAAATAGTTATACTAACCAATATTTTCTGTATTTCTTTCTCTTTCTAGGTAAGTTAACGATGCACGATCCCATAGATGAAACTATAACTGTAACTGTTAGTGTTGTAAGTACTGTTGGCAATTTATTTGCATAACCACAAAAACCAAGAGAGAAGCTGTGTGAGAAGCAGGAGACAAAAAGAAAATGCCGTCAGGCTGAAAATGCCGCATCGTTTGCATATTGTTGATAAATTAAAAATGTAACAAGCTTTGCAGCTTCTGTGCTGTAAAACCGCACAGAAAATCCATGGAAAATCTATTTGGAAAATATCGACTTACATACATTCCTGATGAACGGTAGGCAAGGCCAAGCGGGGGGGTTGGGCGTTGGGGGGAGGTAACTTTGCGAATAACATGAAAATTCCATCATATGCCAGCGTCAGGCATTTAAAAAATATTTTTATGCCGCCCATTTTGCTGTTGCTGTTGGTGTTGCCGTTGCATTTCCCTTTTCCATTTTACATTTAGCAACATTTTTCAAGCTTTAACTCGAGACCGAGCTCGGGCCATAAAAAATAGATTTGTTTTAGTGTTCTACGTTTTTTGTTTTGTTTTTTTTTTTCTATTTTTATTTCGGTACGTGAAATGTGTATGCTCTGCGTGGGCATTTATAAATTAAATAGTAGTCGCAGTCGATTTAGACAGCCATTTTCCCCTGGCACCCTCCCCCGCCTATATTCCTCATGGTGCGTGTTATCCAGACATAAAAATTGCAGCTATAACCGGTTTAACTGTTATAACTATAACTGTTGTTGTGGCCAAACCGCCATTTTCGCCATTCGTGTCCTTCCTTTTCCCGTGCACTGCAGGAAATCAAAGTTTATGACATTCACTCGACCACAATTTCAACAACTGTCCGCCAGATTACAAAGCGAATAGAAATATGGGTATGTGGTATGGTAGCATGGTGATGGTCAGTTCTCTCTCTAATGTTGTGTAGAGACCACAAATTCATGTGAAATGTTATGGCTGGAAAAATACTAAATATATATATGAGTCAGAATGAAATTTTAATTTACAAAACAAAATTACATATGTATATGTATGTATACTATAGCCAGCAATAAATTGAAAATAGAGATTCAAATTGTCAGCAGTTGATTTTTCCCAAATACTACTTACAACAGAAATATTTGTATAACTTGGGACACCAAGTTCAAGCTTCTAGCTCTTACCATCTCTGAGATCCTTTCGTTCATACGGACGGACCGACGGACAGACCAACATGGCTATATCGACTCGGCTATTGATGCTGCTCAAGAATAAATATACTTTATGGGGTCGGCCATGCTTCCTTCTGCCCGTTACATACTTTTAACAAACTTAATATACCCCCACAGGGTATAAAGATAACATCAAATGAAATATTAAAACAACAATTCTGGAAATTAATAAAAAACAGTTGTTGTAGAGTTACATCATCTGCTGGAAACTAATATTCATTTATCGAAATTCATCAAACAATAACGTAATTTGTTAATATTGTTTGCGCAAACCCGGTAACATATGTATGTATTTTCATCTCTGTGCAATATTGTGGTTTTACTTCTTTCAGTTGGCATTTGACATTGCATTATGTCATAGCTGATTTATCGTTATACTCTTTTACCCCTTTTCTCCTACGTATGCCCCGACACGCTCGGCAAGTGAATTATTTCCTAATTGATTTGTGGTCAGAACACCACTCACACCACAATCAATCGACCTTAACGAAAATCACGACAAAACCACAAATGCAACTACACCTCAAACTAACTAACTAACTAACTATTTTTCCCTTGGCCGCCACCCTCTCATAATTTCCTCTATCTACTGTCAGCTGGCAATCATAAAAAAAAAAAAACAAAAACCAAAATGCTATGCTATTCAATATTCATCGATTAACTGTCACGTTATCTCTGGGAAACTTTGCACTAACTTGCCCGTTTCGTAGTTAGTAGTAGTACACCCTTCAAATGCTACCCTATCTAAGTATCCGCCCTGAATCTGTAGCTCATGAATGTCAGGAACTTATCAAACGTAGCTAAATAAATCAACAAAACTTACACTATTCAGAATCGTGCCAATCAAATGACTTGGAGCAAATCTTGTCCATGGGCGTTGATTTCAGCTGAGTGCTATGCTGTGGGGTGAGAAATTGTGCAAGTGAAGGTGGAGAAAAATGTCATGAAAATGGTTATAGGGTAAAGAAATATAAAAAAAAACAATTTAACCGGCTGGAGAAGTTGCCTGAAAGAAAGTGTGAAAGAGCAGTCAAAAGCAGGTGAAAATGTCAACGACAATTGCCAACGCCAGGTGGCGTTGTGTGTGGTGCCAAAAAATAACAGCAACTACTACGACAACAACAACAACAGCAACAATAAACAGCCAGGCAACCAAACAATGAGAACAACAACAACAACACATTTGCATAAATTTCAAGCTGCGGGTAAAAGTTGTGCGGCAAGCGCTGAAAGTGATTTACATCAACACCACACAAACACTTACACACACACACACACACACTTACACACACACACTTACACACACACACACACACACTTACACACACACACCAATAAAACCTTGTCCCTACTCCTGTTGTTGCCTTTGCCATTACATTGGCTCGTTTGTTGCTTAAGTTCAGTTTAACTTTTCATAAACTTGCAACACGCCTCCCACCACCTCATCGCATTTTGCAGGTTTTTAGCTACTGTTTTTGGTGGGAAATAAATGGTAAGACCAGTGCCGGGGAGGAGAATGGGGACTTTCCTTTTTATTAACCACATTAGTTGATTTTTGTCACGCGAAACTTTTTTGCCTGCTAAAAATGTGATTTATGGCAAATTTCTATACACACTCACTTGTAGGTTGTTGTTCAGTTTCTTCCTCTATTGTTGTTGTTGTTGTTGTTCTTGTTGTTGCATATTTTAACAATTTATTTATTTAGCACCAAGGCGACTTTTATATAGACTTCCCTCACTTGCCCTCTATATGCTTTCTCTATCTCTCTACATATATTTATAGAATGTATTTTTTATGAGTATTTGGGACTATTTAGCGGGTGTTGTCCCCCCCTTTCCGCCTCTTACACACGCACACACTTATACACCATTCCCTTCACTTGTGTCCTGCGTTTAGTTATTGTAATTTTATGTGTTAGCCTCTTAAGCAGCACAAAAGAGACAGACACAACAAGAGATAGAGAGAGAGAGAGAAAGACAGAGAGTGTGAGAGCTTTAAGTTAGGTTTTTGGAGCAGGCAAATTGTGCGTGTATTTGATTTAATAGCCTGAGCACATTTTTATTTATTCATTTCACTGGAATTTAGTCAACAATTTGTTTGATTTGATTGCGCTTTGTAAGAAATGAGGGCTGTTAATTGGACAGCAAACAGAGTGTCAGGTAAAAAAAAAAAAAAAATAGGGCAACTCCGTTCACAGACTTGGGAAACTAAAAAGATGGAAAGATGTGTATATACATATACTACTTGAATAAATTCAACTGATTACTGTACACATAGTAGAAAAGATAATGAGACTAATAAAATTAATTAGAAACCCAATTTATTATATTTGTTTATTATCAATTACGAATATTGATTGAAATTGGCAACAATAAACATATCAAATTGACTTTATTTGCTAAATGCATTTATACAGCAATTGTATTTTGAAATTAAATTTAAATAACAATAACAATTATCAAATTGTTATCAAGAATATGTATATTCACTTTATTTAACAAAAGAAATTGTTCATTCTTTAATTTCATAAGCAATTGACTTCCCCTTTCGTCTCGTCCCCATTGGCTAACGGGCAGTTTATTTCGATAGATTTGAAATTTAATAGCATTAGCTATCGTTGTTGCCTACGCTTAATTGTTGCTACGTGTCGAGCATTTCAAGTTCAATTGTTTGGCCTAATGAAGCTTTTTACAATTAGATGATATTGTAAATTATTATTAATCCAATTGACAATATATTAATGTCGATACGCAACATTAAATAAGTACAATGACATGTCATGATTAAGGACAAGTTCTCGACAATTGCTGGTCGCGTCTCAGTGACATTTTGACACAGCAATTTGCATGCAACAAGGATGAGGATGCTGATGATGATAATGATGGGGGGGAGGAGAATAGTTTGCGAACAAGTTTCAACTGAGATAGTCATTTGTTTTAAGAAGGTCCTTCTAGCAAGCAAGGACATGGCAGCTGCCTGCCACACAAATACATATAAAATTTTCTTTTTTTTTTTGCTGCTCCCACGTGCTTTGTTGTTTGTGTAGTGCAAAATAAACAGCAGCAAATGCGCAAAGCAACAAAAATCGATAACCTGATTTTCAAACGACAAACAAAAGGCAACAAGAATAAAAACAACACGGCTACAGACGACAGGCGACAGGCGCAGTCGACACACGTTTCCTTTAGTTGTCAGCGCTGCCCACCCACTCTGTGTGTGTGTGTGTGTGTGTGTCTGCGTATGCCGCCCACATAAGTAGGCAACAAATTTTGCTCGCCTCACATACATTTTATATGTATGGCTCTCCAGATGGCGTGTGTGTGAGTGTGTGTGTGTGTGTGTGTGTGCGAGTGTCTAGTACATAATAAGTGGCATATAGAAGTGGCAACTGTGACTGCAACTCGCGTGCCATTTGTAGGCGTTTTGTCTGTGCGACGCGACCCGACGCGACTGCGTCATTTAGTCGAGGCATGAAATAACGAAAAAAAATGGCGAAATAAAAGTTCTAAATGAAATTAAGCCACATACGAGCACTCGTCGTATATGTATGAGCTCATGTGTGTGTAATTGTTGTGTGTTGGCTTTTAAATTGGCCTCAAAATGAACGAATAGTCAACTAATTGCAGCGGTTGCTTGTGACTATTATGTGGTCAAACTGAACTAGTTTAACTAAACAACAATTTAACGATTTATGTTGTTTAGTAATTAAATTTTAGTAAATAATTTAATAATAATTAATTAAATAACGCAACTAAATGCATCACTTTTGTGCTACATTGTCTAATGTGAACTAGTTCATTAATTGTCCTAACTATTTGAAGAGCTGAGACACTGACAAATCGAAGTTTGATAGAAAGTAGTTTATCAAATGATGTACAACACTGGAATTTAGTATTAAATTGTATAAGCACAGCACATAATCCCCACATACTAAATGCTGTCTGCGAAAATATGTGAAGTTTTCGTAAAGATAATTCACATCAGAGTTACAACAGATTGACAACGTTCGATGATTTTACCAAGCATATACATATAAAAAAAAGGAACATAACTCAATTACGTGATTTATTGGTAGCAGCAGAGACCATTGCAGGTGTGCTCAAATAGGGCAGATGGGGGCGTGGCCATGCCTTTAATTAAATTTTGCATTGCGTCAGACTTAATTCAATCAGCTGCGTCCAATGCGCTGTGTCCTTACACATGATTCTGTTCTGGCCAGACCACGATACTTTTATAAAGCAAATATCACATGTTAAAGAAACGAGATGAATACAGAGAGAGAATTAAAGAAAGAGATGGAAACTAATTGACTTTCTAATAGTTGAGCAAATAGTTGCCCAGGGAATTTGTCAGACAATTGAAAGTTTTTAGGCACACACACAAAAATGTTTTACCAAAAAAACTTGTTGGCTAACACTTTTTTCTTTTGCTGCGCATCCGTCTGTCCTCTCTTTCCCCCACAGTTGCCACTTGTTTGTTACGGCAAATAGTTTTAATGGGCGGCGGTTTAATGGCAACGCGCACAGTTACAACTTTTGCCGGAATCTGCGAGAAGACAATGCCCAAAAGCCTCAATTTGCGGCAATTTGTTATGAAATTCAAAAACAGTCGCTTGAGCGGAGGGGGGACGTAGGCGGGAAGTTAAATCGAGTGGGAAAAACTCCTCCTTCTTGCCAATTTGCAAGGCAATTAAATTTGACTGCTTTTTGGCTTGCTGCTGCGATGCTTGTGAAAAACTGCATAAATAAACACTTTCAAAGCCAGGCCACGCCCCCATGTCCCTACGCCAACCTCCCCTTGATATCGCCTGATACTTTGTAATTTCGTGATTGCGCATTTATGGCTTCATTTTGAAGCTTTTTTATGCGCCGCCGCCCCATCTCAACAGTTCAGGCTGATGGCAGGCTGGATGGTTCCTTTCTTTTGTGAACAATTTGCTTGAGGGGGAAGAGAGAGAAGTTCTTGTGAGACGGAGTGGAGAGGGTAGCTTTTTTGGGGTAATTTGCAGGGTCCTTTGAACCCGCGCTTATCGCACTCAGCTAGCACAGCTTGGGCCATATTTTACTTAAATGTCCTGTTCATGTAAATGATGCGGTGGTCGCGGTAACTCGGAATTTCACTCTTTATTTCCTTGGCCTGTTCCCTGTTCCCATCTCTGTGTCTGTCTGCCTTTCCGTTCCCATTTCGATTCCGATTACTATAGTCCATATATCAAAAGCGTCTTAACCACACACACACACACACACACTGAGAAAAATTAAGGTCATATTCAGGCAACATCTCTCTCTCTCGCTGTCTCTCTCTCTCTCTCCCATAGCACTCATTAAATAAGTCAACAAACGAATGAAGGAAATTGCGTAATATCATTAATAAAATAAGTAGGAATTTAAGTCGAGTGAAGTCGTTGCTGGTTGACTCGAATGTCGGAAATGGGTTCTCAGCCAACAGAGTGCAAACTCAAAATGAAACTGTCGCAACGACAAAATCAATTATGGAATGCATCGCACAGATCATTAAATTTGCAAGTGCTTAAATAATGTGGCAATGCTGCTTGTTGCCATAGCAACTGTAAACTAATTGTATTCTCTTCTTCGTTTGCTTTAAGCAGCGAATTTTATTCTTTTTATATCCTTGCTGAGGGTATTTTAATTTAGTACAGTTCAGTATAAAAGTAGCTTATTTTATTTTGCTCTATTTTCCCCGAACATGATTTGATTTCATGAACTAGTAGTTGCGTGATTGTAGACTGCTGACAATTCCCCGTCGTGCATTAGCAGCGACGCATCCAATCATCAAACAGTAGCTAAGCCTGTCATTATGTCCTGCTACCATTCCAGCAACAATTTCAGCTTTTAGCCAGTTTTGGAGTGGACACTCGTAAGTGACTTGGCAACTACTTCAACTGCGCTTTAATTAAATATCAATTACTCAGTCAGCTAGCTTCACAGCGAGCTGAAAAGCAATCAATTAAGTACGCTTAGTTGTGTCCACTCACCATGAGCACAACCCACCCACTCTTCTCCATTCTGGGAACAATTCATCAGAATATTCCCCAACTGTCTGTCTATCAGTTTGTATAATAAAATAAAAAAAAGCGAGAGTGCAGCACAAATATTTGTAGTCGACTTTGAGGCGCAAGCCAAATTGAATATGAAGGACACTCGTGGAAAACCCGTTAATGAGTGACACATGGCGACAGCAGGAGAAACAAGGGAAAGTGGTGCACAAACGACTTGTAAACAAAATTAATGCCACAAACAACAAACATTAAGCGCACTTTTCGTGCCACATTGCGTGGCTCATTAGGCGGGCCGTGGCAACAACAGAAATTCCAACAAACATGGAAGAGACGAAGAGACCCAATGAACCACCAACGCCATTCAGCACTCGTACTCGGCGACCATTAAAGCGAATTACTTAATGACCACACGCGTGTGCTTTTTGATGCCTACTTTTAGGCGTAGACTACACTCACACAGCTAAACATATACGCATACACACACACATGGATGAGAAGTTTTGGTCAGCGCTTTCTTTAATTTGAGTTTGGGCTTTACCTTCCATTGCTTTGTTCTCATTTCCTTGAGCCTCTCTGTGTGCGTGATGGCTGTTTGTATATTGCTTTTTAATTTTGCTCGTTACTCGCAAATTGTGGCCGGACGTGTGGCGAGAAAATAACAGCGAGTATTATGACTCAGAAGAGGATGACAGAGAGCGAGTTAAAGTTATATAGTATATGTGACATGGATTTGACTCATATTTGTAGTTTCTATTTACGCCTCAACTTTTGCCACACATTATATTTCATAACTTGTGGCGCCACTGTTCGTTGCAGGTTGCAAAACTTTTTTACAACCTTGCTGACAAAGTCATGCTTAACAGTTCCCTTTTCTATTTAACTGCACATAACTTGTAAATTTAATACACACACATCTTACACACACATTACATTTTTATCTAGATGAACTTTACTGTCCAGGTAGAAAAGTTGCTATATTATGTTTGTAGCTAAACAGTTGCTAAATGGCAAAATATGGAAGTTAAGGTTAATGCTCTTAATTTGCATTAAACCAGAGGAAACTATAATGAGAATTGGACAAACGAATAGCTAAAGGTGAGAAGTTGAGAGTGAAATTGGGAGAACTTGTAATTAAGAAACAGCTGAAGAAAATATAAAAATCTGTAGAGACTTAAATGGAAATCGCTTTTAAAAGTAAACGTACCAAATTTCGAAGTTCTCGAAATGTCAGAGAAATGTATTTAATTATTTTAAAATTGTAACAAATCTTAACCAATATTTTGAAATTTGAAAGCATTGGTTGCTTGGTTTCAGGCAATTATATATTACTTTTGGATGATTGGATATATCTATATGAAATTTTGACGTGTCAGTAAAGAGCTAGGAAAGTATAAGACGGAAACTAATGGAAAGCGACGCCGGAAACATAACGAATTGTTTCAAATATAAGGGAATCAAGTAATGAATAGAAGTAGCTGTAGAGAATCTGAAATTTAGAGACAGCTTAAGAAAACCTTGAACGGAATAGTTGCTATCGAGAGTCTGCAACGATAAGTAGCAAGAGGAAAGCAGCAGCGTGAAGATTCAACGGAAAAGCGATGAAAGCTAAATTTAAACGTGAAATTGAAGCTTTCAATAAATTCCAAAAATAGATAATTATATAAATAAATCGGACATAGCTGCTACCTTTTACATACGAGCAATAGAGACACTTAACTAATTAATTGATTTCAATTAAGAATTCGGCACGCCCAATAAAAACGACAGTCCCAATGGATATTTCAATACTATATACAAAACATTGTGTCAATTAGGCGAAAAAGGCAAAACAATCAAATGAAGTCGTATAACTTTATGTGGTAGTACGACGCAGCACTTGAAACTTGAAATAAAAACGGATACGGATATGGATTCTCAGATACGGAATACTGAATTGGAGTTGAAGTTTGGATTTGTCGGCACCATAATTATAAATCAACTAGCTGCCCCACCTGCAACACAGCAACTAATCCACTCAACCAAAAGCAGGAAAACAACATTAAGAGACTTGAAGTTCCATATTTTTTTTGTTACTTGTTTTGTTTTACTTTGCTTTGTTTTGTTTTGTTATGCGACCCAGTTGCAACAAGTAAGAGAGCAAAGCGACAAGGGTAGCAAATGTTAAGGGTTGCCTGCCAGCAATAAACAGTAAAAATGCGGCAAGGAGGGTAAAGAAGTGGGGTCACTTTCACTAAACAGAAATGTGGGCGTTGTGGGCGTGAGTTTCGCTTTCCCCTGAGTATGACATCAGCTATAATTTCCATTACGAGTTGAGTCGAGCACTGAAAATTGTACACCTGGGAGCTTATTAAGCCAGGACCCGCTCGCAAACTGGGCAAACTGGGTAAATGTAATGTAATGCGCAAATGAAATGAAATAAAAATGTCCAAACCAGGGGAAGTACCAAGAAGGGAACGAAAGAACTAGCAAATTACGACATGCAAAAGAAGCCACACGAATGGAAAAAAAAAATAAAATTAACCAAGACTTGTTGATATTAGAGAGGGCAGAGGAAGTTGAAGTTTGGCCGAAAATCTGTTTGAGCCACAGCAAAGTTGGCAGTACACTTGTCGAGTCAGCTGAGTGGCCTTCAACTTGTCACCGGAGGTGCCCCAAAACATTACTCTATCTGAATAATGCAATACATATGTGATCTGTGCATATATATACTATACATATGAACAGACCTCATTCACATAATGCTTAATGCTTTGAAATGTGATGCGTTTCCACAGTTTGTAAGATGTTTGGGTATCGTAAATAACGCACTCGTCGGCCATTTGCATAAATCACTTGTGAGAGTGATCATAAAATTATAGTACCATTAGTTGTGGAAAGGGAGAACAGACGAGAAGAAGTGACACGATTTTCATGTAATCATCAATGATACGCCTGAGCTGGCCAAACTGGTCGTCGACACTGGCAAGTAAATCAAAGGCATTGCTTACTTTCTTATGCGGCATGAAATTACATAATATTTCACTTGGCTTTCGTTATCTTTCTGTTTTCAATTTCGCATTTAATAAGACGAAAGATGGTGGCAACCAGGGCATCCGGGGGGAAAGAAAACGAAACATGGTTCAGATTTCAGCGCTTATTTGGTTTCTGATTATTATTTTATGCTCTGTGAGTTCAGTGCGAAAACAAAGGTGATCTGAGGTGACGCAAGGAGTGGGGGTGAAAAGAGAATTTCACGCGTCACGCGCCTCAAAGTATGCAGTATGATATTTACTTTTATTGCTGCGTGCCAAGTTTTCCATGTTCCCTGTAAATGTGTAAATGTAACTTTAACTGTAACTGTAGATGGCATGCTCGAGTGTAAAAGTCTGAGTGTGTGTGTGTGTATTATTATTTTACTTTTGCAATCTTTGGCCACGTTTCGTTTGGTTTGCTTCAGTTTGTATGCTTTTATTTGGAATACCGCTGCGCCATTCATCAATAATTCACATTGATTTATTTTTTATATTTTTGCTGTTCATTTTCCTGCTGCTGTTGCTGCTGTTGCTGCTGTTGTTTCCTTCCTTTGTTGCTGCTGTTAACTTGTCCAACATTTTTCGCATTGTTTGCTCTTTGGCGGCTTCGCGTTTGTTTCACTTCAATTCGCATGTAAACAATTGACAGGATTCCAAGGGGAAATGCTAAAATTGGCATTTTCTTGAGGTTATGTTGGACAATCTAATGTCAATTGAGAATTCCACACTCCAATGGTGGGAAATTGTGCTTATGAATTAATAATGAAATGATTTTACTTGTGTGTTTCTTGTTCGTGTTTTTGTTCAAGTCAAAGCTCCATTTTTGTAACATTTTCACTTGATTGTTGGAATAATCTGAAGTCTTACTCTATGTATTTAAATTAAAGTACTGTCTGCATTCGATCAAGCACTTTTAAGAGCTCTAAAGTCCTCGGAATATCGAAATGAAAAGCAGAAGAGTTTTCAATTATTGAGCTGAAGTGCAGTCGCGGCACTTGGGAATGCCAACTTATTAAGTGGCCATTTATTAGTTGCAACTCTGAGCCAATTTAAATTGTTTATCGCTGCCCTTAAAGCATTTTACAACACATCCACTCAAACATACACATATCAACATTTTTTCCGAGCTTTTACGCACAACAAGTTTGCATTGAGTGCCTGTTGTTGTTGTTGCTACACCTGGCGATGATATGACAACCCTGCAACAGACAACGTTGAGAGATGTATATAGAAGAAGAGCAAGCGAATAGCATTCACTCATGCGTTGCCATGTTGCTTTTTATTATTTGCCAGTTTTTCTGCATACTCGTTTTACAAGAGGTAGTATCTTGTATCGTGTATCTCGTATCTTGCATGTGTATCTGTGTGTGTTTGGATATCACATGCTGATTTGATTGTATTTGATTTAATTTTCCAATTGAAAACACTTGATCATGTTTCTCTTATGTGTCCTGGCTGTCTCTTTGAATCGATGCTAGAATAACATGAGTTCTCTCAACGATGAAAGATATAAGTAAGTGTGTCTATATTTATGGCTGTTGTGCCTTATTATGCGACAGTTTATCCTGCAAACAAGACAAATTGGTAGTTGTTGCGAAAAGTGTATGAAAATATTTATTCTCAAGTGTGTTCAATATTTTTAAAAGTCAACATATTAAAGAACGTGTTGAAAGGATAATTTGCAAGTATTAAACTGGGGAAAAGGCTATTCGACTGCTTAGCAACTGTATTGGTTCTCAACCTGAATCAATTCTTAATAAAAAGAGTCTCATTAAACTATATGAGTTCAACTGTACTCTACTAGGGTTGCAACCTAATGCCATTACTTGATAGCTGATAGCTTGATAAATAAAATGCATATACATTTTATAACAATACTATTTGAAGGTTGTGAACACCTAGAAAACCTTTAACAATGGAGAATTTCAACAAAATTCAAATTCAGGAAATTTTCTACAATCAAAATTGATTTCGTTGTGATCCTGCTACTTATTACTTCTAACAAACGAACGAACAAAGTAATTATTATCCTGATATGAATAAAAACAAGTATCATGTCATTGAGCAGATTCTAATTACTGATCCAAGAAGCGACTACCTGCTGAATACCCGTCAATCTATATGTAACTTATGCAATCAACAGAACTTACAGCATTAACCGATACTTAGTCCTTGCCACATGACAGATTTCAACTATAAACTTATAATTAAACTCTTCCCCTTCTGTTTCTAGCAACTCTTCCGCTCACAGAATCCGGGCTTAGCGGCTGCGGCCGCTGCAGCCACATCGGCGGCAAGTGCAGCGGCCGCGGCCGGTGCTGGACCACCAGGTGCACCCAATGGCACAATGCAGACATCACAGCAGCAGCAGCAGCAACAACAACAGCAGCAGCAACAACAGATGCAAATGGCGGCCGCATCGCAACAGTATTTGGCCGCACAGGCGCAACAGAATGCGGCATATGCGGCACAGCAGGCGGCACCGTATGTTATCAATCCGGGACAGGAGGCGACACCGTATCTGAGCATGATTGCTGCCGCTCAAATGCCGCAGTATTATGGCGTTGCGCCCTGGGGCATGTACCCGGGCAATCTGATACCACAGCAGGGCACACAACCCCGTCGCCCCCTTACACCCTCGCAACAGGGCGCCGAGAATCAACCGTATCAGGTAAGCAATTGGTATCGAGAAATTGCCAATGGCAGGTGTATATACTAAATACAAACGTACAGCGGGGGGGGGAGAGGGGATTGGGGATGAATGGGGGCTGTAAAAGAGCTTCGATGTGTATAAAGATCCAGTGTAAATTGTTGTACACATATTTCGCATTTAACGTTAATTATTAAATATTGTATAGTTAACCTACAACTTGACCTAAAACGTTGTATTTTTTCTCTCTTCTTTTCTTTATCCACATAAAAAAAAAACAAAAAAAAAATGCTTTATAACCACAAAACAAACAAAAACGAACAAATATCAAATGCTAACCCTGTAAAAAACAAATCTGTGTATAAAAAAAACAAAACCAAAAGGTCATACCGGCCTTCTTCGATCAGAGCGGTTCGCTTGTGATGGGACCACGCACCGGTACGCCCATGCGTCTGGTTAGCCCCGCCCCCGTTTTGGCGGTGCCACCAGGTGCCGCACGTGCCGGCCCGCCGCCACCACAAGGGCCACAATTGTATCCACCACAGCCGCAAACGGCGCAACAGAATCTCTACTCACAGCAGAATGGTTCCAGTGTCGGAGGTAAGCCAGAAATTCATAAAACATAACATTAAATTCATCTATAAATCCAGCTAAGACTCAACCCTGCAATATATAGTGTTATATATATACAATTTTTAAAGATTATGTATATACTAGTTAAGCAAAAACTAAGATTAAGTATCTATATAAATGCATTTTTCGGTTTGGTCATAACACACTTCCATCAATATTAATCGAACTACTAAAACTATGCCAAGACAACAACAGTTGTCTAGTTGTTAGCTAGATAGTTACTACATATACTAGTGCAGTTACTAATAATAATAACTATTGGATAGACTTTCACTTGACGCATTTCTTTGTTTCTTTATCGAGTTGCGCCCCCAACTTGTCAGCATATTATATTGCCATAACAATATAATGCAATTTATAATTTCAAATTTCATTTTCATTTCCATTATTTTGCGTGTCTGACTGCGTGTGCGCTACACTTGCAATCGTAGGGTATATCAGTTAATAAATAAAATATGACAAAACGTTTAAGAAGAGAGACAGAATACGTTAATCAACATTAAATATCTTTTAATATCTTCAAGTTTGTACTATACTTGAACTTAAACTTTAATTTGTTCAATTTGACCACTTTTGCATTTTCAGCGTATAGAAAAAGTCGTTAACACTTAACCATTTGTCTTAGCACTAAGCGAAACGCCAACTGTTTTTGTCAGTAAATATTTTCTTGTTTTTTCATAAATATCTAATGCAGCAAACAGCAATAACAAAAAAAAAGTGGGGGAAAAGCAATAGATGAAAACTAAAAGCAAATTGCATGCCAACACGCAAAATGTTATTACTCCTATTGTCCAATGCCTGGCAACTTGCAACTTGCAACAAAAACAATAACAATAACAACTAGAGCTGCAACAACGACAGCAATGTTATCCTTACTCATTCAACTTGCTCTGTCAGCCATAGACTGAATCATGCAATATGTAAGAGTGTGTGTGTGTGTGTGGGTGTGGTGTGTGTATTTAGGAAGTGTGTGTTGTTCGTGTGTGTAGCTGCATAACGCCATAACGAAACTCTTCACTTTAAAATTGATACAATAATTTGTATTAGGTTTATGCGAGTACAAAACGCGAATTGAAGGTAGCAAGTTGGCTGGCATTTATCATGCTTAAAATATTTCAATATTTATAAAAACGAAAGAGGAGAGCATCCAACACCTTCTGTGTGACTGCCCTGCACTTCTTAGAAGGAAACCCCGTTTTCTCGGGAAACCCCTTTTTCGAGGAACTGGGCAGTCTCGCAAAACTGCGACTGGAGGATCTGGTACTATTCCTGGACTCCACTGGTTGGTTCCAAAGGCGAATCCCGCCAAACGGGACCAACTAGGGTTTTCGGGACCAGGACAACCCAAACTCCCTTTCCCACTCCCTTCAACCCTCCAACAATCCTTTTATACTCCTACAGGTAACGGACATCACAATGGGCCGAATGGCCTCTGGGTGATCTCAACATTCTGTTGAGCGGTCCGATGAACCGAACCTAATCTAACCTATTCCTAAATTCTAGAATAGTTCGAATCAAAGTTGAAACTTTACATCATAAAATAGTTTTGAACAATTATGAATGTAGTATCCAATTATAGCTGAATTCCAAAACAGAATTCATGAATTCTTTTAAGCACATAAACGCATCCTACGATGTGTATGTACTGAGTGTGTAGTTTCTGTTTAGTTTTATGCACCCAAAAATAACATTTGCAATATGAGCTTGCGGAATTGGGATTTGAGACGGGAAGGAGACGAGTTGTGGAGGAGTCTTGTTGGTAGTAGACCAGAAGCTTCAAACTCGGCAAAAGCAAAACAGTTGACGGCTGTTATTTTGAGTTATACTCGTTGTTGTCTCGCAATTTGTTGTTGTAAATTTATAGAATTTCAAATTATAATTAATAACGGCAGTCAGGCAATGAAAGTGTACAATTTCGTGTCGAGTTTACATTCTTCTCTCTCTCTCTCTCTGTCTCTCTTTGACTGTCTTCCATCTCTCTTCAGTGAACAGTTTGTTTCTATTATTATAAGTTGAATTGTTATTTACTAGCTTTAATAAAGTTAATCCGACTTTTAAGCCCGCTATGTTGGCCCGCATTTCAGTTGTTAATAATTGTGGCAGCCAACTTAAGGACAGCTTAACTCCCTGTTTAAACCAATATTTAATTATTGAATTCGTTAACATCAACTGCATTATGAATCGAAGTAAAAATCAATTTACTCTTTACGTTGACCGCACGAAATTCTGCTTAATGGACGCAACTTCAATTTTCACAACAATTTTTATCGACAATTTTCGCGTTAATGGCGCGACGCTCACATTAAATCATTAATTAAGTTTCCCTTCATGTGGAAATTTAATGAAAATTCTTCCTCTCCTTTTACCCTGACGCATTCGATATGACATATGATTACAATATGCAATTATTTTACAGACTGTTTACCTCATAATTGAGTATACGATAGCATATTGAACCGTTGCAAAAGTTTACAAGGAGAAATAATATAAGAGGTACTATACACAACATAGTAGTTGTGAAAAATGCTGAACTATGCCACACACGTGGCACAACACACCACCACCACGTCCACTTCTATGCGCTGTAGTGTATCCCTCTTGAGTGTATCTTTCGGTTTTGACAGTTAGTCAAAAATCAATTAAGTGCATTTGTCATTCTGCTCTTCTCTGTGCGGTTGCTTGACATGCTTATAGTTCAAGACAAGAGCAACAGCAAAAACTAGGAGAATAACGAGAACAACATCGAGAACAACAACGACGAGAACAACAACGAGAACAACAACGAGAACAACCATCAAGTGTACAGGTGATTGCGAATTGGATCTTCTCAGCATGTGCCTCGAGTGCGTGCATTGTCCCTGGGCATACGAGGGCTGTTCCCAAATAAGCTGAGCTAGCAAATTAAACAAAGAAAAGTAAGAAAAGTTGTTTTTTTCACATGCCGAAGATTTGATAACCTTGCAGGCTACAGTAGATTTTGAAATGAGAATGTAATAATAAGTAGTTAGAGGTAACTAATATACAATCGTTGAATGTAAACTAATGAAACTCAGAGACCAGAAATTAGGCTTTTCTCCACTCAATACAAAAGCTGATTTGAGAAATATAATATTGCTGTTGCCGATTTGCATTGTGATAAATTTCAAAATACCTTAAGCCTAACTAATAGAACGAGCATATCAAATATGTTGAAACACAACAACTTTACACCTTTACACATTTTGTCAGTTTGATTTAGTTGTATATAAAAATGTCAAATTTCAACTACTTACGTTTACAAAATCTCTAAGAGCTGCTAAACCAATGACAAAACTTTACAATAAAACTTTATAAGATACTCTTTATATAAGTAATCTATATGTTAGGTTGGGTTTCTTTTGGAACTAGCCTCGCAAACTCAACCCCCATAGCGTACAAGTACACACACACACGCACACACATTTAGACAGACACAAGTTGTTGCACAACTCAATTGCAATTAGCACTAAAGCAAGAGACTGGGTTCTCAATTTCATAGTACACGACCACCTCCTTTCTCCCTTGGCATAATGGCAGGCTCAGTTACCGGTTGCCAGTTTATCTAAAGCCACATAAGGCTTTCCATCCACATGCCCGCCCTTGCCTTCTCTCATTACTGAGTGCAATCGATGAGCCAAGACACAGCAACAACAACAACAACAACTGTAAGCCACGTTCTGTGTTACCCCCCTCCCCTCACTCCCAAGTACAATGTCAAAAAGCTTTTTAATGGAGATTATATTGTTTTAAGTGGCCGGGCAGAAAGGGGTAAAAGGCAGGAGGAAACGAGACAGGAGGCAGGTCCAAGCTCAGGCAAGCGCTGCAATTACAAACGTTAATGCGCACATGAGAGGATGAAATGATGAAGGTATGGGTGGAGGTGTAAATGGGGGTAAACTTTTCTCTTTCCTCTCCCTCGCACAGAATCAGCTTGACTTTGGTAACCGCCAAACCATTTGG